>CM029018.1:179841760-180214260 GCA_016801055.1 Panax notoginseng
CATATTATACAGATGATACTATGACAATAATTTAAGAGATATGATGCAGCAATTACTGTAGCAATAATTGAGTATAGCTGAGTGACTTCTCACGTAAGCATCAATAATCAATACCGTGTGCTACTATGCAACCACGCGTATTACTGTACTTTTACTACGAGAGTAGTTCAACAGTTTTAACGGTTTTAACGGTAACACCTCAGCCGTTATTTTTATAGAAAGATAATTCTGTCGTTTTCTCAATCCGACAATAATTTCGTTGTGGGGTCCACCAATGATTGTGCCGTCGTACGAATATTCCCCGACAAAAAGAATATTCTCCGACCAAACGAATATTTTATAACAACTTGCTTACTTTGCAAAATTTATAAATATTACCCACAACTATAACATTATATCAAATTAACTCCATAATATTCAAAAATGATATTTATAGAAAATTCATCTTTATTTATAAAAATTGGGGTCTTACAACCTCCCCTTCTTATGAAATTTCGCCCTCGAAATTAGGGTACGTACCTGGTATGTCGAAGAGGTAAGGATACCTTGATTTCATTTCTGATTCTAACTCCCAAGTCATTTCCTCAACATCGTGGTTTCTCCACAAAACTTTGACTTGAGGTATAACCTTGGAGCGTAGAATATGTTCCTTCTTATCCAAGATTTGAACAGGAACTTCTTCATACGTCAAATCCTCCGCTATTTCGTCCGGTTCTAACTCAATAATGTGGTTCGGGTCTTCCACATATTTGCGTAACATGGATATGTGGAAAACGTTATGAACACGAGACATACTTGGCGGTAAAGCGAGTCTATAAGCCACAGTTCCTACTCGATCGAGGATTAAAAATGGACCGATGAATCGAGGATTTAGCTTTCCTCTCTTTCCAAATCTCGTAACTCCTTTCCATGGAGCAACACGTAAGAACACATGATCTCCTACATCAAATTCCACGTCCTTTCGATGAAGATCAGCATAACTCTTTTGTCGATCTTGTGAGGTTTTTATACGTTGTCGGATCGTTTGAATCTTTTCTGTAGTCATACGTACCAACTCCGGTCCCAACAACGTTGCTTCGCCCACCTCATCCCAGCATACTGGAGAACGACATTTTCTTCCATACAATGCTTCGAATGGAGCCATGCCAATACTTGCTTGATAACTGTTGTTGTAGGAAAACTCCACCAATGGTAAGAACTTGTCCCAACTTCCCTTGAAGTCAAAGACACAGAGTCTTAATAGATCTTCAAGAGTTTGAATAGTCCTCTCTGATTGTCCGTCCGTCTGAGGATGATATGCTGAACTAAATCGTAACTCCGTGCCCATAGCTTTTTGTAAACTAACCCAAAATCGTGAAGTGAATCTTGGGTCTCGATCAGAAACTATGGATACTGGCATACCATGCAGTCTTACAATCTCGTTTATGTACATACGAGCAAGACGTTCAAGTGTATAAGTTTCTCGTATCGGTAAGAAATGAGCAGACTTGGTCAATCTATCAACAATGACCCAAATCGCATCAATACCTTGAGAAACCCTAGGAAGACCGGTAACGAAATCCATGGTAATGTGCTCCCACTTCCATTCTGGAATTTCAAGTGGTTGCAATGGACCTTTTGGTACTTGATGCTCCGCTTTGACTCGTTGACAAGTTAGACACCTTGAGATAAACAACGCTATCTCTCTCTTCATATTGCTCCACCAAAATGTATGACGAAGATCATGATACATTTTGGTACTTCCAGGATGGATTGCAAACGGTGTGTTGTGCGCCTCCATCATGATTTCATACTTTAAATCAGGGTTGTTAGGAACACAAAGTCTGGAGTTGACTCGAAGTATTCCTTCTTCATCGATTCTTGCTTCCGGCATAACACCTTCTTGCACTTTCTTCCTCATACGCATCAGCTCCAGGTCTGTAGCTTGAGCAGCTTTAACTTTATCGATTAAAGTCGGTTCTACTCGTATATTCGCCATCATCACATGGGTCCCTGGAGTCTTCAACTCTATCTCCATCCTTTGCAAGTCACACAAAATGGGCCTTTGCGTTGTTAATATTGCACTTGTACCCGCATATGATCTTCTACTCAATGCGTCAGCTACCACGTTCGCTTTTCCAGGATGGTATTGAATGGTATGATCATAATCTTTCAACAGTTCAAGCCAACGTCGTTGTCGCATGTTGAGTTCCTTTTGAGTGAAGAAATATTTGAGGCTTTTATGATCCGTAAAGATCTCCACTTTCTCCCCATACAAGTAATGCCTCCAAATTTTAAGTGCAAAGACAACAGCTGCCAACTCTAGATCATGAGTAGGATAATTCCTCTCATATTCCTTGAGTTGTCTTGATGCATAGGCTATGACTTTTCCATGTTGCATGAGAACGCATCCCAACCCTTTGCTCGAAGCATCACTGTAGATGACAAATCCCTCCGAGCCAGATGGTATTGTTAGAACAGGTGCTGAAATGAGTCTCCTCTTGAGTTCTTGAAAACTCTGCTCACATTCTTCGCTCCAACCAAACTTTGTATCTTTCCGAGTCAGCTGAGTTAATGGAGTAGCGATTCGAGAAAATCCTTCCACGAATCTCCGATAATAACCAGCTAAACCAAGAAAGCTACGTACCTCGGTCACTGATTTAGGTTGCTCCCAGCTTTGAATAGCTTCAATCTTTGCCGGGTCAACCGATATTCCACGACTTGATACTACGTGCCCAAGGAATGCTACCTCCTCCAGCCAGAACTCGCATTTCTTCAACTTGGCATAAAGCTTGTATTCACGAAGCTTTTGGAGTACCAGCCTCAAGTGTTGCTCATGATCTTCACGGCTTTTGGAATAAATAAGGATGTCATCAATAAAGACGACCACAAAGTGATCCAAATATTCCTTGAATACCCGGTTCATCATATCCATGAAGGCAGCAGGAGCATTAGTCAATCCAAAGGACATGACTAGGAATTCATAATGCCCGTACCGAGTTCTAAAAGCCGTCTTTGGAATATCCTCAGTTCTAACCTTCAGCTGATGATATCCAGAACGAAGATCGATCTTTGAAAAGAATTGTGCTCCTTGCAACTGGTCAAACAGGTCATCAATACGTGGCAATGGGTACCTGTTTTTGATGGTGACATGATTCAACTCCCGATAATCAATACAAAGTCGCATACTTCCATCTTTCTTCTTCACGAATAGAACAGGAGCTCCCCAAGGAGAAGTACTAGGACGAATAAAGCCAATGTCTAACAATTCCTGCAGTTGGATCTTTAACTCCTGAAGTTCAATAGGAGCCATTCGATATGGGGCTTTGGAAATGGGTTTTGTACCGGGTTCAAGATCGATACAAAATTCAATTTCACGCTCTGGGGGTAGGCCAGGAAGTTCTTCAGGGAATACGTCAGGGAATTTATTAACAATAGAAATATCATTCAAAACTGACGTATTTTTGTTTAGATCTGTGACATGAGCTAAGAAAGCTTGACATCCGTTTTTCAATAAACGAATAGTTTTATGGCTTGAGATGACAGCGATTGATTTTAATGGTTTGGTTGCTTGAATTCGCATAATAGGTCGATTAGGAATATGAAAACTAACAACCTTACGAAAACAATCAATTTTTGCATAATGAGTAGTTAACCAATCAATCCCTAGAATCACGTCAAATGCAAGTATTTTTAATGAAATCAGATCGATAGGTAATGTGTGGGTACCAACTTGAACCAAACAAGACTTATAAACAGTGGAGGTAATGAAGGTTTCTCCCAACGGAGTTTCCACAGATAAGTCAAAGTCTAATTTCTCCGGAATCAAATTTAATCGATGAGCGCAAGTAGGAGAAATAAAAGAATGGGTTGAACCGGTATCAAATAAAGTATAAACTTCTTTAGAGTTTATAATAAGCTTACCCGTGATGACCTCATTCGGGTTCCTTGCTCTCTGGGAGTTCACAACAAACGCTCTCCCTTGCACAACCGGTTTTGACTTTTCTGGGACGGCTTTTGGTGCCTCCATCCTAGCTGAATTTGTCTTCGGTAAACGACAAAATCGGGCTAAATGACCTTCTCTTCCACAATTATAACATGCTTTGGACGGCATCGCGCAGTTTGGACTGATGTGCCCCTCCCCTCCGCATTTGAAACATATGATAGGTGGTCGTTCTCCTTCCTTAACGACAGGTGCTGGTGCTGACGTCTTTCCATCATTGTTGAATCTCCTCTTCTTGAAATGTCCATTCTTATTGTTTTGGCCCTGATTACCACCGAAGTGGTTACCATTTCTGGCCTGTTGATTCCCTCCACGCTTGTTGTCACCGCTTCGATGACTGCTCTCACTGGTATTATCATTTTGCCGGCTGCTCTCTTTTGGTTGCGTTGTCTCGTTATCGCGCTCCACCAACTGAGCCCTATTTACAACATCTGAATACAAACACAGTTTATGAGAAACAAGATGTTGACGTATCTCCGGCTTCAAACCTCTTAAAAACATCCGCGTCATTCTTTCTTCATTATCCACCAGGTGGGACGCAAACCGGGATAACTCCGCAAATTTTGCCTCGTACTGCGACACGGTCATATTATTCTGCTCCAATTTGATGAACTCCACCTCCTTCATGTGACGAATACTCTCGGGAAAGTATTTGTCGTTAAACAGCTCTTGGAACTTCTCCCAGGACATCTTCAGTGCGGCAGGTTGAGTACGCTTTATCGATTCCCACCAGTAATCTGCCTCTCCTCGCAACATAAAGGCGGCAAAGGGAACCTTTTGCTCCTCGGAGCAACCCAAGACATCAAATATCTTGGTGATCTGCTTTATCCATGTTTCAGCTACAAGTGGTTTGGGTTCTCCCTTAAACTCCGGTGGTCCCAGCTCCTTAAACTGTTTAGCGGTGACCGCCAGAGAGTTTCCAGTATTTCCACCTACGTTGTGGACAGGAGCCGCTTTCACCTGTTGTTGCATGAATTGCATAAAGCCTCTGAACATTTGATCATTCATCATTTGGTCAGTGTTGTTGTTTGCATGAGGATTGACACCTTCCTGATGCACATTATCCTGATTATTGATATGTGGTGAATCAACAGTCGTCTGTGCTCCATTGCTATTCTCAACGTTCTCAGATGCCATTTTCAGATACTGCCACAAAATAAAAATTAATTGATATGTCATATATTATCCTTATATTATGACCGACCAATTAAATACCATGCAAATAAACTTAGGTATGTCATACTAGCGAAGGAATTCCCCGTCTCTCCCCTCCTAGTTCTATTCTCACATCTTAGCCAGGGATCATATCCCTAAGCTTGATACCAACTGTGACGCCCCCAAAATTAGGTATACATCACCCATCTTGGGTCGTCAGATACATAGTACAGAATACAAATACAACTTAATAATACAACTGTCGTGTACAATACGACAAAACATAAACTGTGAGTTTGAATACAAATATTATCTTCTAGAGAGTATTCATACTCAAAAGGAGTCCTCATTACATTTATTAACACACCATTACATAGAATAGTGAGGACTACTAACTAATACTATTCTTCGGACCATCACTCCGTTCCCCGACTTGTCCCAGCTACGTTCTCATTTCCTGAAGAGAACAGTGAAAGAAAGGGTGAGCTCAACTAGCCCAGTAAGAAATATTATGACTAAGATAATGCAGAATAAATTATCATTAGCCTTCAACAATGTTAAACTGATAAAATATAATAGACATCAAGTTTAACTGTAGCGGAACAAGCAATCCATTAAAAGAGTCAAGTAGAAAATAAACTCTACTATCTTTTATGATTTAAAAAGTTTTTCAACACTGTGATCGCTGGGACTCAGCTTAATAAAATAATCCACATCATCGAATCACCCCTGCACTACGGCCAAGGATATTCGTATATTCATTAATGGTCATGATCATGCCAACAACTGTCCATCAATGCACTACGGGCCAATGAGGACTTTTACCACATCATTTGTAACATTACGGTCATGATTATACCGAATAATCCCTGGTCATAATCATACCAAGTCCATCTATGCACTACATGCCACAGATGACTTTCAACATTTTATAAACATGAGGATGATGACAATGATATAAGAATTCAATAAAACAAGTTCAAGAATTAATTTATCCAGGAATTAACAACGTCCAAATTGTCAACATGATACTGCATTGTGGAGTAAAATTCAAGAATGCTTAGAAGAATATTTTCTTGAAAAGATACTGGATGAAACGCAACTATCAAGGATATTCCACAAATTTCATGGAGTATAGAAGTCAAAACTTAACCAACTGAGTACAATAAAGAATGGAATAACAAAAGAAATCACCATGCATGCGATAGACCGCACAGACAGGTTATTCCAATAGAATAATAAATAATGGAACCAGGTCCGGCGTAAACGCACAGACAGGATATTCCGACAGAATAATAAATAATGGAACCAGGTCCGGTGTAAAACACACAGACAGGATATTCCAACAGAATAATAATAAAACGGAACCAGGTCCGGTGTAAAACACACAGACAGGATGTTCCAACAGAATAATAAACGGAACCAGGTCCGGTGTAAAACACACAGACAGGATGTTCCAACAGAATAATAGAAGAATGTCACCAAGTATAGGGTAGACCGCGTATACTGGTTATTCCAACAGAATAATAACAAATGGAATAACAGAAGTTCTCTTCATGAATATAAAAGAAATAATATTCCCTACCTTAAAAGAACTGGATATTGGAAAAGTGATGTAGCAGAATACTTTTATTCTCTCTCTCTTATTCTCTCTATACTTTCTCTCTCTATAGCTTGAATGAATTCGTGAAAAATAATGAAGCCCTAGGCCTTTATTTATAGAAAAACTGAGGGTGGCTCTTGGTCTTAACGAAGGGTCAAATGACTCTTGGTCTTAACGAAGGGTCAAATGACTCTTGGTAATATTGAAGGGACAACTACTATTGACGAAAGTAATTACTATTGACCAAGGTAAATACTATTGACGAAGGTAATTACTATTGACCAAGGTAAATACTATTGACGAAGGTAATTACTATTGACCAAGGTAAATACTATTGACGAAGGTAATTACTATTGACCAAGGTAAATACTATTGACGACGGTAATTACTATTGACGACGGTAATTACTATTGACGAAGAGACTCTTAGATGATGACATATGGCCCCCCATAAAATAACCAAACTTACCACAACTTCTCAATTATTGATTTAATAATATAACATATTATACAGATGATACTATGACAATAATTTAAGAGATATGATGCAGCAATTACTGTAGCAATAATTGAGTATAGCTGAGTGACTTCTCACGTAAGCATCAATAATCAATATCGTGTGCTACTATGCAACCACGCGTATTACTGTACTTTTACTACCGAGTAGTTCAACAGTTTTAACGGTTTTAACGGTAACACCTCAGCCGTTATTTTTATAGAAAGATAATTCTGTCGTTTTCTCAATCCGACAATAATTTCGTTGTGGGGTCCACCAATGATTGTGCCGTCGTACGAATATTCCTCGACAAAAAGAATATTCTCCGACCAAACGAATACTTTATAACAACTTGCTTATTTTGCAAAATTTATAAATATTACCCACAACTATAACATTATATCAAATTAACTCCATAATATTCAAAAATGATATTTATAGAAAATTCATCTTTATTTATAAAAAATTGGGGTCTTACAATATTTTTAAGTTGTAATTTTCTATTGATAATTAGATTATATTCGTTTCAAAAGTTTAAACAATTCAATTTCAATTTAAAATCGTACTATATAATTAATACTCCCTCCGTCCCAAATTAATTACTCAGTTTTGACTTTTTTAAGTCAAATTGACTATTTTTAGAATTAATAATTAAGCATATATAAGTATATTTCTAAAATTATAAAAATTGGAATTAGTAATAAATTGTATATACTTTCTTTTGGTTATAATTTCTTCACCTATATTTTAGCAAAAATAGTAAAAAAATTAGTTTTAAAAATGGTCAATTTGACTTTAAAAAGTCAAAACTGAATAATTAATTTAGAACGGAGGGAGTAAATTTTACGAACTAAATTTAAACAATTCAATACTGAACCTACTAAATTTATTTATATTCCTAATCAAATCCCTTAAATAAAAATAAAGCAATTAAATTGAAAAGAGGGTTTTGGTCCCCGCAAAACGAGTAGGGGGTAGGGCGAGGGGGAGTAGGGGGTAGGGGTAAGGCGAGTGGGGGGAGTAGGGGTGGATTTGTAAATTAATCATCAATGAACACAAGGCGCGACCGGCCACCAACTCCTTTTGGCCAATGAGATTTTTTCTATATAAAGAAAGAAAGGACCAATGAAATAATTTTGTTTACTCTTTAAAGTAAGGACATTGACGTGCGATAAACCCACGTGAAGTGGTCTACGGATGGATGCGTTGGCGCCATTCCATTGGCTTCTTACATTTATTATCGTACGGACGGACGTTGACGTGTTAAAATCATCGTACGGACAAACAATTTTATATTCTGGTGTGAGTGACCGCTGAGGGCGTCAAATTTCCCTGCAAGGCTGCCTGCTACTAAAAGTATAAGTAGCAACCGACACATTTGCTATTTAGTACCCTTCCGTTCTTTAATACTCCTTCTGTCCCTATTTAAATGACGTTTTAAAATTTTTTATTTATCCATAATTAATTGACATTTATTCAAATCTAAAAAAATTAATGATAATTTTTTCAAAATTATCCCTCATTAATCTACCTATTTTTTTGGTACTTTAAACTCTTGTGCTATGATAAATTAATTATTTAAGGGTATTATAGACAATTGAGTACTATATTTAATGCTTTCCAATCATTATCTTAATTCTTGTGCCCATCTCTAAAAGGTCATTTAAATAGAGACGAAGATTTTTTAGAGTTATTCACAAGTAATTAAAGAAATAATTATATAATACTCTCTCCGTTCCTTAATATAGGTCGTTTTAGGGTTATGCACATGCATTAAGGTAATGATTGTATAACATTAACTATAATATCAATTGTCTATATTACCCTTGTATTGGAATAAAAAAATTTCATTTATTGGACAAAAAATAGTGAGAAGACCAAAGTTACATTTAATATTTGGGATAATATTGAAAACTAAGCAATTAATGCTTACTTGAAATTCTAAAACGACTTATATTAAGGAACAAAAATATTTCTCTAAAACGACTTATATTAAGGAACAAAAATATTTCTCTAAAACGACCTATATTAAGGAACGGAGAGAGTATTAAATATCTATATTATCCTTATATTGAAAAAAGATATTGTTATTTATTGAACAAAAAATAGTGAGATAACCAAAGTTATATTTAATACTTGGGGTAATATTAGAAACTAAGCAATTAATATTTACTTGGAATTCTAAAACGTCTTATATTAAGGGATAAAAAAACTTATCTAAAACGTCTTATATTAAGGAACATAGATAGTAGTAATTTACGATGAAGTCGTAAGTTGATTAATTGATCAATACAATGTTAATATACATAGGGAGATTGTGACGCCACCAAAATAGGTATACAATACCCATTCTGAGTCGCCAAATACATGGTACAAAAAGTAAACTACAACTTCAATAATACAATTGTCGTGCAAAATACGACAACACATACTGTGAGTTTAAATACAAATATTATCTTCTAGACAATATCCACACTCAAATAAGTCCTCATTACAATTATTCAAACACTATTTTACAGAAATAGTGAGGACTGCTAAAACATCTTTTTAGAACCATTACTCCATACCCCGACTCGATCCTGCTATGTTCTCACCTCCTGAGAAGAAAAATGGAACAAAAAGGAAAAGGGTGAGCTCAACTAGCCCAGTAAAGAATATTATGACTAAGATAATATACAACAAATTATCATTAGTATTCAACAGGGAAAAATCTGATAGAATATAATCGACAATAACTTTTAGATCAATAACTGCAGCGGAGACAGCAAACCATTAGAAGAGTCAAGTAGAGAATGAATTCTACTATCTTTTAAGATTTAAAAGTCTATCATCAATATTTTATCCCTGTAACATCAATTAATAATCATCTTTAACCAAATATTCATCTTTGCACTACAGGCCAAAGATATTCATTTGTATCACCAGTCGGTCATGTTCATCTCAACACCTGTTCATCTTTGCACTACAGGCCAAAGATATTCATCAGGTAATCATACATCTTTGCACTACAGGCCAAAGATATTCAGTAATATCATCATTTAGGACTGAGGATGATGAAAAATATCTTAAAAAAAACGAATCCAGTGAGACAGGAGGACAAATAGTAGGGATTCGTATAACAGTTTATCCAAGATCAATAATACTTCATAATAATCAATTGTGAAGCAGAATTCAAAAATAAGAGATCAAAACATGGATACAATCAAAGATAGTAACCATAATAGATATCTTGAACAAAAAGGAAAAATTTTATTCTTCGGTGAATAGTGCCGTATTCGTGAATAATGCCGTATACGTGAATAGTAACGTATACGTGAATAGTAACCCCGACACAAAAAGTTCTAAATTTGATAAAAAGTTCATATCAATATTTCGGCATAATGATATTGAAAAAAATATCATTTAAGAAGAAGATAATATTCCTTACCTCAAAATATCAGTACTTCTAGTCGGAATATCGGTATAAGGCTGAAGGAAACTTGCTCTGATGAATAGAAACTCTCAAAGTATCTAAATACTCACAAAATACACTCAATAATCTAGAGAGAGAAAGAGAGAAAACTTGTTTCTAGTGTGATTTTCAATTCTAACTTAGCCCTCTATTTATAGGAAATTGTTAGCACGCCGAAGCAGACTTAACCTGCAACCTGATGGCTTTACCTGCTACTATTCAAGCCTACCACATTTGAATAAAAATCTCAGCACATTTCTTCACCAACCAATAGTGGGGCCCACCAATTCTAGAATTTTCCACCAAAATGATAAGCTCCGAAAATTCAACAATTTCTGAACCAATCATCTCGTAAAATTCATAATAAATCATACGTTCATTTTTAACGGTTCAAAATTTGTGGACATATACTCAACTTATATATGTATAACATATCCAAAAATTACCACGATCCAACGGTCGGATTAAAAATTATAACCCCCGCAAAATATCTCAAAAATCCTGACTTTTAATACCTCCATTCCGACAAAAATACTGATAAAAACCTCAACATTAACTCCTTCATTTTTAACCACAAAAATATATCCCTCATTTATATCCATATAAAATAAATATTTCCTTATCATATGAATCAATAATTAATTATTCACAAATAATATTACAGAATCACATTTATGACAATCATGCCGTTCCTAGGAAAGAGGGGACTTTCCAATAAGGATTTCTCCTTACTGGCGCGCAATTAGATGACCAAACCTCTCATTAGACAGAACTTTTTAGACATTGCCAATAATATTATCTAATAATATTATTCAAATAATATGAATTATTGATCTGATAATGAAAAATACTGTGCAGCAACAATTATTGAAACAACAATAATATAAAATATTAATGCATCAATTATTGAATCAATAAAATAAAATATTAAACAGTAACTACTGTAACAATTATTGAGTAGTGCCTTCTTACGTAAGAATCAATAATTGGTGCAATACCGTGTGCTACTGTATTTTAACCACCGGGTATTCCAACAGTATTAACGGTAACAACTACGCCGTTTATTTATAAACAACTTATACTTGTCGTTTTCTTCATCCAATCGCTTTCCGTTATGGGGCCCACACAAGGCTGCACCGTCGTACGAATATTCCCCGACAGCAAGAATATTCCACGACCAAACGAATATTCCCCGATAAAATTAATATTTTATAACCACTTGCTTATTTTGTAAAATTTACATATTTCACCCATAACCAAAGTATTATATCAAATTAACCCCTTATTATTCACAATAATATTTAGAGAAAATTTGATTTTATTCATTAATAAGTTGGGGTCTTACAGAGATTACCTCCCAATCAGAGTGTGTACACTGTATTGGTCAATTGACCAAAATTAATTTCATGCTAACTACTCTCAAATTTACTACTCCCCTTCAAAAATTAAATATTTATCAAATTTTTATTTTAAAATAAATAATACTCCATCTGTTTCACAAAAAGAATATTTCTTTTGTTAAAAAAAACAAATCCTAGGAAAAATAGGCCCTTTTCTTTTGATATTATGAATTTCGTGGGACTATTTTTGTCGATCGTACACCAATTTTAATAATCTCTTTATCCGAAACAAAGAGTAATTTATTTTTTTTGAAAAAAATTAGGAAGAGTTTTGAACAAAAAGAACATTCTTCTTTTATTATTCTTTATGCGTACACAATTATGAATTTCGTGGGACTATTTTTGTCGATCGTACACCAATTTTAATAATCTCTTTATCCGAAACAAAGAGTAATTTATTTTTTTTGAAAAAAATTAGGAAGAGTTTTGAATAAAAAGAACATTCTTCTTTTATTATTCTTTATGCGTACACAATTATACTATTGAATATTAAATGTACAACTACATGTACATAAATTAAAATAATATTTTTATCATGAAGAAACCTAAGATTCTAAATATAGCTAGACAAGAGTACAAGACATCTGAAATTGGAAGGAGAGAAATTAAATATGGAAAGTGAGCTTGATTTCATGTGAAAACTAAAAAGTAGTAGAACGCCTCTATTGTGTAATTCAATTAAATTATATTCCCTCCGTCCTAAAAAAAATTAATATAAATTTTATATATATTAATAAAAAAAGAGTAAATAAAATTTTAAATTTTTTCTTATTTTTTTAATATATTTTATCTCAATTTTTGATGACAAAAATAATTATACGTTTAGTTATTTTTTAAGGTCGGTGTTCTTTACCACCATCATTATACTTATTATATTCCATTTAATTTATTTTTTGGGTGCCTATTATATTAGAGTTCAACTTGTGAGTTAACCAAAAGCAGAAAAAAGACGATGAGGTTTTGTCCCTACTAGACCTTTCTTTAAATCATTCATGTTCTTTGGTCCAAACTCAATTAGCAAAAGGGTAAGGGAAAAAAAAGGGTTTAATTGAGAAAATCTATTTATTTAATTTTCTCTCCATCTTCCTATGAAGTTTTCCTAACTAGGGTTTTGATGCTTCTACTTTCCTTCTTATTTCGATAATTTTTTTTCCCTTTATTTTCTTGCTTTCCTTTCAGATCTAGTTCAACAAAAAAGGAAAGACCTTTTGTCTGGTTTTTCCTATTTTGGATCAGATCAACTTCCATCCCTTTATTCCCTTTCTATATTTAGTAAATTACCGAAAATGGGTTTTTGATTAATTGACTTGGGTTTTCTTGGAGTGATCAGTTTGTCTATAAATACTTATAAATTCCATTATTTATTTTCTTATCTGGGTATTATTTTTTCTCTTTTCTTTTGTTGGAATTCCAAATTCATTCAGTTTTTTGTATAATTAATTAATTATATAAGAGATAAGAGATGGTGAGAGGAAAAACCCAGATGAAAAGGATCGAAAACACAACAAGTAGGCAAGTGACCTTCTCAAAGCGCAGAAGTGGACTCTTGAAGAAGGCCTTTGAGTTATCAGTTCTCTGTGATGCTGAAGTTGCACTTATGGTCTTCTCTCCAACTGGAAAGCTCTATGAGTTTTCAAGCTCATCAAGGTGCATAAATACTTATATATATATATGTGTGTGTGTGTATTTATATGTATATATCCAAAATTTCATCTTCATAATCTCTTTTAGTAGTTTACAACATTAAATAAATGATCTTTAATGGGTTTATAAATTGTTTTGTTCATTATATATCATTTATTCAGTGTACTATAGAATTTATAGCTAGAAGTTAATGGTAGTACTTTACTACTATAATATAAGCTTAACAAGTAGTACAATGACAAAATCAATGGTTTATTTTTCTGCACAAAAGGGTTATATGGGAAGAATCAAATCTTGCCTAGGGATTTTATTTTGATGAGTTTTCTGATTAGTGTTTCTTTCCATTGATTTTTAATCCCTCTGTCGAAATCCCGAATTCGTAATCTCGATGGATTAATTTCTGATAATTAGCTTGTAAAGTGGAGATGATATATATATATATATATATATATATATATATATATATATATATTGGTGTTTTAGATAAGTGATGTATTAGATATAGAATATAGATTAATTGTGGATCTTTAAGTTATGAGGCAGTTTATGTTAACAAGGAAGCAAAAAATCTTGAATTGTACTCCCTCCGTTCCTTTAATTTTTTTTGTCTTTTTAGAAAGTAAAATTTGTTTATTTTTATTTGTCGTTTGTAGATTTCAAGAAAATATTAATGACTTAGTTTACCATATTATCCATACATTAAATACTAAATTGTTTATTTTTCAATGAATTTTGAAGGTTAATATTGAGATTTTATACTCATTTTAATTAATCAAACAAAACATTAATTGTATTTCTTAATTTTTTTATTTTCTCATAAAACGGCAAGTAAAGTAAAAAGGAATAGAGGAAGTACATATCAAAACATGGAAGTGTACAATTTTTCTGGGAAGCTATCTAAATGAATTAAAGCATATGCATGGTTTAATTGATGAAATTTTTTGTACAGAGATTAATTCATACTTTTATATATTAAGAGAATTGATATTTTCACAAGTAAAAATGTTAGTTTCATAGGATCTTCCTCTTAATGCCTCTTAAGAGTCCACCTTTTAATGCATATTTGTATTAAGAGGTAATTGAATAGTTAAGATACAAATATGAATCTAATTACTATTCAGAGAACCTTTTAATATAAAAATGTGGATTCTTAAGAGGCATTAAGTGGTGGACTGTTAGGAATACCACCTAAGTGGGGTTCACTCTCATGTGAGAAGAATTTATGGAACTAATATTTTTACTTGTGAAAATATCAATTTCCTAGATTAATTGATATTCTCTATTAGTGTTTCTACCATACTAGCTATTGATTTGAAGACTTGCTATATAATTAAGGTGGATTAATTTTGCTCGAAGTCTTCATGGCTTTCCTTTTTAGTTCTGTACTTACCTTGGGATAGGTAAGTTTAAAGCTTTTAAAAGGAGTGAAGACAACATATTCAAGCGTATATTTTGATACTTTTCCTATATATATGGAGTCAACAAACAACTGTGGGGTGCAATCTTCTTGATATTTTTCCAAGATTAAGTTCAACTTTTTAAAGTTATTTGAGATATTTTTAAATCAAATTTAATAGGATTCATCTAACTTTTCAAAGCAATCAATCTTGTAATTAGTAATGTTATTTGTACATTTTATAATTTGGGTGTTGATATATATATGAACATCCTACATTAATAGTTGTACACCCATAAGGAAGAAAAAGTCTAATTTATCCTGATTAAATGATATTCCAATTTACATACTTCTTTCGTTCTAAAAAATGACTAAATATATAATTATTCTTGTCTCAAAAAGGATGAGATGAGATACATAAAGAGAAGGGTAATTATGGCATTTAGTGGGGTCCATTAGTATAAAAATAAAATAAAATTATTCATCACTTTATGAATCTTGTGGGACCAATAAAAAAAAATTTAGAACTTTATTTACTCTATTTCTTTTACTTTTTTTTAAAAAAGAATTAAAATTCTAGCAACCCGTGTGACCAAATAGTATTTTATAATAAAAATTAATTTGATGTAATTTATAAATAATATTATTTAAAAATAAACAAACATTAAAAAAATATATAATCAAAGAAGGCAAGATTATTGTACTCCTAAGAAAAAATTCTGGCAATCCATTGTTAAAGGAAACATTGCAAACTAATAGGAAAAAGTCAACAAACTATTTTACCTGCCATTGAGATTATTTTCTAAGAAAACTCAGCAATTGTGTTTTATTTAAAAAAGTTAAAATCCATTAATAATTAAGTTACTAGTACGATCCAAGGGTAAAATGAACAAATTATTATCAAGTGAATTGGGATTTTATTTATTAAGGATAAGTTGATCATTTTCTTATCTTAAAGTGTGCAACTATTAATTTAGAATGTGCATATATTAAATTTTAATATTTGTATTGTTTAAAGTAAACTAGATTATTATTTTTTATTTATATATATTTTAATCAATTTAAATGTGAAAATATTTCAAGTTCCCTTCAAAAACATCAATATTGATCTTATAATTTGGATCGAAAAAAATATTTTTAGTTCCATCTAGTAGCTTCGATCACATATATAATTAAGAGCAGGTCAAATCTTCTTGAGAATATGGCATGGCTTGCTGACTTGCTGCCGTATTCTATTCTTCTATTTAAGCTTCTTGTGATATTTGCCTTCCTTCTTTGTTATGATATGTTCAAATTTCAATGTGATCATGAGAATCATCTTCATTATCACTAGTTGCATTTAGGAGTCTTACTTTCTCTTGGACTTAATTTGAATTCATTTTTATTTATATTTATCTAATAAAATACAAATGATTTTGAATTTTTCGCTCACTCAATAAATTATCTGGGCTGTCCAAAGTTTGGGATAAATCTCACCGTCCATACAGTGTCGGAGGCACGGGACACAGCTAGTATATACCATCAATATAAGGGAATAATCCATAACATGTATTTATTACGGATCTTTATAGAGTATACACCATCTATATCATTAAAAATAAGAAAAAAAGGGTCAGGATTAGAAGCTGAAAATCAATGTTGCTACTATTAGTATGGATGGTACTGATTATGGAAATGAAGAAAATTTCCTGAGAATTTGTGAAGAATTGAATTATTGGAGTTCGTTGCCTATAATTAAGCTTCTATAAAGTAATGCAAAAATGGCTCATCAACCTTGTGTTAGTCTCTTTATATAGGTAACCCTAATTAAAACAAAAATTATAACTGTCCGTATAAATATCCTGAGTTGAGGTTGGCAACATTGTTGCTTTTCAACCAAAGCTCAAGTTAAGCTCAGGAGAAATGTGAACCAGATTTTATTTCATAATTAAGACATTCTCTATAAATTAAGGACAAATATTATAAGTAGACACTGATAATTAGCAGCATCTGAAGCTTTATACAATAGGTCTTATATGTAATAGATCATATTATTGTAATTGAGGGAGCCAATTACAATATTGTCTGGCATCAAGTCTCCGTTTGGACCCAAGACAATGTAATGTAGGCTCATGATTGGAGTAGAAAATGAAGTTCTTGAAAAATTTAATCACCACTCCAAAATCTGATGACTAGATGCATAAAAATACTATTATTAGTCTAAGAACATTTGATTCTTGCCAGAAATACTCTATCCGCTCTAAAATAATAAAATTATTATTAACTTTTGAAAGTTAATTTGTGATATTTTTAAATTCAAAATTGAGATGATTCATTAAGAATTATAAAACAATAAATTTATAATGAGTAGTTATTTTTAGAAATTTTACAATATTCATCATTATATTGACTAAAGCAAAAAGAATTTATGTCAATTTTAAATTTGAAAATATCATAAACTGACTTTAAAAAAATAATATAGATCTTACATCTTGTAATGAAAGAAGTAGAATTTACTACAATCTCTAGAAGTTAATACGGTGTAGTATAAAATACACGTTTTACTTTATTTCTATTTGAGACTGTTAGATATTTCACATGAATTCATATCAGATAAATTTAAGAGTGTAAATGATTTAGTTAGTATGATGAAGTCCCAACCTAATTAATAGGTTAACATTTTTGATAAGAAGGTGACCCAATATACTTGTTGGACAAGTCTACATAGGTGTTCAATGCATTAGTGTGATGAATTGATGTGAGATGGATTATGATTCATATAACTTCACTATAAGTGGTATCAAAGCCCATGGTATGATGAACCCAAATATCAGTTTGGTTTTTCAAGGTGGAGCATTCGTAGGCCCCGTGTTACTCTCTCTGCGTGGTGGAGCAAATAAAGTTAAGGGTTAATTGATGTGAGTCCAAGTACAAGTTAGGGTTCACATATGAACTAAATGAATTAAAAGAAAAGACAGAAATAAATGAATAAGATCACAACTAATGAACGGATCATTAAATGAGCAAAAGGGAAAAACCCTAGGGTTCAGCTCCCCTAGGGTTCGCCCCCTAGGGTTCAGCCACCCTAGGGATCAACCACTCCAAGATGGCTCCTACTTAAGGAAAAGTTAAATCAATCTCTTCCCTGATTGGATTTGAGTGGAACTATTCGAACAAGACAAGGAAAACGGACAACTAATAAACGAAAGAAGCCAAAGCACCCCCTAAGGTTCGGCCACCTAGGGTTCGCCCCCCTGGGCGTGCCCTCTAGGGCGCGCGTTAACTCATTTTCTCGATTTGATTGCCAGAAGAGTTTTGATCGATGTAATAACAGAGTAATGAGCGCAAACTACATAAAAAACTAAAATCTTGTAAAACTCCAAGAAATGATTAGCTTTAGAATCTCTATGACGAGAAGAGCATCTTACGGTCCAAGAATCACGAGAAAAGGATGAAAACCAAACAAGAAAGGCTGAAACGAACGAAAAGAAATGAAGGAGCCCCCTAGTGTTTGGTCCCCTAGGGCGCGACCTCCCGTGTCTTGCACTGAGTTCTTCCTAGGTTTTTCGGCGATGAGATTCTCAAATAAAGGAGCAAGAAAGCATGGTTTGAGCAACAGAGCTTTGAAACATGAGATCTGGGACGAGCCTCCGTGAGTTACAAGGCAAAAGGCTTATGGAGGCAACTCATTTTGGGAATGGATTGAGGGATTGGATTGTTGGCTAGAAGGACAGGACGATCTGGGCAATACTCTGATGACTAAAGGTATTTTTGGAATTTTCTCGAGGTCATGTGCCTGACACGTGACCATTTTTCAGGAAATTCTATAAATACTCCTTCCATTCTATGAACAAAGGAATTTTTGAATTTTGGACTTTTGGACGACTTGAAGACTCTCAACCCGAAGCACTCAAAAAGGCTCTATGGATCCTTGCTACCCTAACAATCTTCTCGAATCCTTCTGCCGCGGGTCATTGGAGTAATCACTTACCTGCTCTTCTCCCCTCTTCAATTCATCATTAGATTTCGTACTCTTCATGAATTTCTCTCCTCATCCAACAAAAAACCTTAAACCTAGCAAGGTACGATTTCCTTGCCAACATTTCTTTGGTGAATCTGCTGGGGAGGTGTAGAATTCGTGAAGGGTATGCCCACAACTCGAAGTGGGAGAACTACAGAAAGAGTTTCACCAACAACTAGCATTACTTTGCCAGATTCAGTTCTAAGGCAAGCAAATCAAGTTTTCCAAGGCGTAAATCTGGATTTTGATCAAACCATTATTGAACACGCTTCGGAAGGAAGTTCAACATCACCATACATGACTGATCAACAACAAACAAATTTCAGGCAGACATGCACGAGAAGGCAAGGTAAGGAAGTAAGTGGAGAGCAGGCAATTGTGAACATTGTGCAATTGGAGATGCTCAAGGCAGTGAAGGAGGCACGGGAAGGACAGAGTGATGATGACTATGAATATGTGATGTTGGAGATGCAGGGGAAGCAAGAGTAAATGGAGAATTTCTGTCAGTAGTTGATGCAAATCCCCACTTTCAAGGTCATTCTCGCAAGAGGAACAAGAATGAATGAAGGACAACAACGACAACAATAAAAAAGAGAATCATACTGCACCTCCATTAATGGAGAATAAGTCGATTCCAATCATCATCTTGGAACCAGGGAATAATGGTGAAGTACCACAACCCAGATTGGAAGCGAGTCAGCCTCAACCAAACGTCATCCCAACCACACTCCTAGTATTTTCACAAGTGCAAATATCGACTATCCCGAGCCACGCCCAACGAACAAGCTAACAAATACAACCAATGCAAGCTTTGCATGATGCAAGTGTGCATCAACCGATCTCCTTGCCATACACATCAAAAATGCAGCAATAGATGCAACACCCCAAAGAGTCCATACCACGAGCCAGTATGTGACGAAGGATGATATAATCGGTGTGATCAATCAATTTTGCAAGTAGACCTCTCGACCTTCGGAGTTAGACTTTACTCCACCTTACCCGGCACATATTCAAAGACAGCCTTGCCCAACAGAGTATATTGAGCATCCCCCGCAGTTTTCAAAATACAAAGGGGAGAAAGGAAACGCCAGTGAGCTTATTGCCAAGTTTGTGGAGTCGATGTTTCCATGGTTTGGTTATGATTAAGTGAACAATCACAACATGTTGATGAGGAAATTTAACAAAACTTTGATGGATAGTGCCTTCAGTTACTATAATTTGGAGAGGGTCAGTCTATGATTGGTATGATATAAAATTATAATTTTTTAAGAAAATTTTCTATGTGCAAAAACAGGTAACCATTGTAGAACTCATGCGATTTAGGCAGAAGCCGAACGAGGCGCTGTCAGATTATGTTGACAGATTTAGGGCTCAGGCACATAAGTGTATAGAGCCAATTGAAGAAAAGAACTTGGTGAGCATATGCAACAATAGTGCCTTAGATGCCTTCAAACCCCACCTCATCACTAAAGCATGTGATTCATTTACAACACTCTCATCGTTTGCACAAGACTTGAGAGGAATCATAACATTGCTTACAAGTGATGCGACTATTACATAGAAGGGCGTAGACGACTATTGTGGCTCCAATAGACTCTTAGCAAAAGCCACAAGGGGACAAGAAGGACAATGAATGACGAGGTTCATGATGTCCAAGATGTAGAAACAACAAGATGAAATGAGGATTTTTCGTTAACAATTGATGCAAGTGTTAACTTTTCAAGCCAAAGACATTCAAAGTGTGCCGATGAAGATTTCACCGACGAATGCCGCTAAAGACCAAGGCTAAAGAGGTCTCACTGACAAAAAGTTACTGAAAACGAAAGTCCACCGATTAAAGCAATGAAGCAAAAAATTTGAGGAACTAAGTATTCCAAGAAGTTTTCTTTACTTTCGAAACCCTTTTCAAATGGTCTCCCCTTGGGAGGATGATTCAAACGAAAAGGTTAACAAACTCGATCTTTGTAGGTGGCCAAGAAACAACTCCACAAGAGAGCCTGAAGGATGCTTGAACTCAATTTATGAAAATGCTCTAAAGGTTCAACTCTTAAAATTGATGTTGATGAAGTTCCTTTCTTAACACAAGATTAACTACCAAACAAAACGAGGACAAGAATGGAAGAAATGAGCAAGAGAAGAAGAACTCGAGGTTTCCCCTCCTAGGGTTCGGCCCCTAGGAAGCACACTCTTTTAAAAGTTCCAAAGTGATTTCCCAATCAAACTTTAGTTATCACGACGACGACGAACAAAATGACTAAAATTAAGGAAAGATGCGAGAAATACATAAGGGCTTGGGGATGATCTCCCTCAAGTCCTTCATGACATAGAAAACTACGCGATGAGTCAAAGATCATGACGACATGAAAAAGGCGTGGGTGACATCTACCTAAAAAGACGTTAGAAGCCTGCCTTAGAAACATAATACGGCTTGAAAACTTAAATGTCAAAGAATACACCATGAAGCTTTGATCACTAGAAGGTGGAGATACAAAGACAAATTCAGCCATCAATAAAATGGAGCTAAGCCGCATAAACATGACTCTGCTTGCCCCTGCTTACTGTCACCACGACTATCTTACTATGATAATGCAGACAAAAATACATTTACTACAGCTATGGCTGATTCTCTGCTAAAGCCACATTAAGGCAAAAAATGATGGAGACTTGTACTAGATTTCAAGAAACACGATCAAGGGCCACAATAGCCTATTCAAGACAACATGTTTTAGTAACATACAAGGAAGCATCAAGAATAAATAAAAGATGCTCATGTCGAAACTATGAGAAGTTTTGTTACACAAAATTCATTAACACAAGATGATGGAAAACCCAAATACTGGCTTTACCATCAAAAGATCTCAGAACTGTAGAGACGACAATATCAAAAATCCACCCAAGATGGTGGTTTAAGTCCTCAGGAGTATCCCTTGCCAAAAAATTGGACGACCAAGGGAGGAGGCACAAGAATTGATGAATTAAAAATTCACCCAAGATGGTGGTCCACAAAAAATGGTGTTTTAAGTCCTCAAGAGTATCTTTTGCCAAGAAATTGGGTGACCAAGGGAGGAGGCACTAGAATTGATGGATTAAAAAATCCAACCAAGATGGTGGTCCACTCTAAACGGTGGCCAAGTCTTCATAAAGCGCACTTGCCAAGAAATTGGACGACCCAAGTGACGAGGCACTCGAGTGTTACACTTTATCATCAAAAGTGAATGAGGCACCTGACTATAAGTCCTCATACTCGAAAAGTTATACTTTCAACTTTAGAAGTAATTGATGCACCTGAGTATAAGTCCTCAAACCCAAGAAAGTTACACTTTATCTCTAAAAGTGGTGAACGTTATACTTTCTCCTACTAAACCAAGATTTATTATTATGAAAATTTGAAACGTTATGCTTTTCACTAAAAGCAACCTGATTGTTGATAAAAATGTCAAACTTTCACTTATACTTGGATATTTCGTGATTTTAAAGTATGGATTCAAGTGTTAGTTTGTGAGAAATAAAAAAAAACATGTTTTTTAATTAAAAATTTCATGTTTACATTTATATTATGCCTATTATTCTCTTAGAGTATTGATTTGAATAGCTTAGGATTCGATGTAAAACATTGGGTCTAAAAGAAAAATTCAAGTTAAAGGCAATCAATATTATTACAAGAAACTTTATTCATATAAAATGAAATACATATATGGATGAGTTTTCTGATATAGGAAATGAAAAAGACTACAAAAGGCCATGATCTAAAGGCCACGACATATTAAACTGAGGGGGCATAGCTAAAGCCTCCAAATTAGCAAGGGCATTGTCCCGAGTCTTCACATTTGAGGTTCTCATTCTCCTGATGTCTCAGATAGCTGACTTGACTTCCTGAAGTTGGCTGTTCAATTTAGCCCTGGTATCTTGAAGGTCCGAAAGCTGAGCCGAAAGAGAATCATTTTCATGATGACGTGAAATAACCTCCGAGTGTAGTACAATAACACGAAAATTGGAACTAAGGAGATCCAGCCTGACACGGAAGTAAGGCATGTCAAGGCCCACAAAGGAGAAGTCATCAAACTTACAGCTAAACATATCTAAGTCCTCTACTCGCAAAGAATAAAGAGAGACTATGAATATGCATCTGATCAAGTATCTGTGGGAAACAAGCTAGAAGACGCTCAAAATTCACTTGAGAAGAAGAATAATGAAAAAAATGAAGGAAGAGGCCAAAGCCTCCTAGGGTTCAGCCCCTAGGGTTCGACCACCTAGGGAGGCTCTACCCTCTTACCTTTGAATTCTCCTAGCTCGTTGATCAATTGCCAGGAATGAACGTTACTTCATTACGAAAAAAAGTGTGGCCTTTCTTTAAGAATATCCAGAGAGAGCCAAAATCCTATTAAGGTGAGATGTCCCGGGAAAGAAAGTATACGATCACCTGAAAATAAAGAAATAGATTAAGCAATAAAAAAGAAATATAAAGTAACCATGCAAGAGAAGGGAAAATAGATCAAAAAATGGGAGGAGCCGTCGAAGCCCCCTAGGGTTCGGCCACCTAGGGGAAAGATCTTCATCTTTTGTTCACCTCGATTTGAAGCACGCTCACTTGGTTCCTTCACGCGCGATGACTTCTTGATTTTGAAGAAGAGAGAAATTCCAAGAGTAATATTTGGAAGGATTAGATAAAAGATTTTCCATGATATCCAGGGAGAGCTCCTCTAAGGATTGCCCCTTAGGGTTCGGCCCCCTAGAGGTTCCCTTTCCTAGGACTTTCATTTTCGAGGATTGAAAAATCGAGTTCCGTGGATTGTTCAGAAATTTGAAGCAAAACTCAAACACTTGAAATATTTTGCACTATCCTCCCACCAAAGGCGTGGCTCACGTGCAGGGGGAAAATGTGAGCCCAAGTACAAGTTAGGGTTCACATACGACCTAAATGAATTAAATTAAAAGACAGAAGTAAATGAACAAGACCACAATTAATGAATGGAGCATTAAATGAGCAAAAAGGGAAAACATAGGGGTTTAGCCTGCTAGGGTTCAGTCCCCTAGGGTTCGACCACCTTAGGGATCAACCACTCCAAGATGGCTCCTCCTTAAGGAAAAGTTAAATCAATCTCTTCCCCGACTGGATTTGGTTGGAACTATCCGAACAAGACAAGGAAAACGAAAAACAGATAAACGAAAGAAGCCAAAGCACACCCTAGGGTTCGATTTCGTACTTTTCGTGGATTTCTCTCCTCCTCGGCCAACACGAAACCCTAATCCCAGTAAGATACGATTTTCTTGCCCACAATTGCCTTAATACACATGTTTGGAAACTAACTTGACTCAAAAGCTTAAGCCATTAGTTCTTGGGTCCATTCACATATATTAATCCTTGACTATTTTATTATTTTCTAGATGCAGTACTCCAACTCACTTGTAATATCCTAACAATCTCCCCTCACAAGTGAGTTCATCACATCATAGCTCCCCCTTACTTGAACACATTCTCTTCAATCACTACACCATTTCTTGTCTTATTATATTATGTGTCCTTTTTCTCCTTCAAATAAATCTTCTGCACATTTTTATTAATCCATGAACATGATCGTGTTCCTTGTCAGACCTCAACTCTTGGACGAAAATCCTCATTATGAGATTCAGGTATTATACCCCAGTTTGAATAAGAATTATTTTTCTGAAAGATCCTGGTTTCGTGCTTTGGTGGGTCTCTGAGATCCTTTCGAGACATTGTGTTGAAGGGATATTATATAATTCGATCAATTGCGTATAGCCCTTGGTAGCAAGAGAATCGGGAAAAGTATACAGAAAAGACAATTCTTTTCTATTATATTAGTGTTTTCTATAGGTCTGTTCAAATCATTCGTTAAATTCGGTATTTTCCCGGTACAGCTGATACTGAACCATACTGATAATTTTTTCCGGTAAATACCGGATTAATCGGCTCGGGTATGGTACCCTTTTTTTATCCTTGGTATATACCGCACCGTACCGAATATGCCTATTATGTTCCATCTAATTACACTTTATACATATATGTTATATGCATATGGTGGGCCCTCATCTTTCCCACTTCTTTCACTTTCCCACTTCTCTGATTCTGATCACTTACCCATTTCTCTGCATATTGATATAGTCTCCACTATTTCTCTCTCTTAACGAAGGCAAAACATGAACATCAAAGTAAACTCATCTCAGAGACTCAGACCATCAACGAATAGAAGAATTATGCAAGTAATTTGATAAAATAAGCTATGTAGTGCATCAATCGACAATTTCATGTTTTGCCAACAATGGTTGTGGTTGATTTATTAGTAGATCTTTTGGTCGATTTATCGGTAGATCTCATGGTTGTGGTTGATTTATTGATAAATCTCATGGTTGTGGTCTATTTATTTCTTGTTTATGCTAAAAGATTTGATGATGATTGTTGGGGGGTTTGTTTTTATTTTTTCTGGCGTTGTTTTGCTCGAGATGAGCTATAAATGCTTATTGCAAAGTAGTTGGATCATGACGATGTTGTTTTGCCGTAATACCAATATACCATTGATGGGATTACTGCTTCAATTCGTTTCCTAAATATGATCGGTATAATTTTGGGTAAAAATCGGTACCATTCCGGTACCGAACCGGCTAACCGGTACGGGATACCGGTCCAATCGGTACCGGTATTGGTACATAGTTTTGGTTACTTTCGGGAAACAGTTCGGGCCGGTTCGGTATGTTAATTTACCGATGAACACTCTTATTTTCTATTAGATTAAATTATAATTAGTTAGCGATCTCGGCTCAGTGAGTCTTTTCGTCTGTGATGAATTGTAGGCGCTAGCATTACATTTAATTTGTATGTTTGGACCGAGGAGAAAGGGGGCTTAGCAAGAAGAGGTTTGTACTGTGAGTGAAGCAAATAGGTCAACCTCTTAGATATATACAACATGGATTCTGACAATGCAATGTAGTTGGACTCTCATGCATGTCAATCCCAATGAAATTAGTACTTGTATACTCGATATTAGCCATAATTCACATAAACATTCTCGGCTAAACCCATTGAGAATTCAACATTGAAAGTGTTTTAGGGAAGCGCCAACCTTTCATCAAGAATGCACCACCATCGCGTGTCTTTTGAATAGACTGTTTGAAATTTAAATTTGAAGCCACTACTATGTAGCTTTTGAAGAGGCTCACCATCCCAAGATTAATCTTTTGTAGCTTTAACACCAATTTTTGGGGAAGAATTGGGGAACTAGTACGTTACGTGCGCATACACAAGACACCAACGCACATGTACTTTGGAACCCAACTTGACCCATTTGGGTCCATTCGCGGATATTATTCTTTCATTATTTCATTATTTTCTGATATTTGATTGCAATTCACTTGTGATATCCTAATAGAGACTTTAATCTCCTCCATTGCGGTCTTATCCTTCAATTATGTTAGAACAAATTATAACAAAAAAAATTCAAAGACAAGAATACAAAATTTAAGTGAAACATTCAAATTGAAAAAAAAATCATTGGGGAGAAGTAGAAAGTAATAATATATTAAAGTGTGAAAAATACAAGTTTTGATCTTTTTCTAAAACAACAAAAATTGAGAAAAAAATGAATAAAGAAACCCTACCTACAATAGCATATATGTATATGTAGTTGGGTTAAAAATAAGGCTAAATACAGTTTACTACATAAAGTATCACCTTATTCATGATTAGGTCTCTAAAGAATTTAAGCTTACACTTTACTACAAGTGTCTAATTTCATATAATTTAGCCCCCAAATTTAGATTCTAGCCAAAATTGACCGGAATGCATAATTTTCCGTCAAGGTAATGAGTTTTATACTTTTTGACCGTATTAAAATGTAGTTTGACTTTATTAAACAATATTTATACATGGATTATACATTAAAAGGGAAAAATAAAATGAAAAGAAAGAAAAATCTTTCTCTTTCTCTCTATCAGTCAGTCAACAAACCCCATTCATCCATATCATCTTACTTCCTCGGCATTGTAAATCACCATCACCATAACCAAATCAAAGAACAAGCCTGAAATATCTCAATCCATCCATCTCTAACACCTATTTCCACTACAAACAAATCTCCAACACATCCCAAACACCCATTTTCACTACCAACAAATCTCTACCACCATCAAATCTCTAACACCACCCATCTTCATCACCAAAATTAAGAGAATCATAACTAAATTTAAAACACTACCAACACAATCTTCAAACAACATCCATCATCTTCAAATATTTATAAACTTAAGTCAAACCTAAATAATTGACTAAATTAGTATTTGTCAAATGGTAAGAACCTGTTTCGATGGGTGAACTCAACAAGGAAGACGAAGGCCACCAAGGGGCACCTCTTTACTCTCCGCGCATCTTCCGCAACTTCTAATTTCATCACCTTATTCTCTTTCTTTTTTTATTTTCTTATTTCTTCTCGTTATCCTTTACCAATATCTCAGATTTGGATACCTAAATTTGACACAACCATCATTTGCAAAAAGATAAATAAGATTTTTTAAAAATCGGTCGGAGTGTAGAACTCTTTATTGCAAATAACCTTCGCCACCCTAGTTGCCTCATCGACGCCGATTCCTACTTCTATCGTCGCGATTTTCACTTCCATTCGTCACGATTTTCACTCTCATCATCACAATTCTCACTCTCATTATCCCTGATTCTCACTCTCATTATCCCCGATGCTATTACATGATTTATTTTGAGATAAGAGTTCATCAGATTGAGACAGTGGAGAAAGGGGAGGGCGGGAGTGGTGGTGGAAACAAAAAATAGATGCAGAAATTTTATCTGATAAAGGGTTTGAATTGTATGAATCATTGGTTTAATTTTTATTGAGCAAGTGTTTATCTTATTTATTAAACTAAATTTTTTTAATACATGTATTATGTAAACAAAAAAATATTGAGGTTTTTCTTGTTATGAAGTATTTTTTAATTATTATTATTTTAAGTTTCTCTAAATTTATTATTTTTTGTTATATTTTATTTGGTATAATTTTTAATTTAATCTTTTTAAAGTCAACATTATTTGGTGTCAATTGTATTTAGAAGTATTTTAATTTGGGTTCAAGTGTATTTAGAAGTATTTAATTTGGGTTTAATTATATTTAGAATATTGGATTAATTGTACTTAAAAGTATTTAATTATTTTATGTAGTCAAACCATATCTAAATACGGTCAAACAGTATAAGCCCATTTGGCTCCAACCGGGTTGCCACTCGGGTCTGGTATTTCGGCCAATTTTGGCCAGAAATTAAATTTGGGGGCTGCATTGTATGACATTAGGTACTTTATGTAGTGAATTGTAAGCCCAAATACTTTGGGGGCTGAATTATAAATTTGATGGTAGTTGGTGTAACGCAAGTGTATTTAGCCCTTACAAATATAGTGGGTCTTAGTCCATTACTTCCACTAAACATCATTTTTCTTTCCCTTTAGGTCGCTACTCAAAATATTTCAAATCAGATCAAAAGTTAAATTTGAACAAGAATTCGAGACGCACGTAACAAATATATATTAGTCTAAAAAATGAAATCGAATTCCACGATTATAACTCAAGTTCTAATTAGTGATAAAACTATTTTATGGGTTCCACTATATTGGTATATGAGAAGGTGAAGGCAAGGTGGATATATATGATAAGTGAAAGTTGAGGACTCGATATAGGTGAGCCTAAAAGAATACTGAAACCCTAACTACAAACACATATATAGTTGGACTAAAACATAATGGGCTGATCGAGATCCAGATTCGCGCCTTGGAAAACTTGATTTACTTGCCTTAGAACTGGATTCGTCGAAGTAATGCTAGTTATTTGTGTAACTCTTCCTGTAGTTCTCCCACTTCGAGTTGTGGGTATATCCTTCACGAATTCTACACCTCCCCAGCAGAGTCGCCAAAGAAATGTGGGCAAGAAAATCGTACCTTACTAGGGTTAGGGTTTCGTGTTGGCTAGGAGGAGATAAATTCACGAAGAGTACAAAATTGATTGATGAATTGAAGAGGGGAGAAGAACAGGTGAATAATTATTTCAATGACACGTGGCAGAAATCTTAGGATCCAAAGGCCTTCTTAGGGTATCAAAAATCCAGAGAGCCTTGTAAGGTTGAGAGAGAATCCGTCAGTTTTTGATTTTCCAAAATTCCCTTAATATAATATGAGGAGTATTTATAGAGTTTTTTGGAAAGTGGTAGCATGCCAGGCACATGACTTTATGGAAAATCCAGAAATACCCTTAGTCATCGGAATAATGCCAAGATCGTTCTATTTTTCTAGCCACCAATCCAATCCCTCAATCAATTCCCAATATGTGTTGCCTCTATAAGGCTTCTATCTTGGGACTCATGGAGGCTCCTCCTCGATCTCATGCTTCAAAGCTCTTGTTGTTCAAATCATGCTTTCCTGCTCTTCCTTCTATATTTGAGAATTTCGTCACCAGAAAATCTCGGAAGAACTCAACGCAGGACCGGGAGACCGCGTCATAGGGGGCCGAACCCTATGCTTGAGCTTCCTTCAGTTCTTTTTATTTGTTTCAGCCTTTTTCTTGGTCGGTTTTCATCATTTTCTTATGATTTTTTGTCCTGTAAGAAGCTTTTCTTGTCATGGAGATGATAAGGATAATCATTTCTTAGAGTTTCACAAGATTTTAGTTTCTTTCTGTAGTCCGGGCTCATTGCTCTGTCACTGCATCGATCAAAACCCTTTTGACACGCAAATCGAGAAAATAAGGTAGCGCGACCTAAGGGGCCGAACCCTAGGGGGACCAAACCCTAGGAAGTACTTTAGCTTTCTTTTGTTCATCTGTTGTCTGTTTTCTTTGTTTCGTTTCGGTAGTTCCAACCAAATCCAATCAATTGCTTTATCTTTTCCTTAAGGAGGAGCCAACTTGGAGTGGCCGAACCCTATAGTTTTTCCCTTTAAACTCATTGTTTCGTTCATTAATTGCGGTCTTGTTCATTTATTTTCGTCTTTTCCGTTATTCATTTAATTATAGTGTGAACCCTAATTTGTACATTTAATTCAATTAGGTCATATGAATCCTAATTTGCACTTGAGGCCACACCAAGTAACCAATTAAAGGTCATCAAGTCAATATATTGATTGAGCTTGGCATCATTTTGCATGCAGATTGAAAAAGATACAAAGGGAGGTAACATAAATATACAGAAAAAGGTAAATAACACAATATTCATATGTAGTCCACTCTTCTCCCACTATTGAGAAGATATTCTCCGCTTGTAATGAAATTCTTTTAAGAATCGATTACAAGTTTGCTGAGAATAGGTAACAAAATTTCACTTTGAAAATATAAGGACATTAGGTTCTTAGAATACGAAGTTCTATATTCAATCACAAAGTGAGATGATTGGTGTGTATGTGCTACTAATTATTTCCTGATAGAGATGGATGATCATGTAGTTTCTGCTTAAGCACTTATTTAAGAGCTTTAGTACATATTGATTGAGAGCTTCAAATGGGATTTTGGATTATCATGAATTATTTTTATTTTTGTGGCTCTCTCCTTTTATATCTTTGAATTATTCTTTACCGTTTAAAAACTTATCCATAGAGAAGATAATTATTAAGCAGATTAATTCGTGCTTTTTCTCTTTCTTCTAATTGTTTTAGGAGCATATTTTGAACCAGAGTTATAATATACTTCTTACACAACAACATACTGAGGCTGTAACAATTGCTTTACATATACAAGCTCAGGTGGACAAATTTAATACAAACAGTAAAGATGGTCTACATAGGACTTGCAAAACCCATTTTAGTGCAATGTTATATAAAAGGAGAAGTCGATTTATAATAGTCTGTCATCAATGATCCAAGGATAAACCAACGTCCACAAATATAAACATGCCCCAAGTATCTAGGACCTCCAGGTCATTGTTATAGGGACCCAAAGACGTCAGTTGAATCTTATAGTCGCCCTGTGTAGTTACCATTAGCAGGTGTAAATTCTTATTGACTTTTGTAATCTATGGGGCATTTGAAAATTAGATGTGGTTAAATACTATCAAGGATAAAGGTTGGGACGGCATTATCGTGCCAAAACACCTACACGAACTATGGAAACATAGCTTCTAGTTAGAACATTTTACCGACAATTTGTACCAAATGCTTGTTCCTAAAAGTCTTACATTAGGGAAGCTTCAATACCAGATAGTTCTGGGCAGGGTACATGAGTCATATCTTCTTCTTTATCTCGTTTTTTTATATAAAAGAGATCCGATTGTATAAAAAGCCACAATAATAGAGGTTGGTCCACTCCGATTTCATAACATTGGAGGTAACAATATGATACCATAGAAATACACAAAGAAAATAAGTTGTTTTGAACTGTCAAGCAGAGGTTGATAAATTGCGCTCCACGGACATGAGTTTAGTAGATAAAAATAAATTAGGGATATGAGTTGTAATTTAAAATTTATTATATTAAAAGTTGAGGATAATATGAGAATTATAAGAATATTACTTATTTCAATTTCTTTTCCGTCCAAATCAGGCTAATTTTGGACGGAAAACTTTGACCAGAAAAGTGATCAAGTTTTCTATCTATTTATTTTCTTTTCTGTTTATTAAAATACTAAGAAACATAGGAATTGAAAAGAACACTTAAATTTTTCGTCCATTTTTTTTCCTTTTTGTTCATTTTAAAGCTCAGAAACAGAGTGTTAGTTCAAACTTAGAGTACTATAGTTGACTTAAACTTGGTGTCATATTTTATGATCCTTTACCCTGATTTCTTCGTTTCAAAGTCTCTATCTGTCTGTCTTGAATATTCCATCTGGATCTACATTTTTGAGCTCTACCATATATATCTCGCTAGACATCTTTGAGTTCTACATCTGACTCTTTGATCTTAAGCTCTACGATTATGCTCTATGTTCAGTGCTCTGGGATCTTTGTTCTCAATTTGGTCTTGTTAATGTTAGGATATTACAAGTCAGTTGGAATTCCATATAGAGAAATAATGAAATATTAAATGACTAATATACATGAATGGACCAGAGAAGGGTTGCTGCTGTGGTAAATCTCAATGAAGGGTTGCTGCTGCCCAAAGGCTCTCGATGAAAAAGTTCCAAGAGTGGTGAGTTCGAAAATTGGTGATCCTCGTTAATTAAAGAGAAAATATTTAATTCTTGATGAAAGTTACTTTCGATGGGAAAAAAGCAGAGAGTTGTTAGTCAAGAATTAGTGTCACGGTGATTGAAGAAAATTGTTCAAGTGCGGGAGAGTTCTTGATGTGATGAACTCACTTGTGAATGGTAAATTGTTAGGATATCATAAGTGAGTTGGAGTCACACATCGGAGAAATAATAAAATAGTGAAATTGAGTAACGCACTTGAATGGGCCTAATTCTTGTAAACGCACTTGAATTTGGAGATTTGGAGAAACTACCATACATGAATGGGCTTAATGACTTAAATTTTTTGGTCAAGTTGAGTTCAAATATTTATACTAGTGTTTTGTGTATGTGCATGCAACCACGGGCTACTCGTAATTCCCCAACAATTAAACCACTACAATCTTTGCCCAAACTTTGCGGTCGTAGATTGCTGATGTCTTGGTAGGTTTATTCCGTTTCACTCTGCGATCCAACAACTTTACGATCTAATTAAGATCTCTTAGAAATTTGTTTTATGTTTCTCCAAATCTCAAGTTTACAAAGAAATTTACTCGGGAGATAACCAATACATGAATATTTTTAACCTATCACACTAAGTAGAGTAACCTGAGCCTACTTGCAACCTATACATTTACCTGAGCCTACTTGCAACCTATACATTTTGAATCCTAAGCTCATTTACTATAATTGCTTTGTTTAATTGATTAAATTGAGTACGTATAATTAAGAGATATTTCGATATTATCCTTCTAAAGTTCATTGAAAAAATGAGAGAGAAAAGAGGGAAGTTATTTCATTACAGTAATTTACCTGAAATGAATTAGAGAACAAATTTGTATTGTTTAGGGTCAATATGAGAACCCGAGTAATTAGTTCTTTTTTATAATATACAAACTACAGATAATAAGGAACAAGATTCTTACTCTAAAAAGACAGTTTAAATGAACGGAAGGATTATTTGGTAATTGCGTTCAAGTTGTTACTGTATGTACTCCAATTTTAACACAAGATTGTAACATGGTGAAACAGTTCTGTAGCTCTTTCTAATTTCAATCATGACTGAGTTCTTGCCAAAGACTTTGATTCTAGTGTACTCGGTGCAGGTGCCTTTGGTTTATAATTTAGAAAGGGAACATGGACTTATCCCATAGTTCATGAGCTGATAAAACATGAAAGCTAAAATTAAAATGTTTGCAGCATATGGTTCATTAGCCAAGTAGGGTTCAAGTTTCCAAAGATTGAAGTGTATTTATTGTGGTGGGATTATAATGATAACAAGCTTCCAATTAACCACTGTGAGCCATGTGGGCCAAGTGTAAAATTATGGTTCATATGACCTAATTGAATTAAATGCAGAACTAGGGTTCCATGACCTCATTAAATGTGCAAATTAGGGTTCGCATAACCTAATGAAATGAAGATGAAAAAGTCAGAAATAAATATACTAAACTCGGGAGAAGTCTCCACGTGTTCCGAGACAGAAGACTCGTGGAGACGGCTCGTTTTGGGAATTGATTGAGAGATTGGATTGGTGACTATACATGGCAATATGGTTATTATTCTAATGACTAAAGGGTATTTCTGAAAATTCCCTGAAAGCATATGCCTTGCACATGACTACTTTCCAAAAAATCCTATAAATACCCCTTCCATTCCATTGGGAAGGGGACCTCTCTTCAGACTCAGGACTTGGACACTTGGAAGATCAAAGGATCTGGATGTTCTCTCTCAACAATCAGGAAGACTCTTGGAATCTCGATAACTCTCATAAGGTTTCCGGATTCTAGGAGAGGAAGAACTCAAGAAGAAGGCTCTTGGAATCCCAATAACCCTAATAAGGTTTTCAAATTCTAGGAGTTCTGCTACGCGTTATTGGAATAATCGTCCACCTGTCGTTCTCCCCTTTTCAATCAATCAATCAATTCCGTGCTTTTCGTGGATTTCTCCCCTCCTCAGCCAACACGAAACCCTAACTGGCAAGGCACGATTTTCTTGCCCACAAGCCACATGCTATCTTTTTTATATATTTTTTGTTTATTAAAATAATTTAATTGTAAGTTTCTCTTTTAGATATATATATATATATATATATATATATATATATATATATATATATTGTGTGACATTAATATTTTTTATGACTTTTCTTTTACTTTATTAATTGTTAGATTCATGCATGAATGTATGTATATATGTATCCATCTATTCAGATTTGAGAATCCTATTTGAGTTGTTGATATTATTGTTGTTATATTTTATTTTACATATTAAGAGTTTCTAGTGACACATTTAAGCATGATATGTTTAATTGTTTCTTCTCAATATATAATAAATTTTAGTACTAAAATTTTTTATTGAACAAGAAATAATAATAATAGAATAAAAAAAATTGAAATATTTATGAAGTGTATCCTAGCTATATATAGACAAAACTTAATATGTGGGAAAAAAAATTAACAAGTCAAGTAAGACTCTAGTTTCTGAACTAATAATTACCTTAATTTACATAAACTTCAGTGAGTAGCAGTTGAATCTTATGATTTGGTTGATCTTATAGGCACACCAATACTTTGTTATTTTGTTACATTGTGGTTTTATATTATTTTTCTCACTGGGGTTTGTGGTTTTCTGATTGAGGCATAAGTTTGAAAGATTTTGTCAGAGTATTTCAACACAAATATTATTGGAGTTGTTTCAGTACAAATGCAACGATAGATCGGTATGAGAAGAATGCCAAGAACCTAGGAACTGGTATAAGTGCAGCAGATGAAGAAAATATTGAGGTTAGCAGTCTAAATTGATACTAGAGTACAATTAAGCTTCTGTTTCTTGAGTATTAAAAGAGGTTTTGCTATATTATCAATCTTTCTTAAGAAATAAAAGTAGTCTTTACCCATTGTACGACTCCAACAAAACTGGCGCTAGAATTTTTCTTTTATAATGACCAAAGATAATTAATTTTTTTTAATTAAATTAAATCCAAAATAATTTAAGCGTGACAAATCCAAAAATTTGAATGCGGCCACGAATATAGATTCTTCTTTTTAAATTTACTTTTCTAGTTTTATTTTGGTATGGTAAAACTGGATTTTATTTTTCTTGGGTTGCATGCACACGTAGGTGTTATATATAATGTAAAACTTTTATTATATGTCTCTCTGTCTAACAAAAAGTGGTACATGCAGCATCTGAAGGAAGAGGTCGAAAACATGGCCAAAAAGATCGAGTATCTTCAAGAGTGTCAAGGGTACGTGCAAATTGTGTGTTCTTGAAGAGCTTTAGCTGCTCACACACACATAGAAAGATATATATATATATATATATATATATATATATACACTAAATTTCACATATTAATGCAGAAAGCTCTTGGGAGTTGGTCTGGAGTCTTGCAATGCAGACGAGCTACAAGAGATAGAAAACCATTTACAGAGAAGTTTGAGCAACATTAGGGAAAAAAAGGTACATAATATATATATATACCGTCTGCTTTTTCCAGCGAACTGGAAGGAACGAATTAAGAATGAACCAGCTATAACGACGCGACGGAAAAAACCGTCGCTATAGCCGGTTTGCTCCCTCCAGTTCGCTGAAGAGAGCCGGAGCATACCTATAGCATAAAAAATCGGCTTTCTATGTTATAGCGACGAAAAAACCCGTCGTTATAGCCGATTCGTTCTTAGTTCGTTGGAGAAGCGAATTATATATATATATATATATATATATATATATATATATATATATATATATATATATATATATATCCATGAAAAGTCTCATTTGTATATAAACTTCTTTGTTATATGAAAATAGTCTCATTTTGTTTTTATGGTGGTACATATAAAAGAGCATAGGGTCCTCAAATTATTATTATTATTATTATTAAATTTTTTTTGTGAAGCCCCATTCTTAAAGAATGCCATAACATATAATCAGGAGCTTTTTCTTTGATCAATGGGTTCTCAAATCAACTTGTCCTCCTTTTTTATTTTTCGGTAAGCGTTTTTTTCATTCGTTCATTGATTCAAGATAACTTTAGCTTGGTCCTTATTTCGTGTCTCCTATCTTTCCTTGCGGATTCTCTATTTTGAAGGAGTAGCGACCTTTTGTCTCCGACTCTGGCAGAACTTTACCTATAGTTAACTTCGATAGCTTTACTTTAAGATAGCTTATGTTGTCTTTTCAGCTCTGAAACTTCCTTTTTCTTTGAGTCTGCGCCGTCTAAAATACCATCTTGTTAGTTCAGTTCACGTGTTTTATTTGAGTTTGCTTCGCTAGTGTGCGTAGATAAAAACATACTTGATTATAAAAGAAAGTGAAATGTTTTGTTTTTCACAAAATATTTCTAATTCTCTCTTTTCCTCGAATAAAATCATGAAAAAGAAGGATTCGAACCCATTCATCTCCTACATGAAAGGATCTGAGTCCATCAAAATTGCCCGGAAAATTACAACCATAAAAAAAAGAAGGCCTAAACCTATATAGCCTATTAGAAAGTCAGAATGAAGAACTCTATTCGGGTAATGAATCTATATTAAAATGTAAGAGCATTAATAACTGTTTTCCTAATCAACTCTCTATCCCCAATTTTGAAGAATACATCAACAAATCATAATCCAACAATATCCTTATCCTTATTTGACTATTTATTTTATTACCTATATAGGATTTTACTCTCCAGTGTGAGGGAATCAAAAGACTGTTCTTTATATATACAAAATGACATTTCACACTCTCATTTAAGTGGATAACTCATCAATCATACACATATTGACATTTTTTTACTATTTCATTTTCAAATTATAAACTTAATACAGTAAAACCTCTATTTAGGAATAGACTTGGGAACAAACTATTTGTATTCTAATTGAGACGTTATTATTAAATAAAGGTATTGGTACAAAATATTTTTTGAACACCCAAAAATATCCACTTTAAGAAAAATATAGATTTTATAACAAAAATTAAAGAAAACATAAATTATTTAGATTTTCAAACTAGGAAAATGTAGCCTTTTATAGGAAATATAATCTTTCATAGGAAAATGTGGTCTTTTATAGGAAATATAGTCTTTTATAGGAAAATGTAGTCCTTTATAAGAAATGTAGTCTTTTATAGAAAATGTAGTCTTTCAAAATTAATATTCTCTCTTATATATATGAAATTATTACAATTTAGATGTTATTCTTATTTATAACTGGCCCAAATTGGGACCAAATTTTTTTATAATATTGTAGAAGTTATTCTTAGATAGAGTATTCTTAAATAGACTTTTTAAAAAAATTTAATTTCAAACATATTCAAATTTAAAATTGATATAAATTTTTAATTTATGTCAACATAATTATAAATATTATAAAAGTACTATTAATTATAAAATTTATTATTTTCAAAATTTAAATGAATCAGATTAAGTTTAAATTTAAAAATATCACAAATTAACTTTTTAAAAATTAATATTGATCTTATGTACATTTGCAACTACAATTCATTCAATACTCTCTCTATAAATTACTTAAAATTTAAAATAAAATAAAAATTATTTTACAGTGGAATATAATTGATAAATTATACTCTCTTTTTTATAATTTATAAGATTATTATTAATTTGATGTTTTTACTGTTGGAATTTTTAAATTTTAAATTTTAACTTTTAAATTTTATTATTTAAGGAATCAATATAAGGAAGTTGTTGGGTACATAGTGAAAAAATTGAATCTCTATTTTGCAGAATGACCCAATAGCACTGCAGAGTAGAGATAAAGATAAGAAAATTGTTGTGAATGCTCTAATAAGAATGATAATTACAATATTAATAAACTCACAGTAAAAGTAAGAAATTACAATAATCAATCATGCTAACATGATCACATTTAAAAGGAAAGAAATGAAGAAAATAAACTCGCAAACTTAAAGGTTTTTCTTAAACATCAGGTTAACTTTATCATCACACTTTCATTATTATACCATCACTTTTAAACTAAACACTCGATATATTTATGAACATAAATGGAATAAATTTATATATATGAATATTTTTGTAAAACTGAGAAAATATTAAAATCTTATATACCCTTTTAGCAAAAATACAAAAATAATAAAACGAATTTTGTTTTAGTACAAACTATAAATGTCATACATCCTATACAAATATCCAAAACAAAATCATAAAAGATAATACACCATTTTATTTACTTTTATTCCAAGTATTCTTTCATGTTGTATATATTCTTCAAAATCTTCCAAAGATAAAATTGAACAATCTGTTTGACATAACTTTTTTTTTTTCATAATTTCAGTGGCAGTTGTTTAAGCAGAAGATTGAGAAGCTGAAGGAAGAGGTATGTATATCTAATTATCTATAAACCACTAAATCACAAGTAGATGCCATAGTTTTTGCTTAAAAATGATTTGTATCCTAAATTTATTTTCGATTAAAAACACCTACTTTAAGTGAAAAAATCTTACACCGTCCGCTCTACTTCCATCCATTTGACTGATTGGATCTCTGCAAAAAGGGATAAAAGGGTAAAACGTTTATATTTAGACAAAACAAAATCTATACCAAAAATATAATAAAGTAAATATTGAATTATTTTAGTTGGTCTAGAGTCCATTCAATAATCTAATCTAAGTTTGATAACTCGGCCACCCATTTTTTTTTTTTTACTTTTTTTGTCATAAATCACATTTAAAACTTAAACGACAAATCAATTATAAATTTATTCATGTTTTGCACGGGTTATTAACCTTGTATTAAAACAAAGACAACAAACAAAAAGAATATGAGAGAGGCGGCACATAGGATTTGGAAAAGTTTTTTCCTCTTTCATCTTCTCTTTTTATTTTTGTTTATTATGTACTTTTTATTCTTTTTTATTTTATAGTTTTTGTTGTTTAATTTTTTCTTCCTTTTCTTCTTTTAATCTTTTTGGTTTGGTTTGGTTTGGTTTGTTTTTTTATTCTACTTCTTAAATATTTTTTTATAACATATATTTTTAATCTTTTGTTTTTTTATTTCTTAGAAGTTCCTATGGTCGTAGACGAATTTTTTTAAAAAATTTGGGGTGCGAATTGTATTTACTTCAGTGTTCCTTTATAAGTGATGCTAATAAAATTTTAATCTTTTACTTTTATTACCCTTCATTTTAACAGATCAGTCAGTTAAATGAATGAAAAAATAGAGTAGATGGTACTTTTAATAGAAAATAAAGTTTAAGATGCAAATCAGTTTTTAACCTAAATTATACTATACTGCAAGTTTTAATTAAGTCTATATAAATTGTAGATTATATATGTAATTTAATAGAAAATATTATGCATGTATGGATGTGTGTGTGTGTGTGTGTGTATATATATATATATATATTTACCTTGATTTCCTTGATTTTGATATAATAATTCAGGAGAGAAGATTAGCCAAAGAAAATTTAGAATTACAGAAGAAGGTTGGTATGTTTCCTTCATATATATCAATACTTAATTATGGTTTACATGTTCCATCTACTTGCATATCATGATACTCCATCCTTTCGATTATTATTATTTTTTCTTTTCACGAAGGAGACGTATATTTTTGTGGAGACTAATATAAAATTACACCATATCTTCATATTTATCATAATTTTATTTTCACGTCATCATAACAAATAAACAACAATAATATTTAGAGGTACGTAAATTAACATGGAACGAAAATATAATTTTAAAGTTTTGACGAAGGTAAGTACTTAATGTTAGTAAATTGAAAATGGATATATATATATATATATATATATATATATATATATATATATATATATATATATATATATATATATATATATACGGTCTGAATTTTAAGCTCACTTTTTATTTAATTTACCTTGCACACCCCACTTTAGCGACGGACCAGGCGACGACGATTCGGTCCGTCGCTATATGTTGTCTGTCGATAAAAGTTAAGACGACGGTTCTATATATAGCGACAGACCGAATCGTCGTCCGGTCCGTCGCTAAAAGGGGGTGAGCAAGGTGAGCTAGATAAGGGGGTGAGCAATGTGAGCGAGCTTAATATCCGGACCGTATATATATATATATATATATATATATATATATATATATATATATATATATATAGTTCGCTTTTCCAACGACTGAAAGGCGAATTAACAACGAACCTGTTATAGCGACGGTTTTTTTCCGCCGCTATAGTATAGAAAGTCGATTTTTTATGCTATAGCGACGGAAAAAATCATCACTATAGCCGGTTCGCTCTCTTCAGTTCGCTGAAAAGAGCCGGGCTATATATATATATATATATATATATATATATATATATATATATATATATGTATTAACTTATCTCTAAATGAATTTGTCAAGATTAGTACTTGGTACATCCTTAAAATAATTATACTCTCCATATGGTATTTAGAGTTGATAGCACTTGTTTCCCAAGATACAAAACATTTTATACTATAGTAGCACATCAAATAGTATAGTCAACGAACCAAAATAAAATGCTTAGAACTCTCTCTCAAAAAATAAACTATAAACTGTTAATGAAATGAAAAATAAGCAGACTGAAATGCTTATACTTGAATGAATTGAATGAATAAAAATGGCAGCCCCCTTTTTCTATTTATAGTAGGGTAAGCGACTCAACAGAAGGAACACAACCCATTGAAAAAGTATGATTAAGCCAAAAACAACGTAGTATGACTTTAAACAGAAAAGGCGTGTCTGTTCGGAGCAAAAGCGACGTAGTTTTAGGGTCAGCAGAACAAAAATGACATAGTTTAATGCTTTAACAGAAATGGTGCGTCCGTTCAGGTAGATAGTCTTTCTCAAAACGACACAGTTTAAACGCGTCCGTTCGGCAGGTAACATATCACAAAATGACGTAGTATGATAAATAATGTTTATCAAAACGACACAGTTTTGATAATTAGAACTAAATAAAATAAATTATAAATAAATTTTAATTAAAAATTTTAAATAAATTTTGTCCAAAAAATTATATACAAGAATCCAGACCCACGAGCCACGTGCTGCGAGCCCGAGCCAGGCTAGGCCGGCCGGTCAGTCGGCGATGGCGCGCGTGGGTTCGAACTAAGCCTTGGCTAGGTCCTTTCCCTTCCACAAAATTGGGGTGCCCCTTGGGGCCCAGACCCAAGAGTAACTTTTATGTATAAAAACCTATTAAATATTTAGTTCTTAACCAATGTGACACTTGAATTTTCACATATTTATTATCATTTATCATTTTCAAGGGTGATATTTGGGAGTTAATATCTCATTCATTATTCTATGGATTTGAGCTTTCAAATACTCAATTTAATCTACTCATGGAGTAGACACATTGATATGTGGATTTACTTAAAATAATTATTAAAACCCACTTTTATTTTAGCTCAAATTCTAACAATCTCCCACATGAATGATATTGACTGCCACATTATGCAAATGTTATGCAGACTCTGAGAGAGACAAAATTGAAATCATCTGTATCGAGAAAGGTAGCTTTTGGCTTTGAACCTTCTCTTCTGAAAGACTATTGGGTATACTGATTATCCAGTGAACGTGATGTCTTGAACTGTCTAATCATTTGTGTAAATCGAGACGATAATAATTCATACAGAATCTTTTCAGACATTATTTGGCTCTCATGATTTTGTTCATTACGACCCTAAACAATCTCGAATTTATGAGTGCTTTAGAGAAGTATAGCCTTATCATACTCATAGAATTGGTTCAGTTCACACTTACAAAGGTGATTCTTAATAAGAGTATCTTTCTATACTCCACTTGTTTATCAAGATTTAAGAATCATTAAAAGCATAACTTATCCTGTAACCGTTACAGGTATCACTATCTCGTATCATAGGAATGAGCAGAAGAAATTAATTTCTTCATAGTGATTTGGTTGAATTGTTCACAATTTAGTTGTCCCTTTGAACCTAGATCTTGGGATCTCCAGTCAACTAGGTTAAGTTTCAATCATGGCGATACTTGTTTATAGGTTATTTTTACTTGCTCTCTAGTCAAACCTTAAGTCAACGGATCCGCTATATTTTCTTTCGATTTTATGTATTCAATAGACACAATACCATTAGAGCAATTATTTTATGGTATTGTGTCTACGACGAATATGTCTAGACTTACCATTATACATGTGACTTTGTGCCCTTCCAATTGTTGATTGACTATCACAATGGATACAAATAGGCGGCACAAGTTTAGGCCACTTAGGAATATCTTCTAAAAAGTGACGAAGCCACACATTTTCTTCTCTAGCTTTATCCAATACAATAAATTCAGATTTCATCGTTGATCTAACAATGCATGTTTGTTTAGAAGATTTTCATGATACTTCTCCTCCACCTAATGTAAACACAAAATAACTTGTGGATTTAGAGTCTTTTGTATCTGATATCCAGTTTGCATCACAGTATCCTTTGAGTACTGCTAGATATCTTGAGTAGTGCAATCCAAAGTTTTGAGTATATTTTAAATACCTTAAAACTCTTATAATTGCTTTTCAGTGATCTTGTCTTGGATTACTTGTAAATCTACTCAATTTATTGACAGTTTGTGCTATGTAAACCCTTTTAGTTGTTCCATATAGATTTTCCCTTCTAAATCTCCATTTAAGAAAGCTGTTTTCACATCTATTTGATGTATTTCTAAACTATATATAGCTGCAATGACTATTAACATCCTAATTGAGGATATTCTTATTACAGGAGAATAAGCATCAAAATAATATAAACACTCCTTTTGCCTATATCCTTTGATTACAAGTCTTACTTTATATTTGTCTATAGATCCACTTGCTTTCATTTTTTTCTTGAATATCCACTTATATCCAAGAGGTTTAGAGACTGGTGGGAGATCTACTAATTCCCACGTGTGATTGTGCAGAATGAATTCTTTTTCACTATTTATAGCCTCTTTTCAATATGGAGCTTCGGGACTTGACACCGCTTCTCTATAAGTTTGAGACTCATTTTCTAACAAATAAGTTAGAAAATCAGGACCATAAGATTTTGATGTTTTAGCACGTTTACTACGTCTAGGTTCATCAATATCTTCTACCCCATGATCACTGTTACTAATAATGTCATAAGTTCTTTTGTTTGGAGTTGTTTCTTGTTCATTAGAATTTGGCTCTTGTTCCCTTTTATTAGGAAATACTGTTTCAAAGAATTCAGCCTCTTTTGACTCAATAATACTATTTTCATGTATTTTCGCTATTTTTGATTTATTAACCAAAAATCTATATGTAGTGCTATTATTAGCATAACCAATGAATATACAATCTATTTTTTTGGGTCCTATTTTTACCTTTATGGGTGGAGGAACCATTACTTTTACTAAACACCCCACACTTTTTAGTGTTTATAAGAAGGCTTACGTCCTTTCAATAATTCATAGGGTGAAGCATTAAACTTCTTTTGAGGTATTCGGTTGAGAATATAATTTGCTGAAAGAATTGCTTCCCCCCACAAATTCTGAGGTAGCCCAAAACTTAATAAAAATGCATTCATCATTTCTTTCAAAGTTCTATTCTTTTTTTCTGCAGCACCATTTTTTGTGGTGAATAAGGTGCAGTTGTTTGGTGTATTATACCATTATGTGAACAAATTTCTACGAAAAGAAAATTCATATTCCCCACATCTATCACTTCTAACAATCTTGATCTTTTTATCAAGTTGGTTCTCAACCTCATTTTTGTAATGTATAAACAATTCCAAAGCCCCATCTTTACTTCTCAATAAGTAAACATAACAATATCTTATACAATCATCTATAAAATTAATAAAATACTTCTTAGGTTCTCTTATTTGTATATACTTTAAATCACAAATATCAGTATGTATTAATTCAAGAGGTTCTATACTTCTTTCAATTGATTTAAAAGAAGATTTTCTAAGTTTTGCTTCAACGCAAACTTCACATTTATAATTGGAGTAAATCTCACATTTTGGCAAACATTTCATATTAAATAATCTACGTATAGTATTATAATTAACATGTCATAATCTACTATGCCATAAATTAGAAGACTCAATCATATAAACAGAAGATGTAATTTTATTAATATTGGAAGGAACAATAGTCATTACATTCATTTTGAAGAGCCCATTGCTCATATATCCCTTCACCACATATATCTCATTTTTAGTTAGGACAAACTTGTCCGATACAAAGACTAATTTAAATCTATTTTGACTAAGAAGGGATCCTGACACTAAATTCTTCCTAATATCAGGCACATGGAGCACGTTGTTGAGGGTGAGTTCCTTTCCTGAAGTCATCTTCAGAATTATTTTTCCTTGTCCTTGTCCAATAATTTTGGATGAGGAAGAATTCCCCATGTACAATTGTTCTCCATTCTTAATTTGTTGATATGTGGAGACCATCTTTTTGTTAAAACACACATGGCGGGTTGTTCCAGTATCTACTCACCATTAACTGGGATTTTCAACCATGTTAATATCAGAAACAACCGCTAAAAGGTTCATTTTTGAAACATCTTGAAGAAGACATCCACTTCCGTTACATTGGCTTGTGTGGACTTTTTATTTTGGTTTTTGTATTTACGACAATCCTTTGCCCTATGTTTTGGCTTGTCACAAATGTAGCATTTACCTTAGAACTTCTTATTTGTTCCTTGTTGAGGCCCATTTCTAGAAAACTTCCTATTTTTAGATTTCGGACCTTGTTCCACCACGTTAGCTTTATATTCCACAAATGTCCTTCCTGTTTTATTCTTAGAGGCACGGTTCTCCTCTTCTATCCTTAATCTTACGATTAAGTCTTCAAGTTTCATCTCTTTGCATTTATGCTTGAGATAATTCTTAAAATCTTTCCACATTGGTGGAAAGTTTTTCAATAATATCAGCAACTTGAAAAGATTCACTTAAAGACATATCTTCTGCATGTATTTCACGCAGGATAACTTTTAATTCTTGGACTTGATTGATGACAACGTTGGAATCAACCATCTTGTAGTCCAAAAACCTGCCAACTACGAACTTCTTCGTGTCAGCATCTTTCGTCTTATATTTCTTATCCAAGGAATCCCATAGTTCTCTTGCTGTTTTAAGAGAACTATACACATTATATAATGTGTTATTTAATCCATTGAGGATATAGTTTCGGCACAGAAAATCAGCATGCTTCAATGCATCAATAGCAGCAACCACTTATCTATCTGTTTCATTCTCATTAAGCACAGGGGGTCTTCATGAAGAAATCTCGCCAAGTTGAGCGTAGTGAGATAAAACATCTTTTGTTGCATTATTTAAACTCTATTCCATTGAACTTTTTTGATTTTTCACCATGGTTCACAGGAACATTTGGTATAGAAGGTGTAGAAGAAGAACCGATTATAGTTACGTGCAGGATCGGTAGCCATATTTCTTGCACACACACACACACACACACACACACACACACACACATATATATATATATATATATATATATTAACTTATCTCAAAATAAAATTGTCCGAGCTAGTACTTGGTACTATGTTCTTAAGACAATTATGCCATCCGTATATTGCTCAGAGTTGATAGCACTTGTCTCCCAGGATACAATGACACTGTATACTATAGTAGCACTTCAAATAGTATACTCAACGAACTAAAATAAAATGCTTAGAACTCTCTCTCAACAAATAAATTATAAACTACTAATGAAATGAAGAATAAGAAGACTGGAATGCTTATGCTTGAATGAATGAAAATGGCAGCCCCCCTTCTCTATTTAGAGTAGGGTAAATAACCCATCAGAAAGGACAACCCACTGAAAAGGTATGATTAAGCCAAAAACGACGTAGTTTTGGCTTTAAACAGAAAAGGTGCGTCCGTTCGGAGCAAAAATGACGTTTTAGGATCAGCAGAACAAAAACAACATAGTTTAATACTTTAACAAAAAAGACGCGTCTGTTCAGGTAAAAATGTTGTAGTTTTGCAGCGCCCATTCAGGTAGATAGCCTTTCCCAAATCAACGCGGTTTAAACGCGTTTGTCCGGCAAGTAAAGCTTCACAAAACGACGTAGTATAATAAATACTGTTTATCAAAACGACACAGTTTTGATAATTAGAACTAAATAAATAAAATATAAATATAAATAAGTTTAAATTAAAAAATTTAAATAAATTTTGTCCAAAAAATTATATACAAGGACCCAGACCCACGAGTCACGTTCTGCGAGCCCGAGCCAGGCTGACCGCTGTGTCCTCTGCCTTCCACAAAAGTGGGGTGCCCCTTGGGCCCAAACCCAAGAGCAACTTTCACGTATATAAACCTATTAACACTACAAGAAAAGCCCTTAAGTTCGACGGACGTAGTCTCGACGAATTTAAATATGTCGAAATAAGATTATTTACGACGGAATACTTCGTCGAGCATAAGTCGCTCGAAATTAATGCAAGTACGTTGGAATTCCGTCGGAACTAGACCCTCATTGACGCCAAGTTTCCCGCGAGCGCAAAATATAAAATCGACGAATACGTCGGAAATAATATAATTCCGACGGAATATACGTCGGAAATAATATAATTCCGAAGGACGATTATTTGACTTCAATTCTGCAAATTGTTGTATGTTACTGAAATTGTGATTTATTTTGTGCAATTAAAATTTCTGTTAGTGTATACAGTGTATTTGTGCAATTACAGTGTTTGGGTCATAACATAATGTGATATATTGCTGATTATATATATGTTAGTGTATATATCTTCAAGAATGTGATATTTGATATTTTCGACGGAATTCCCAACGGAATATCTGTCAGAAATCTGCAATTGAAAAATTTGTGGGCCCTACAAATATATTTATGTATTATTTAATTAATTTAATATAACATGAAATAAATTTAATTTAATTTAGTTTATTAGACAAAATAAATGTAAAACGGTATTTAATATAATATAATATAATATAAATAATAAATTAAATTAAATTAAATTGAATAAATAAAATAAAATAAAAAAATGAATTTAATTTAATAAAATAATCAAAAATTATATTATATATTATAGTACAAAATAAAATAAACTAAGTAGCATTTGCTTAGTTTACCGCAATATTCAATAAACTCAATAAGTACTATATGTATATATATACATATATGTACTATAATATGAAACTTAGAAACCCGTTGAGTGAATGTCGAACAGTCCCCAGTTTGGGATTGTTACTAGATGTTATGTCTCTCATTTAGGCTGGTGCCAATATGAAATGGTACGTTTTTGTTGTTTTGAGGATTTTTCGACTGTTATCTCTATATGTTCTTCGAGTGCATACTTAGATTAAGTTATTTTAGTCTATTTCGTGTTCTTGGAGACCATAGGGAGGTGCTACCGAACTTTTCTTGAAACTCATGAAACGTACTCAACGTGTTGGCATTAGTGACGAAACGCATCCAATAACGGGATAGAAGCCTTACCTCTGTCCTGTAGAGTGGAGATACTAGGTAAATCTAATTCATGCATGAATATCCAAATTAACTAAATACGTCTTCTGTGTAGTTAAAAATGTCAGCTGACCGGAGTTGGATGTACCGTAGGATACCCAGTGATGGGAGGGGATTAGTCTTAGCTTATCATGTTGGGGTGTCAGATTTCTTGAATAAAGTAATAGAACATACGGATGATCCGAACAGGAAGATGCGATGCCCGTGTGTCGAGTGTAAAAACCTAATTTGGAAGAAAGTCGACGAGATTAAATTCGACTTATTTTCCTGTGAAGTTGTGGATGGGTATTTCGTATGGACTCATCACGGGAAATCAGAAGTGATTGAAAATATTGTGGAATAACCAATTCTACGGGATTCATACGTAGAAAACTATGATCTAGTGCAGATGTTGGTCGATGCTTATGGCCTAACTAATATTGACTGGCCTAAAAATGAGTCTTCTTCAAGCAGTGCTAAGCAAGTGCCAAATGATACAGCTACTACCTTTTACAAGTTGATTTCTGAATCTGGGGTCGCGTTGTATCCGGAAAATGATATGGACACCAAGCTTTCTGTAGTGACGATGCTCTTACACTTCAAGAATGAGCACGACTGTAGTGAGAGAGGTTTCAACGATTTTCTTACTATAGCTGGACAGTTCTTACCCAAGGATCATACTATTCTTGCGAATTATTACGAAGTGAAGAAGATGGTCAAGGAGTTAAATATGGGGTATCAGAAAATCGATGCTTGTGAGCAGGATTGCATGTTATACTATGGGGATGACAGAGATAAGGGACAATGTGATATATGCAGCTTACCGCGCTACAAGGTGACAAAACGTGGGGGGAAGGAGAAACATGTTTCCAGAAAGATTTTACGGTACTTTTCTCTTGCGTCGAGGCTTCAACGGCTATTCATGTCGTCTCATACGGCTCAACACATGAGTTGGCATCGAACAAGGGATGTCGTGCCTAGTCAGCTGACTCACCCAGCGGATGAAGATGAATGGAAGAGATTTGATGCAAATTATCCTGAGTTTGCGGAAGAAGTTAGGAATGTTAGGCTTGGCATGGCTACTGATGGCTGTTGCCCATTTACTAATTTTAGCCAACCGTACTTAGTTTGGCCAGTTATTATGGTCACTTATAATCTTTCACCGTCAATGTGCATGAGGGATCCGTATTTGTTCTTGACTTTGACTTTACTCATTTCGGGGGATAAAAGTCCTACAAAAGACATTAACGTGTACCTTCGACCGTTAGTGAATGAACTAAAGATGTTGTGGGAGACAGGGGTCCAGACGTATGATAAATCGATATACGAGAATTTTGTGATGAAGGCAGCCTTGTTATGGACTATCACTGACTTTTCGGCTCTTGGGATGGTTAGTGGTTGGTCAACTCACGAGAAGCTGTCCTGTCCAGTGTGTATGGGGGATGTGCAAGGCAACCAGTTGGAGCATGGGCGGAAATGTAGTTTCTTTGGAACTGCTCGTAGATTCTTGCCTCTTGATCACAATTACAAAAAGATGTCTGCACAGTTCAACAGAAAGACAGAGAAGAAGGGGGTTGTTGGTCGACTGTCGGGCAGTGAGGTCTTGGGCTGGTTGAACCAACTTAATTTTCCTTTGCTGGGGAAGGAACACAGTAAATTGAGAGCAGCCGAGTACGGGAAGACTCATAATTGAACACACTTGCCTATATGGTTTGAGTTGTCGTATTGGGGAACACTTTCAGTTCGTCATTGTATAGATGTCATGCATACCGAAAAGAATGTTTTCGAGAACTTGTTTTACACCGTGTTAGATGCGAGTGGTAAAACCAAAGACAATGATAATGCTCGAAAAGATTTAGAGGCATTGAACATTAGGTCAGAATTGTGGGTTCACCCTAACATTATGAAACTTAAAGCTCCATTTTGTCTTACTAAGAAACAAGTTGAAGACGTGTGTAAGTGGGTTAAAGCTCCCAGATAGATATGCGTTGAACATAACACGTTGTTGTAAGGTTGAGAAATTGAAAATTTCTTGATTCAAGAGTCACGATTGTCATGTATTCATGCAGAAATTGATCCCAATTGCATTTCGTGAGAGGTTACTCAGAAAAGTTGTGGATGCATTGACCGAACTTTCAAATTTCTTTCGAGATCTTTGCTCAATTGTAATTAAGTACAGTGATGTCGAGCAGATGGAGAACAATATTGTGCTTACCATTTGTAGGCTCAAAATGATCTTCCCTCCATGATTCTTTGACTCGATGAAACATCTGCCTATTCATCTACCTTATGAACTCAAACTTGGAGGGCCGGTGCAATATCGGTGAATGTATCCTTTTGAGAGGTAATATAAACTACTAATTGATTTATGTTACTCATATTAATAATACTCATATTTGTTAGAATATTTATCTTAGGTATATGCGTCGATTAAAACAAATGGTCAAGAACAAAGCTCGTGTAAAGGGTTCTATTGCTGACGCTATACGGAGGAAGAGCTTGTCAACTTCTGCTCATTGTATTCTGACGATGTCTTAATGAAGCACAACCGTTTAGGAAGGAATGAGGTTGTTGGTCCAATGTCTCATGCTGATGATGAGTTAGTTGTATTTACATATCCGGCTAAGCCATTTGGCCATGAGACGCTGACTTACTTAAGCAACAAAGAATTGAAGATTGTATCTACATACGAGCTTCTAAATATGCCCAAAGTATCAGTATACATCTCGTAGGAATAATTATTTGTGGTATTTAGTGCAATTTATAAGTGTAGTCATCTATATATGTTAGAGACATTTTACTATTTTCGCAGTTCATTTGAAGAGGAAGCGTATGCTCCTAACCCAGCTTTTATTACAGTAGAGTTGGAAACATTCACTAATGCTAATTTTCAACAGTGGTTTAAGAAAAGGGTTGAAACGGAGAACATTTCTGAGCGTTTTATAGATGTCATCTAAGGACCTTACAAAGTTTTTAGTTCTTTTCCCAGGTCCATTGTGAATGGGTACAGATTTAGAGTTGATGACTTAAATGAACTCACATCAGTCAATTCTGGGGTTGTGGTATTAGGAAGTTGCTACCAAGATTCTGAGTCCAATTACTATGGCCGTTTACGATCACAAATACTTAATACCTGTTTTATGAATATTTTTATTAGGCCTTGAGGAAATAAACGACCATAGTAATTGGACTCATAATCTTGGTAGCAGCTTCCTAACACCACAACCCCAGAATTGACTGATGTGAGTTCATTCAAGTCATCGACTCTAAATCTGTACCCATTCACGATGCAACCGGGAAAAGAACTAACAACTTTGTAAGGTCCTTGGATGACATCTATAAAACGCTTAGAAATGTTCTCCGCTTCAACCCTTTTCTTAAACCACTGTTGGAAATTAGCATTAGTGAGTGTTTCCAACTCTGCTGTAGTAAAAGCTGGGTTAGAAGCATACGCTTCCTCTTCGAATGAACTGTAAAAATAGTAAAATGTCTTTAACATATATAGATGACTACACTTATAAATTGCACTAAATACCGCAAATAATTATTCGTATGTGATGCATGCTGATACTTCAGGCATATTTAGAAGCACGTACGTAGATACAATCTTCAACTCTTTGTCGCTTAAGTAAGTCGGCGTTTTATGGCCAAATGGCTTAGTCGGATATGTGAATACAGCCAACTCATCATCAACATGAGACATTGGGCCAACAATCTCTTTCCTTCCTAAACGTTTGTGCTTCGTTAAGAAAACATCGTCAGAATACAATGAGCAGAAGTTGACAAGCTCTTCCTCCGTATAGCGTTCAACAATAGAACCCTCTACACGAGCTTTGTTCTTGACCTTTAGTTTTAATCGACGCATATACCTAAGATAAATATTTCGACAAATATGAGTATTATTAATATGAGCAACATAAAGAAATTAGTAGTTTATATTACCTCTCAAAAGGATACATCCATCGATATTGCACCGGTCCTCCAAGTCTGAGTTCATAAGGTATATGAATAGACAGATGTTCCATCGAGTCAAAGAATCCTGGAGGGAAGATCATTTCGAGCCTGCAAATGGTAAGCACAATATTGTTCTCCATCTGCTCGACATCATTGTACTTAATTGCAATTAAGCAAAGATCATTTAAAATTCCGGTCAATGCATCCACAACTTTTCTGGGTAACATCTCACGAAATGCAATTGGGATCAACTTCTGCATGACAATCGTGACTCTTGAATCCAGAAATTTTCAATTGCTCAACCTTACAACAACGTGTTATGTTCGACGCATATCCATCTGGGAGCTTCAACCCACTTACACACGTCTACAACTTGTTGTTTAGTAAGACAAAATGGAGCTTTAGGTTTCGTAGTGAGGGCGAAGCTACAATTCTGGCCTAATGTTCAATGCCTCCAAATCTTTTCGAGCATTATTATTGTCTTTGATTTTACCACTCGCATCTAACACGATGTAAAACAAGTTCTCGAAAACATTCTTTTTGGTATGCATGACATCTATACAATGACAAACTGAAAGTGTGCCCCAATACGGCAACTCAAACCATATGGTCAAGTGTGTCCAATTATGAGTCTTCTCGTGCCCGGCTGCTCTCAATTTACTGTGTTCCTTCCTTGACAAAGGAAAATCAAGCTGGTTCAACCAACCCAAGACCTCACTGCCCGACAGTCGACCAATAACCCCCTTATTTTCTATCTTTCTATTGAACTGTGGAGACATCTTTCTGTAATTGTAATCAAGAGGCAAAAATCTACGAGCAGTTCCAAAGAAACTACATTTTCACCCATGCTTTAACTAGTTGCGTTGCACATACCCCATACACACTGGACATGACAGCTTCCCGTGAGTTGACCAACCACTAACCATCCCAAGAGCCGAAAAGTCAGTGATAATTCATAACAGGCCCGCCTTCATCACAAAATTCTCGCATATCAATTTATCATACATCTGGACCCCTGTCTCCTACAACATCTTTAGTTCATTCACTAACAGTAAAAGGTACATGTTAATGTCTTTTGTAGGACTTTTATCCCCCGGAATGAGTAAAGTCAAGAACAAATACAGATCCCTCATGCACAGTGACGATGGAAGATTATAAGCAACCATAATTACTGGCCAAACTGAGTACGACTGGCTAAAATTAGGAAAAGGGGGAAAGCCATCAGTAGCCATGCCAAGCCTAACATTCCTAACTTCTTCCGTAAACTCGTGATAATTTGAATTAAATCTCTTCCATTCATCTCCATCCGCTAGGTGAGTCAGCTGACTAGGCACGACATCCCTTGTTCGATGCCAACTCATATGTTGAGCCGTATGAGACGACATGAATAGCCGTTGAAGCCTCGACGCAAGAGAAAAGTACCGTAAAATCTTTCTGGGAACATGTTTCTCCTTCCGCCCACGTTTTGTCACCTTGTAGCGCGGTAAGCTGCATATATCATATTGTCCCTTATCTCTGTCCTTCCCATAGTATAACATGCATTCCTACTCACAAGCATCGATTTTTTGATACCCCATGGCCATAAGTATCAACCAACATCTCCATTGGATCATAGTTTTCGACGTATGAATCCTGTAGAATTGGTAGTTCCACAATATTTTCAATCACTTCTGATTCCCCGTGATGAGTCCATACGAAGTACTTATCCACAAATCCACAGGAAAATAAGTCGAATTTAATCTCGTCGACTTTCTTCCAAATCAGGTTTTTACACTTGACACAGGCATCACATTTTCTTGTTCGGATCATCCGTATGTTCTATTGTTTTGTTCAAGAAATCTGACATCCCAACACGAAAAGCTGAGACTAATCCCCTCCCATCACTGGGTATCCTGCGGTACATCCAATTCCGGTCGGCTAACATTTTCAACTACACAAAAGACGCATTCAGTTAATTTGGATATTCATGTATGAATTAGATTTACCTAGTATCTCCACTTTACAGGACATGGGTAAGGCTTCTATCCCGTTATTGGATGCGTCTCGTCACTAATGCCAACACGTTGAGTATGTTTCATGAGTTTCAAGAAAATTTCGGTAGCACCTCCCCATGGTCTCCAAGCACACGAAATAGACTAAAGATAACTTAATCTAAGTATACACTCGAAGAACATATAGAGATAACAGTCGAAAAATTCTCAAAACAACAAAAACGTACCGTTTCGTATTGACAGTCCTCAGTGAGAGAAATAGCATCCAGTAACAGTCCCAAACTGGGGACTGTTCGACATTCACTCCTTTTGAGTGAATGTCAAACGGGTTTCTAAGTTTCATATTATAATACATATATATATATATATATATATATATATATATATATATATATATATATACACATATAGTACTTATTGAGTTTATTGAATATTGTGGCAAACTAAACAAATGTTACTTAGTTTATTTTATTTTGTACTATAATATATAATATAATTTTTGATTATTTTATTAAATTAAATTAAATTTATTTTTTTATTTTATTAAATCGGATTAAATTTATTATTATGTTTTAATTTAATTTAATTTTTTATTTCATTTTATTATGTTTTATTGTATTATATTTTATTTGTATTATATTATATATTTTTAAATATTTTTTATTAAATTTAATTTATTTAATCATTAAATTTAATTTATTTATTAAATTAAATTAAATTCTTTAAATTATATTTATTTTAAATTTAAATTTAAATTATTTTAATTAAATTAAATTTATTTTATTTTATTACTTTTTTTTATATTTTTAAATATTTTTATTAAATTAAATTTAATTATTAAATTAAATTAAAATCTTTAAATTATATTGATTTTAAATTTAATTTATTATTTTATTTTATTTTATTTTTTATTTATTATATTTTTAAAATTTAATTTAATTTAATTAGATTTAATATACTTTATTTTATTTTATATAATATTATATTATATTTTTTAATATTTTTATTAAATTTAATTTATTAAATTAAATTTGATTTATTTTATTCAATTTAATTTAATTAATTTTATTATTATCTTTTATTTTATATTATATTATATTAAATAATTTTTTACATTTATTCTATCTAATAAACTAAATTAAATTAAATTTATTTCATGTTATATTAAATTAATTAAATAATAAATAAATATATTTGTAGGGCCCACAAATTTTTCAATTGTAGATTTCTGACAGATATTTCGTTGGAAATTCTGTCGAAAATATCAAATATCACATTATTGAAGATATATACACTGACAGATATATAATCTACAATATATCAGGAGAAACGAGGAAGAGAAAGGAGTTTGGAGTTATCTTGGCCGGAGCTGGTGGCAATGGCCGGAACTGGTGGCGCAGTGGCTGGCAGAAATGGGACTAGGGAAAGATGGGTGATCGGGGATATGATGCCTCCAAAATAGGTCCACACGACCCATCTTGAGTAGCCAGATATCATACTACAGAAATCAAAAATAAACTTCATTTATACAACTGTTGAACTGTCGTGCAGAGTACCACAACACATATGTTGTGTATACCAACTGTAACACTCATCCCTTTACTTAGATAACATCTCACAGTGATACCTTACAAAGGTACCTTACATAAAGGTACAATCAATAACTGTTTTAGAAATTAAAATATTTGAAAAATGCTCAAGAAACCTTAGTACATGGAAGACCATACGTCTAAGTTATAATAGATATCATATGTCCACAGAATTATCCTTGGTTGACCCAATAGTCCCCAAAGAAAAACGAGAAGATTGCTATCATGTTCTTTCTAATGGTGAGTCTTCTCTTGACATAGAATTATCTCCATTGTCTCCAATTGAGAATTATATTTCAACCAAACTCCAAGATTATATAGGTAGTGCTCGTAGATATACTCAATAAGTAGATGTGCACAAACCTGTCTTATGATAACACGAAGTCGTAGGTCATTAGACATCTTGTATGATAGTGACAAAACACCCTTCCAAAGTTGGGTTCACCAAAATCAACGGTTAAATGACGTACAAAATACAACATACTTATCTAAAGTTCTCAATAAAATTATTTTCATACTTTTTAGGGAGAACCTCAACAGCTATAGACCACCGTTCTAATCCCCTGTTATCCCCACTCGACCCAGCTACATTCTTATTACCTGAAAGGAATTGTGAAGCAAAAGGGTGAGCACAACTAGCCTAGTAAAGAATATCATGACTAAAAATAATTAAATTATCAATAGCCTTCATCAGTAATGAATAAGAGATTTAGAACATATGGTAGATGATAAAATTTTTTAACCATAGTAACAGCGGAACGAGCAATCCATTAAAACAGTCAAATAGACCATAAAGTTTATTATCTTCTTCATGTTAAAAGTCTACCAACCATGTTTTATCCCTGTAACATCAATCAATAGTTTCTGTCCACAATTATGTGAATAACTCAATCATGATTGTGATTCTAAATTTCTCTTCGCACCCAGGACAAAGATAATTTTCATCACCTGTTTTTACCTGAAACAGCAAAGATCATGGTTATACCAAATCACAGTTTCTTTTCATCTTTGCACAACGGGCCAAAGAGATTCATTAACAGTTCATCTTTGCACTACAGACTAAAGACATGCAACTATATTTTTAGAAGAGTCAAGTAGAGCATGATATCTACTATCTTCTACGAATTAAAAGTTTATTATCAATATTTTATCGCTGAGACTCAGCTTAATAAATAATTCACATCATCGAATCATCCTTGCACTACGGCTAAGGATATTCATTAGTATCCTGACCACAAATTATCCATGCACTACGGGCGAAGGAAATTCGTGTTTTCACCAATGGTCATGATTATACCGAATAATTCCTGGTCATAATCATACCAACAACTGTCCATCAATGAACTACGGGCCAATGAGGGCTTTTATCACATCATTTGTAACATTACGGGTCATGATTATATCGAATAATCCCTGGCCACAATCATACCAATCAACAGTGCATTTATGCACTACGGGCCAAAGATGACTTTCGTTACAATATAAGTATGAGGATGATGACAATGATATAAGTATCAATCAAACAGAATCAAGGATAAATATTAAATACTTTAAATTTATCCAAAGTTTAAAAATATCAAAATTGTCAACATGATACTACTTTGTGGAGTAAAATTCAAGAATAATATTCAAGTATCAAAAATAATTTTGGAGAAAAGAAATCAATTTTTGTTGTGAATAGTATCCCGTGAATAGTACTTCGGAAATAGTACCCCGACATGAAAAGTGTCCCGAATACCCAAGTGAATAATACTAGGGTAAATAGTAACTCGTGAATAGTACTCTGACACGAAAAGTGTCCCGAATATTCGAGTGAATAATATTATAGTGAATAGTAACTAGGTGAATAGTAACCCGTGAATATTACCCCGGGTGAAAATATTGATATTTAATAAGAAAGTTCAGATCAATATTCCAATAAAACGATACTGGATGAAGCGCAAAACTCAAGGATATTCCACTAATTTCAAGAATTATCGAAGCAATACTTACCATAGTAAGTTTAGATTTAAGAATATGAAAAGAAATAACATACGAAACTGCAAATGGATTTTCACCTGTCATACGGTATGTAGTCCGCGTATACAGGTTATTCCGACATATTAAAGGATGAAACAAAAAAAATAGTATTCCTTATGAATACGAAAGAAATAATACCCCTTACCAAACGAAAATAACATTCCTTACGAATACAACAAATAATATCCCTTACCTTAGTAGAAGACTGGATGCTGCAATAGTGAAGTAGCAGAACACTCTTCTTCTTTCTCTCTATAATTTCTCTCTATAGCTTCTCTTGTGAGTCTCAGTGAATTGGTGAGAATGAAAGAAGAATTAAGCTTCTATTTATAGGAAAAATGACTAAATAGTAACTAATTCACGATCGGTTCAGATTGATTTACTATTAAAACCACCACTAATGGTCCAGATTGATTTAACTTATTAAACTTTAGTACCCCTAAAGTTTTTTAAGTTTACATTATTTTTCTTTAACTTTTGTAATTCACTTATCTTCAATAAACACATTCTTAATAATTTAACAATTATTCATCATGAAATATTATAACTCACAATATTTAACAATCAGATCATTCTCAGGAAAGGGGGATTTTTGATAGGGATTTCTCCCTATTGGCTCGCAATTAGGTGACCAAATCTCTCCTCGACAGAACTTTCTAGATATCGTCAATATTACAAATAATAATATGAATAACTTTGTTGTCTCAATTATTGATTTAATAATATAAATATTATGCAGATGATACTGTGACAATAATTAAATCAAATAACGTGAGATACTATGCAATAATTACTGTAGCAATAATTAAGTAAACTGAGTGACTTCTTACGTAAGCATCAATAATCAATACCGTGTGTTATTATGCAACCACGCGTATTACTGTACTTTTACCACCGGGTAGTTCAACAATTTAACGGTAAAATTTTCGCTGTTATTTTTATAAAATGATATTTATGTCGCTTTCTATCTACGACAATACTTTTGTTGTGGGGTCCACCAATGATTGTGTCGTCGTATAAATATTTTCTGTTAAAACGAATATTCTCCGACCAATCGAATATTCCCCGACACAATGAATATTTTATATCAACTTGCTTATTTTGCAAAATTTTCAAATATCGTCCTTAACTTTAACCTTTTATCAATTTAACCATTTATTAAATAGAATAATAATTATAAGAAAATTGAATACTTTCATTTCATATAATTCGGGGTCTTACAATCTCTCCTTCTTATGAAATTTTGCCCTCGAAATTTACGTACCTGGTAGTTCGAAGAGATGAGAATACCTTGCTTTCTTTTCGGATTGTACCTTCCCGATTATTTTCTCTGTATCATGATTTTCTCATTGCTCATCTCATGTATTTCAGATATCATTCTAGAATATATCTTCAAAATAAAAGTTAATTGACATATCACAATTTATCAACTTATCAAGTAAAAATTTCAGCTTAGGTAAGTCACACACTAACGAAGTATATTACTCGTCTCTCCCCTCCTTGTTCTAGACACATATCTCCGCCAGCGACCATATCTCTAAGCTCTGATACCACTTGTGACGCCCCCAAAATAGGTCCTTACGACCCATCTTGAGTCGCCAGATATCACATTACAAAAATTAAAAATAAATTTTATTTATACAACTGTTGAACTGTCATGCAGAGTACGACAACACATATGTTGTGTATACCAACTGTAACACTCATCCCTTTACTTGGATAACATCTCACAGTGATGCCTTAAAAAGGTACCTTACATAAAGGTACAATCAATAACTGTTTTAGAAATTAAAATCTTTGAAAATTGCTCAAACAAACTTTCGTACATGGAAAGACCATACGTCTAAGTTATAATAGATATCATATGGCCACAGAATTATCCTTGGTTGACCCAATAGTCTCCAAAGAAAAACGAGAAGATTGCTATTATGTTCTTTCCAATGGCGAGTCTTCTCTTGACATATAATTATTTCCATCGTCTCCAATTAAGAGTTATATTTTAACCAAACTCCAAGATTATATAGGTAGTGCTCGTAGATATACTCAACAAGTGGATGTGCATAACTCTGTCTTATGATAACACGAAGTCGTAGGTCATTAGATATCTTGTATGATAGTAGCAAAACAACCTTCCAAAATTGGGTTCAAGTCACCCTATTTGGTTCACCAAAATCAACGATTAAATGACGTACAAAATACAACACACTTATCTAAAGTTCTCAATAAAATTATTTTCATACTGTTTAGGGAGAACCTCAACAGCTATAGACCACCGTTCTAATCCCCTGTTACCCCCGCTCGATCCAGCTACACTCTTATTACCTGAAAGGAATTGTGAAGCAAAAGGGTGAGCACAACTAGTCTAGTAAAGAATATCATGACTAAAGATAATTAAATTATCAATAGCCTTCATCAGTAATGAATCAGAGATTTAGAACATATGGTAGATGATAAAACTTTTCAACCATAGTAGCAGCGGAACGAGCAACGGAACGAGCAATTCATTAGAAGAGTCAAATAGACCATAAAGTCTATTATCTTCTCCATGCTAAAAGTTTACCAACCATGTTTTATCCCTGTTAACATCAATCAACAGTTCCTGTCCACAATTATGGGAATAACTCATAATCATAATTGTGATTCTAAATTCCTCTTCGCACCCAGGACAAAGATAATTTTCATCACCTGTCTTTACCTGAAACATCAAAGATCATGGTTATACCAAATCACAGTTCATAATCATACTAATAAATTCATCTTTGCACTACGGGCCAAAGATATTCATTAACAGTTCATCTTTGCACTACAGGCTAAAGACATGCAACTGTATTTTTAGAAGAGTCAAGTAGAGCATCTTCTACGAATTAAAAGTTTATTATCAATATTTTATCGCTGAGACTCAGCTTAATAAATAATCCACATCATCGAATCATTCTTGCACTACGACTAAGGATATTCATTAGTATCATGACCACGAATTATCCATGCACTACCACTACAACTACAATAAAAAGGGATATTTTCGACGTAATAAGCATATTCCGTCGAGGTTAACCTTATTTCCGACGGAATATTCGGTCGGAAATTCGGCCATATATAAGCAGGTCGAAATTAAGTCTGTCGGTCTTTCGGTCGGGGATACTTAACATTGACGGACTTATCCTCGACTGAATATTCAGTCGGGGTTAATATATTTCCGACTGAAAGCATTCAGTCGAGGATAAATATGACACGTGGCAGCGTGACAAAATTTGTAGATTTCTTAAACTCGACGGAATTCCGTCGAGCGTATCACTATTCTGTCGAGAATAGATGTGACACGTGTCACATGACCAAAACGGGAAGAACTTGTTTTCGACGGAAATCCGTCGAGAATAGGGTTTTTTTTAAATTTTTTTGTTTTTGCAATATCCAGGGATTTAACCCACATCTTGTACCTGTACCTGTATTCCCAACAGCACATACACATACACAAGCTAACAATATGATCAATAACATGAATTACAATTACCAAGGCCGACAATATGTTAAAAACCAACTAAATGAGAAGTAAAAAGGTCAAAAACATCCCATTAATCTAAACTAAACTATATCAAACATCTCATTAGGCTAAATTAAACTAAATGTCAAACCGCAACAAAACCAAAGTAATGACTACGTTTAAACTACAATACATCAAAAAAAATGTAACTCAGAATGTAAACTAAGTCAAAAGTAATGTAAACTATAAACGAATGTAAACTAAGTAAAATTAGTAGAGCCCCCGGTATGGGGAGGATCATTGGGCGGGCGTCGACGCTGCTCTGGAGTATGAAAATCGCCACCATCGTCATCCCGCTCGTCACCCTGTTGATACAATATAATGTAACTTATTAGTCCATATATATGATTTAGTTAAAGATAACTAAATGAAAATTAAATTACATGCAAAATATATATTTGAATTTAAAATGAATAGTATACCTGAGCAGTCGAGGGCTGACTCAACATCGGCCCAAAGGCGTTCTCGACTAAGGTAACCACCATCCGAACAATCTCGTCGCGTATCGCGGCCCACTACTTCGGAGGGATACCCGTACTCTCGGCGGTGGCACCAGCTGCAACGTCCTGCACAAGCTGATGGAGGCGAGAACGGCTGGGCAGGTCCTGACGATGGAACAGCGGATCGGTCTCAAACCTCTCCGACACCGTAGCCATAACACGCTGGAACAAAGCATCGTTTAAGCCAGCGCCCGTATGTGATGGTCCCACGGGGGTTCTCGGACGCAGACGCTGGCTAGAGCCTACAAAAATAAATATAACATGAATAATATGGTGAATTTTCTTTATTCATAAATAAGAAATAAACTAAAAATATTATACCTCTTGGCAGTATATAGGCTGGTATCCTCGGTAACCCCAGAACTCCGCTATACGCTGGCTGCGGATCTTCTCAAACCGCTCCTGTAATTTGATATATGTACATGTGAGTTGTCTTGGTATCATCATATAAATTACGTAATATTATCCTAAATAATATTTATTATAGTAAATGTATTACCCGTATAGCTAGTGCTGCTGGAGACATCGTCCACCCCGAAGTAGAGTCCTTCGGCGTATGGACTCTATCCCAGAACTCTATCATAGTAGGAGGTCGCCCTAAGGTACTCCGCATGGCCTAAATCATATACATTAAATAATATCACCTTAATAGAACCCTCTACACGAGCTTTGTTTTTAACTTTCTGTTTTAATCGACGCATATACCTGAAATATGACAATATATCGGCTAAAACAAATATTCAGGTGATGATTATAACACAATATAGGTGATATTACCTCTCAAAAGGATACATCCATCGATATTGCACCGGTCCTCCAAGCTTAAGTTCATACGGCAGATGAATAGGAAAATGCTCTATCGAGTCAAAGAACCCTGGAGGTAAGATCATTTTGAGCTTACACATTGTCAACACTATATTTTTTTCCATCTGCTCCACATCACTGTACCTTATAACAATTGAGCAAATATCCCGAAAGAAATTTGAAAGTGCGGTAAAGGCATCATTAATATTCCTCGGTAATACTTCACGAAAGGCAATTGGAATCAACTTCTGCATGAATACATGACAGTCATGACTCTTGAATCCGGTAATTTTCAACTGCTCAACCTTAGTACATTGAGAGATGTTAGAAGCATAACCATCTGGTAGCTTCAATGCACTAAGCCACTTGCAAATGTTTTCAACCTGTTGCTTGGTAAGACAAAATGGAGCTTTTGGTTTTGAGTTGTTAGGACGGAGCCACAATTCCCGCCTGATGTTCATTTCTTCCAAGTCTTTACGTGATTTATCATTGTCTTTTGTTTTACCACTCGTATCTAGCACAGTGTAAAACAAGTTCTCGAACACATTTTTCTCCGTATGTATGACATCTATGCAATGACAAAGTGCTAGTGTGTCCAATTATGAGCTTTACCGTACCCTATTGCTCTCAACTTACCATGCTCCTTCCCAGGCGATGGAAATGTCAAATCATTTAGCCATCCCAGTACATCGCTGCCCGACAAGCGACCAACAACCCCCTTCTTTTCTGTTTTTCTTTTGAATTGTGTAGACATCTTTCTATAACTGTGCTCAACAGGCAAGAATCTTCGAGCAGTTCCAAAGAAACTAGTTTTTCACCCATGATGAAGTTGGGTGCCCTGCACATCCCCCATATAGACTGGACATGACAATTTACCATGGGTCGACCAACCACTGACCATCCCAAGTGCCGAAAAGTCAGTGATAGTCCACAACAAGGCTGCCTTCATCAAAAAATTTTGCCCAACAGATTTATCAAAAGTCTGAACCCTTGTTTCCCACAACATCTTAAGTTCATCGACTAACGGTCTAAGGTACACGTTGATGTCTTTTGTAGGACTCTTATCCCCCGGTATTAGTAAAGTCAAGAAAAGATACGGATCCCTCATGCATATTGACGGTGGTAGATTGTAAGCTACCATAATCACTGGCCAAACAGAGTATGGCTGACTAAAATTATTAAACGGACAAAATCCATCTGTAGCCAGGCCAAGCCTGACATTCCTAACATCGTCGGCAAATTGTGGAAAATAAGCATCAAAATTCTTCCACTCATCTCCATCTGCTGGGTGAGTAAGCTGACCAGGGACGACGTCCCTTGTCCTATGCCAACGCATACTGGGTGCAGTATGCGAAGACATGAATAAACGCTGCAACCTCGGCGCAAGAGGAAAGTACCGTAATATCTTCTTCGGAACATATTTCTCCTTCTCTCCACGTTTTGTGATTTTGTACTGAGGCAAATTGCATATCACACTGCACCTTATCTTTGTCCTCTCCATAGTATAACATACAGTCCTATTCACAAGCATCGATCTTCTCATACCCAAGATTTAACTCCTTAACCATCTCCTTCACTTCATAGTAACTCGCGGGCAGGGTATTATCCTTAGGTAAGAACTCCCTGAAAATAGCAAGCAAATCATTGAATCCTCTCACTGCAGTCATGCTCATTCTTGTAGTGTAAAAGCTTCGTCACTGCAGAAAGCCTGGTGTGCTTGTCGTGTTCAGGATACAATGGGGTCCCTGATTCAGATAGCATCTTGTAGAAGGCAGCTGCTGAATCATTTGGCTTTTGTTGATCAGCACTGCTTGACGCATGCTCATTTTCAGCCCAGTCAATATTCGTAGGGCCATACGCATCTACCAGCATCTCCATGACATCATAGTTATTTGACTGGTCTACAGTACTGTCTGACAGTTCTCTAAACTCAATTGATTCCCCGTGATGAATCCATACCGAATACCCATCCACAAACCCACGTGAATATAAGTCAAATTTCACTTCATCGGCAGTCTTCCATATCATGTTCTTACACTTGAGACACGGGCATCTCATTTTTCCGTTCAGATCATCAGCATGTTCTATTGCTTTGTTCATAAAATTGGACACCCCGTCACGGTACGCATCAACTAATCCCCTCCCATCAATCTTTATCCTACGGTACATCCATGAGTGAATGTCGAACGGGTTTCTAAGTTGACACCTCCAAAGCATGTATGTCGAACGGATTTCTAAGTTGACACTTCCATTTAATTTTATTTTGATTTTATTTAACTAAGTAAGTGCTACTCAGTTTAATTGTATTTATTTTGTATTATATTATTTTTAATTAAATTAAGTCCATTTTTTATTTAATTTAATTTAATTTGTATTATCTTAAATTAAATCATATTTTAATTTTATTTTATTTTAAATAAAATTATTTATTTTATTTAATTTGTATGATCTTAAATTAAACCATTATTTTATTTTATTTTAAATAAAATTTTTTATTTTATTTTATTGAATTTAATTTAATGCAATTTAATTTGTACTATCTTAAATTAAATCATTATTTTATTTTATTTTATTTTAAATAAAATTATTATTTTATTTTATTTTAATTTAATTTGTATTATCTTAAATTAAATCATTATTTTATTTTATTTTATTTTATTTTCGTGAATTTAATTTAATGTAATTTAATTTGTATTATCTTAAATTAAATTATTATTTTATTTTATTTTAAATTAAATTATTTATTTATTTTATTTTATTTTATTTTATTTTAATTTAATTTGTATTATCTTAAATTAAATCATAATTTTATTTTATTTTAAATAAAATTATTTATTTATTTTTTATTTTTTTTTATTTATTTGTATTATATTATATTATAATATTAAATTTATTTAAATTTTATTATCTTAAATTAATTAAATTTAAATAATTTAAATTTAATTTGTATTATATTATATCATATTTTTTATTTTATTTTATTTTAAAATAAGTAAATGTTACTTAGTATATTTTAATATTAGAAACTAATTAAAATCCATAAATAAAATAAAGTAGGGCCCATATATATTGTAATTGAAGAATTCTGATAAGAATTTCGTCGAGAATTCCGTTGGAAATAGAAAATATACCAAATCAGTATGAACAATCAGGCAAGATAAAGTCATAATATTGCAAACATAATTCATATATACACAACATAAGTAAAGTATTCCCAAATAATTAAGGCAGTTCCAAAATCAGTCCTAATTGAGTCAATTAAGCATATGAGTGAGTAGCCAATTTTATGAATACCCAAAATCAATCTTACTGAGTCAATTAAGCATATCAGTACCAAAAATTTCCAAAACCTAAGATCAGTACACAATATTTCCATCACCCAAATGATCAATAGCCAATTTCACTAATACATGAGTACATGAAAACATAAATCAGTAGCCACAATACAGCAAAATCATTAGCTAATTTACGAAGCATTTATACTAATTTCCATTAATTTCCCAACTCAGTAGCTAAAATTACACATATACAACACAATTAAAATTCAAAAATTAAAACATAAATTAAACCTAACCTTAATGAGAAATCGTTCTGAAATGTAAAAGGCCGGTGGTCGGAGGTGGTGGTCGCAGGTTTTGGAATGGAGGTGTCGCAGGTACCTGTGGTGGTCGATCGGAGTGACGAGAGATGAGAGAGTGGTGGTGGCGCTGTGCTGGGGTGTGGTGGTCGCCAGCTAGTTTGTGGTGGCAGGGTGGAGATGGGTCGGCTGAGAAGGCGAGAAGTCGTCTGAGAGAGAGAGAGACAGAGAGCAGCGATCGAAATGAATCTGTAGATCTGTTTTTATTTAACTATTTTCGACGGAATTCCGTCCACTTTATATCGGTCGAGGATAAGTTAACCTCGACGAACATTCTGTCGACATTACTAATATTCTGTCGAGATAATAATTCGAGCTGGCGGGCTTTTTTGGCGCCTTTACTCGGCCATATTTTCGACCGAATTAGGTTCGACAGAATATTACGTCGGGAATAATATAAGACCGACTGAATTGCGTCCGTCGACAATATTTCCGTCGAAATTATCCAGTTTTCTTGTAATGTACGGGCCAAGGATATTCGTGTTTTCACCAATGGTCATGATTATACCGAATAATCCTTGGTCATAATTATACCAACAACTGTCAATCAATGCACTATGGGCCTATGAGGACTTTTACCATATCATTTGTAACATTACGAGTCATGATTATACCGAATGATCCCTGGTCATAATCATACCAATCAACAGTCCATCTATGCACGTAAGCCAAAGATATACAACCGTAAAACTAATAATCAACAGTCCATCTATGCACTACGGGCCAAATATGACTTTCGTTACAATATAAGTATGAGGATGATGACAATGATATAAGCATCAATCAAACAGAATCAGAGATAAATATTAAAGACTTTAAATTTATTCATAGTTTAAAAATATTCAAATTGTCAACATGATACTGCTTTGTGGAGTAAAATTCAAGAAAAATATTCACGTATGAAAAATAATTTTGAACAGAAAAGAAATCAATTTTTGTTGTGAATAGTATCCCGACACGAAAAGTGTCCCGAATACCCGAGTGAATAATACTAGAGTGACTAGTAATCGGGTGAATAGTAACCCGTGAATAGTACTCCGGGTGAAAATATTGATATTCAATAAGAAAGTTCAGATCAATATTCCAATAAAACAATACTGGATGAAGCGCAAAACTCAAAGATATTCCACTAATTTCAAGGATTATCGAAGCAATACTTACCATAGTAAGTTTAGATTTAAGAATATGAAAAGAAATAACATACGAAATTGCAAATGGATTTTCACCTGTCATACGGTACGTAATCCGCGTAAACAGGTTATTCCGACATATTAAAGGATGAATGCGAAAAAAATAGTATTCTTTATGAATACGAAAGAAATAATACCCCTTACCAAACGAAAATAACATCTCTTACGAATATAACAAATAATATCCCTTACCTTAATAGAAGACTGGATACTACAATAATGAAATAGCAGAATACTCTTTCTCTTCTCTCTATAACTTCTCTTGTGAGTCTCAGTGAATTGTTGAGAATGAAAGAAGAATTAAACTTCTATTTATAGGAGAAATGACTAAATAGTAATTAATTCACGAACGGTCCAGATTGATTACTATTAAAACCACAACCGACGGTCCATATTGATTTACTATTAAAACCACCATCGAAGGTCCAGATTGATTTAACTTATTAAACTTTAGTACCCCTAAAGTTTTCCAAGTTTACATTATTCTCCTCTAACTTTTGTAATTCACTTATCTTCAATAAACATATTCTTAATACTTTAACAATTATTCATCATTAATATTATAACTCACAATATTTGACAACCAGATCATTTCCAGGAAAGTGAGGACTTTCCGATAAGGATTTCTCCCTATTGGAGCGCAATTAGGTGACCAAACCTCTCATCAACAGAACTTTCTAGACATCATCAATTTTGCAAATAATAATATGAATAACTTTGTTGTCTCAATTATTGATTTAATAATATAAAATATTATACAGATGATACTGTGACAATAATTGAATCAAATAACGTGAGATACTATGCAATAATTATTGTAGCAATAATTAAGTAAACTGAGTGGCTTCTTACGTGAGCATCAATAATCAATACCGTATGCTACTATGCAACCACGCCTATTATTGTATTTTTACCACCGGGTAAGTTCAACAGTTTAACGATAAAACTTTCGCCGTTATTTTTATAAAAAGATATTTCTGTCGTTTTCTATCTACGACAATACTTCCGTTGTGAGGTTCCACCAATGATTATGTCGTCGTACGAATATTCCCTGTTAAAACGAATATTCCCCGACCAATCGAATATTCCCCGACACAATGAATATTTTATATCAACTTGCTTACTTTGCGAATTTTTTAAATATCACCCTTAACTTTAACCTTTTATCAATTTAACCATTTATTAAATAGAATAATAATTATAAGAAAATTGGATACTTTCATTTCATATAATTAGGGGTCTTACAGAGGAGATGAGAGAGAGTGAGGAGAGAGAAATGAGAAATTAGAAATGAGGCGCGACCAGGCGAAGACGAAGTCTGATTAGGTTTAATAGGTTATTTCCGACAGAATGTCCGTCGGACATAAGTCCCTCGGATTTATATTATTTTCGACGTATATTCCGTCGAAAATAACTTCAATTTCGTCGATTTTATGTTTCGCACTCGCGGAAAACTTGGCGCTAATGAGGGTCTTCTAGTTCCGACGGAATTCCGTCGTACTTACATTAATTTCGAGGGACTTATGTTCGACAAAGTATTCCGTCGTAAATAACTTTATTTCGACATATTTAAATCCGTCGAGACTACATCCGTCGAACTTAAGGGTTTTTCTTGTAGTGAAAAATAACCTCTTCAATATTACAAAATTCTTTCTGTATCCCTTAAATTTTGCAGTAAATAGTCAAAATTGGTACTTTCTGTGCTCTGATTTGAGAGTAAATTACAAATTGAATTAACATTAGAATCACTTGCAACATATGAAAGCGCTGAGATTTCTGGTGATGGGGGAAACCTTGAAATTTGTAGTGATTTGGGTGGTTTTTTTGTTGGGGGAATTAGGGTTTTGGAGGGAATGTCTAGATTTGGAAAAAGTAAAATTCGATTTTGAAGAGAATCGAGAAGAAAAGAAGTGCCTGTGTAGATTTGAACAATAGGATATAGCTCCTGTCTTGGCCTGTTCCTGGAGAGCATGAGTGTAGACTATCTGCAGGAAGGAGCAGCAAATTACCGAAAATAAAAGAGGGAAACGAACTGAAAGGTATTTGCTTTACGTGATGTGATTATCAAATAGGAGGGTTAAAATGGTAAAATACTGTTATTCAGACAATTTGAAAAAATTAATTATCAAACAATATCTCTTCATTCAGATACAATTCTAAACAGATGATCTACATTATTCAGATGTATAAACTGTTCACATCTTAACATTCAATTTTATTAAACACAACTTAACTTTTGTCGGAAAGAGTTGTGCCACGTCATCATTTTCGAGTAAAAAACCATCGGACTACCAATTTGAATCTAATATACATTGTGCTCACCTAACACTACTTCAGGGTCTAAATAGAAAGGATTCGTACATTTAGAGGCTCAATTATATAACATGGGTGGAATTTTGTGGGACTAAAGTGCTATTAACCCTTTGATATTCACAAATTCACTCAACAAAAACGAAAGAGTCTAATACAATATTTATCTAGTTTAAGAATAAATTTTCGTTTCATATTTGCTCTTAAGATTATTGAGTATTTAGTTTAATAGTGATACCATGATACTGTAATACTAGTGGTGTTAACGCCAAGTTTCGTCTGCGCATCCAACCACAAAATCCACGCGCTGAATCCTGCACAATAACAGATCACACAGAAGCTTGACGGCCGTACCGCCGGGGGATAGCTCCGGTGTGAGAATAAGCACAGGCCGTTCACAAGGTTTAACAATGGAGGTTTATATGTTTAGTGCTCAAAGTAGATATTACATGTTAATTGTAACCTTGGCCTTTTATTTATAGAGCTCCCATCACCTTGGTATCCTCTTCTTTGGATTAGAGTAGGACTCCTAAATATGTTAGCTACCATATTTGGGTCCAACACAATCTCCTTGAGAAGTGCAAGTGGAATCCCTTTCCACCACTACATCCAGAGTTACCTTGTTGACGTAGGATTAGGGTTGACACCCTTAATCACGTAAACTCCTTGTCGCACCAACTCTGCATGTGAACTGCTCATACGCTCAGGCCCAAACCAATAGCCAAACCCAATAGGCCCGAACTCAAACCTTACGATGACCACGGGCCCCAGCCTATTGGGATCGGGTAACCGACCCCGATCTTACATCTCTGAACATACGAGCCCGACCTCCTATGACCCGACCCAAGCCTTCAGCCCAAAAGAGGGTCGGGAAAACACTCCCGAACAAGTGGTAAACTAAACATGTAATATTTAAATTACCATAAAAAAATATGAATCCTTTTTTGAACAAAGATTGACAAATAAGATATTTTTTATGGAGTAAAGGGAGTATAATTTTATTCAACACTTCATGGATTCCTAAATATAAGATCGATTTTAACCTTTTGAAGTATTATTCCTTGTATATTGCTAAATTTAGACAAATTTATTTAATTTTAGACGTTTCAAGTATAAATTATATAAAAGGGTTTCTATATTTTTTTTATCCTCTAACAATATGTCTCTCTCATCTTTATCACTTACAATTTAGCTTTTCATTTATCTATGCAAATTTTAGGAGTTTTAACTTTCTTAATCTCTGTGCAAAAATTTTAAACGTCACATATTTAGGAATGGAGGGAGTAGTATTTTAACATGCCATAAAATTCGTATATTAAAATCATTACTATCAATTAAAATTGCAAGAGCTTTTTCTAGGCGAACATAAAAATTGGACATGAGTGTATTTGAATTTTATCAATTTATATTTTTACCTATTATTGGGGGTAAAAATATAAATAAATAAAATTTAAATATATTCATGTCCAATTTTTATGTTCAATTTTCATGTGGACAGAGTTTTTGAAATTGCAATGTAACATGGGGTTTAATTGATTTCAGTGTGAGCTGCAAACATTGCCTCTAGAAATTTCATGCAAAGAAGTTGCAAGAAGAGAAATTGTGGATGTCGAGACGGAATTGTTCATAGGACCGCCTGAAAGACGAACAACCAATTAATCAGGCAAATTCAAAATTAACGGGAATTCTTTATATTTTAATTAGTATAATGATAAATATTATAAATCATATGAAAAAAATACTACTCATGATAAAAAGTATTATTTCATAATTTTTAAAAATGAATTATCTTAATTTTAAGTTAATGTTAGAAATTGAATTTTTAAAGGTTATACAATGATTTTGTAATTAATTAGAACATTAAGAGTGCGTTGTTTGCTAAATAGTTATTGTATAATAATAAAATAATAGTTCTATGTGCTCAATTTATGTACAAGCAGTTGAACACAAATAGAGGGGGAAAAGTTGATTATTTAAATTATTAATATAATTTATTATATATATATATTTTAGTATATTCAATGTAAATGGGAAAATAGCAGTTGTGCGGATGCATTCAATAGTCAATACCATGGCCTTTATTGCATCACGTTTATGTAGCATTATTATTTAGTCCCCATTCTAAAATTAGTGTATATTTTAATTTTTAAAATTGATTCTTGAATTGTTTAAAATAATAAGATTTCCATTAAATTTTAAAAATAATATATGATAATTAATACTAGTATTAAATAACTTTATATTGATTTAATGCACTACAAAGATTTTAGAGCTTAAATTCATAACGGGTCAAGTCTAATTTTTATGGGTATTGACCTACAGACCTTGGATCGATATAACAAAAATTGCCCAAATAAATTTAACACCAAATATAGAAAGACAATCTTGCATGCTTCAAATTGATACCTAAATTCACATTTATAAGAATTAAAGTAGACATAGTAGTGGAGATGGATTATAAATTGATAATTTTACATTTCAACAACATAATTGAGTAACAATTCAAGATATTGAATTTTTCAAATTAGGAGAAGAGAAAGAGGTTGATAGCTCTAATGAATCATCTTCCTTCTACAATGAATTTGATTTGTATTTGGGAGACGGTTTGATGGTTTAGAGATTTTTTCTCACTATATCTCTCTCTAAATATAGGGAATTTCTCTCTCATGATGCATGAATGAAAAAAAAGAGTAAATAAATAGCTTCAAAATTTTATCAGGGGATTAGTCGCCATCAGAATGACGGCTTTGAGTTGTGCACATGGGGCAGCTGTTTGAAGTCTTTTCTCTTTCCTTATCCCTTGGGTTTTTATACTTTTCTAGTTTAACCTCCAAAATGTTGTTTTTCACAATTTTATACTTTTTCGGTGTTTTTCATTATTTTTTAGTGCAAAGTGCAAAATTTAGGTGTCTACAATTGCTCAACTTTATTGTGTTTATGCAATGCAATGTAATGAGCGTGATAAAGATGTAGACAACCAATGATGGGACTTGTTCACGCCAAATTTTGTACGTTTGACGAAATTACCAAAAACAGCATGTCAAAATCGCGCTAACGGTTGATTGTATTGTTGTGAAATCAAATTCACGAAATACATTCATATAAACATAAATAAATAGATATAAAATATGAACACAAGAATTTAAGTGGAAACCCAATTAGAAAAAAATCACGGGAGAGAGAGAAATCTACTATAATAATATGGAGAGTACAAAGTGTTTATTTGTGTCATATGCTTGTGTCTTGTATCCCTTCCATCCCTTGCTTATTGTTGTATTTATAGATGTCATACCCAATTGTGTTGTGTCATATGTATTTATGCATATGACACAAATAAACACTTTGTACTCTCCATATTATTATAGTGGTTTTCTCTCTCTCCGTGATTTTTTTCCAATGTAAATTCTTGTGTTCATATTTTATCTCTTTATTTATATTTATGCGAGTGTATTTCGTGAGTTTGATATAATCAACTACTCCATCAACCGTTAGCGCGATTTTGATCTGTTGTTTTGGTGATTTCGTCATGCGCACAAAATTTCGCGTTAACAGGACTTATGCAAGTTGATGTTGTTTACGACCTCACTTTACGAGGCATGGTGATCACGGTTCACGACTAAGCTCCAGGGAGTTGGGTGGACAAAGTTTAGGATTGAGCTTTAGGGAGCAAAGCAGTCAAGGTTGATTGCCGAACTCAAGGGATTGTTGTGGTCAAGGTTCACAACTGAGCTTTAGAGAACTAGGTGGTCAAGGTTCTTAACTGAGCTGTAAGGAGCTAGGTGGTCAGGGTTCACAATTGAGCTCTGGGAGCAAGGTGGTCAATGTTCACAACTGAGATCAAGGGAGCTAGGTGGTCAAAGTTTGCAGACGAGCTCTAGGGAGCCAGGCGAAAAATGTTCATAGTCGAGCTCTAGGGAGCTAACTGGTCAAGATTCGCAACCGAGCTCTAAGGAGCAAGGTGGTCAAGGTTCACAATCGAGTTCTAGGGATCAAGGTGGTCTAAGTGCATATGCAATGATTTGTCTATTTCTTTCGACTTTGATATTGATTGTTCACTTTGAGTTCGTTGTTCTTTGCATATTCTAAGAAGTTTAGATTTCTTTTGGACCGACCTCTCTTAAGGGAAGGGGCTCTTTGATTTCTCTTTGGAATTGTGGGTTTTGTTAATTTTCTTTATTTTTTTTTTGGAATTTTTTGTTTTTGTTAGGATTTTCTCATATTTTTTGAAATTTTCCTTTGATTTCGGGAATTTTATGTAATTAAAATTGAATTTTAAATAGAAAAATAAGGCTTAGGGGCATTTTGAAAACTGATATATTTCATGTAATAAGCCCCTCTTTTTCTTCTTTTCTTTTGTTTTATTCTTCTTTGTCGGCCTTTTGGGGGCTAGGCAACTTGATTTCATCCGTATTTCTGCCGGTAGAGGTACATTTTTCCTCTTTTCAAATTTCAAATTGGGTTTTGTAATTTCATGAATGTTGGATGATTTTAGCCATTGATTCTCATTATGTATATTTTTAAGCCTAAAAAACCTAGACCTTTTTTTATCTGGCCCATGGGTGGCTAGAGCCATCCCTTAACAACCATCCAAAACTAATTTTGTTCTCTTTACTCAAAAGTTAAAAATTAAATTGAACCCTTTTAAAAAAGTAAACAAAGAAAAAAAAAATATCACATTTAATGTTGTTCATCTAGATTTCCAATCTCACTCCTTTTGTCTCTCACCCACCTTTCTCAAATCAATTATAAATAATGTTTGAATAGTGTATAAATAAATATGATATGCAACAAGAATCAAATAAAAAAGTATTAGTGAATTGAAACTAATTGCTCGTTCACTCTAGTCAAACTAATTCATTTAAATTACATAAGTTTTTTAAAAAAAATAAAAGAATATTTAGAAAATGTGAAAAGTCCATGGGCACACCTAGTCCATTGTACCTCGGCCTCACTTTTGTTGCCCAATAAAAATCAGGCCTTTTTATACCATTTCATCTTTGACCCAATCCAGTCCTATCTCACAACCGACACAACACATTTGCCAGGTCTAATTTGCTTTCTTAACAACATTACAATTCATATTTGTGATTAAGAAAAGAAAAGGAAAAATTCTTTCATTCCAAAAAAAGTAAAATTTGTAAATATTAAGACTTCATCTGTAATCCATATTTATTTCTAAAAATAATTTAGTTGTAATGACATGATAGTAAAATTAGAATGACAATTTGGGAGGGGTCAAAATAAAAATATTAAAAATAAAGACTATTTGTTAAGGAAATTTACTTAAAATATTATATCTTTGACAAATTTTTAGATTTTTTTAAATTTTGCCCCAAACTCACTCGACAGATTTAGAAGTGCTACAACATACACATCTTGTATTGATAGTGTGTGATACAGTTGGAGATGTTCTAGGCACTGATGTTGCCAAAATTTAAGTAAATTTTTGCTGTTTTTAAGACCATGACTTTTGCGAAAGACGATGGCTTTAAAATATATGGTTTTAAAATTCGGATCAGACTGTCGGTTCAATAAGTAATAATTAAAACTGATCGGCACTCCAGTCGGGTATGAACCAATTAATAGTTTTTGGTCAAAACCAAGTAGAACTGGTTGACTACCGGTAGTTCAACTGGTAAAACCGACTAATTTGACCAAGTGAACCGGTTTTAATTATTTTTTTAATGTTAAAATTAACCAATTTTAGTAATATTGTAACTCAATTTTATTATGTTTTAGTTCATAAAAAGAGAGATTTTTTTAAAATTTTTATTAATTACTAATAATATATTTTTATATATTAATGACGTCATTGAGTCAATAACGATTCGACTACTAATTAAACCAGTAATCCATCCACCCGTTTAAATGCGACAGTAATTTGCACATGAGTTTGTTGAAATGACTCAATATTCTAATCTCTTTTTTTCTCATTTTTATTAGAAGACAATTTTAATTGTGCTCTTCTATTTGTATTTTCAATGCTCAAGTTTAATATAGTTCACTCTTTCTATTGGGCTATTTATTAAAAAGTAAAAAAAAAATCATATTAAATCCTTTAAATGAAAGTATAGTAATTAAAGGAGAACACTATTTTTACATGTAATTTTGATATTTTTACATAATTTCTTTTCATATAAAGATAAAACTTATGTAATTCATGTGAAAAAAAATAATGTGAAAATATCAAAAATATACGTGAAACTCTAATTAAATTGAAAAGATGGATACGTGTTTGAGGCTGGTTTGCTTGAGGAGATACTGAGGTTTTGAGTGTGTGACTTGTTATAATTGATCCTATTGATTGTATAGTGAACGAGTCTGTCATCTTGATAGAGGTGGTTCTACTTCGTCAGATATTTATTTTAGTATCCGAAACACGAAATATATGAAATAGATTAAGAAATAGTTGAACTATGATTCATACTTAATAGTCAAACCTCGCGGCCGGACTCCAAAATTTTTTTAAATCCACCGGTGAGATACACACGAAATACATGCAGGATCATCATTAGAACCATCATACTTGTTGATCATCGATGAACTGATTGGATTAACCAACCAAAATTAACTTCAGTCATTATATATTGAACTGAAGCAAAAGCATCAATAACGGTAGGACGATAGTAAAAAGTTAATTGGGGGGCGGTCCGGTGCACTAATGATCGGTACCGTCCGGTACTCTTTGTTAAATTTTTTTTACCACAATTATAAGAATAATAAATAAAAAATAATAGAGCAAGTTTAAATAAAAAACTGTAAAACAAAGTATATTTTTTATTGAAATTCCACTGTAAACAGTTTACAGTGTATTTCTAACTTTAGATTTAGAATAGCACATGAGATTAGGATGTGCAAAGTTAGGGACATTTCTAAAAAATATATTTGTAACGACCAAACTTTAGATTTAAATTCGAATGAAGACTACTGAATGTATATTTAACTTTCATAATACGTTGTTTTATTAACTCGGGTAAATAGTTTCAAAATGATTCCATTATTGTACTATCAGATGTCTTGAAATACTATAATATTTTCTTTCTTTCTTAATTTGTCATATCAGTTTGTTGTATGCTTTGATTTAAACTTCATTAATAATTGGACTGTTTCACGACAACTTTTTCTTTCAATGCTTCAGTTATTGCCTGTCAGTAGGTGTAACTTTTGAACTTCAGTTTATAGATTGTTTTGTAGCCGGAGTTCCGTTATGGGCATATAATGTACTGAACAAAACTCCTCTCTTCATCTTTGCAATTGAATTGCTTTCTTTCTCTCTTTTTTTGCAAGCAAAATGTGCCTCTCTTAATTTTTGTAAATATTATGATGCTTCCTTTTTCCAAATGTCTCGGCTAATATTTGAGTGTTTTAGAGTGTAGAAAGTCATTGAGACCAACTCTGTTTGTAGCTTCCATGAGGTTTGTGTTTGATTTTATTTTTTTTCCATTATTTTGGTTTAATTGTTGTTTTTGGTGATGGACAAGGACCATGTGACTGTTGAAACCATGGACAAGGACAATGTGACTCTAACTTAATAGACAACGTTGCATTACTTATATTGTGTTAAATAAGTAGAGAATTGTGCAATTGTTTTCTTTGTATTTTCTCTTTACTATTTATTTTCGTTGCGTTGTTATTCTATAACAGTTACCTCATATCATGAGTTTTCCATTTGGTACCGTATCTCATTTTGTCATGCCAGGCCTCATAAAGTCTTGTATATATTTTTGTTTTTAAATCAAGTAAACACCTAAACTTGAGTAGTTTACACCTCCTTGTGCTTCCAAATAAAGTAGCCTTATTTTCCTCAAGGCCAAAAATCATGATCTTCGTATTACAGCTCCTAGTATTGACAGACTACCTCAAAATCTTGTTTTTGCTGCTCACATGTATTCCTTAAAACTCGGACCAAGTCAAGATCAAAACCCAGAATCAAAACCACCAGAATAATAGGAATATCCAGAGGTTTTTGGCGACCAAATAAAAATAATATATAAAAGGCATAAATCTATTAACCAGCATAGATCATCCAAATCTGAAAGTTTAATAAACAAACAAGAAAGCATAAAAATTCCAGATCGGAAGCACACGGATAATCATGAACCATCCACGCAAAACCAGCGGGAACATAACACCGGCAAAACAATTCATTCTCTGATTGAAGAAAACCAGATTTGAACAAACTCCTCAACTAATTAGTCACGGACAGAGCATGAATCGAACCAAGTATGATAAAGAGGAAAGAAAGGAAAGATGGTGGGTCCAAGAGGGAAAGAGAGGAATAGGGAACCGGGTGGGCCAAATGTAAAGAGGGAGAGACGGTGGTGGAAGAAAGAGGAAGAGGGGGGGAGAAGTTCTAGAGAGAAGGAGGAGAAAAGTATAACTATGTTCATACGAGTTAATGATTGTGATTCACGGTGATGGTGAAAAGAGGTTCAATAGCAGTGGGGTTATGGCAGTGGTGGTAAGATTTTGTTCTGTTGATAAGAACTCATCTCTGGCATTTCTGTTTTTGCTTGATTTGTTTATGATCCATGTTAACTTGAAATTATTTTTGTTTCAATCTGATTTAGCCGTGTTTTATGAATTTTGGCTTTTCGAATCAGGATTTTTGCGATCGATTTATGCTTGTCCGCGTTCATTCTCTGGTCTTTTTGTGAAATTATTACTCAGAAAAACTAATAAAATTATTTAAACAAATTTAAAAAATGGAGATGATGGTGTTTAGAGGTGACAAACGGGTCGGCTGGGCCGGGCTAAAATAGCCCGGATTTTGATGGGCTGCTAAAGTGAGATCCGTGGTCCGGATTGGGCCGGGTCAGGCCGGGCCGGGCCGCGATTTTATTCTTCTATTTTTTTTTACAAAATCTTGCTGCATCAAAAATAGTAATAATAATAAATATTAAAAATAATAAAATAATTTATAATAAACAATAATTCTAATTACCTACATTAACTACATATCTCAATCAATTAAAATTTTAATAGTATTATAAATTACTTTCAAAGTATAAGTAACAACCCCAAAATAGGTCCATTCCATCCAACCCATTCTGAGTCGCCAAATACATGGTACAGAAAATAACTATAACTTTATTACAACAATTATCGTGCAAAATATAACAACACATATGCTGTGAGTTTGGATACAAATATATACCAAATGTGACTCATGTTCCAACCGTGGACATCACCTCACAATGACACCTTACATAAAGGTATAGTCAAAAACTGTTTTAGCAATTAGAATCTTTGAGAAGTGCTCAAGGAAACCTTCGTACAGGGGAGGCCATGCGTCTAGGTTATGATAGATATCATATAGCCACAAAATTATCCTTGGTTGACCCAATAGACCCCAAAGAAAAACGAGAAGATTACTATCATATTCTTTCCAATGGTGAGTCTTCTCTTGACTTATCATTATCTCCACTGTCTTTAATCGTGAATTATACTTCAAACAAACACCAAGATTATATAGGTTGTGCTCATAGATATACTCAGCAAGTGGATGAGCACAACCCTGTCTTATGATGACACGAGGTTGTATGTCATTAGACATCTTGTCTGATAGTGACAAAACACCCTTTCAACGTTGGGTTCGCCTCACCCTATTTTCTTCACCAAATATAACTACTAAATGATGACCACCGTTCTATTCCCTTGTTACCCCCGCTCGACCCAGCTACACTCTTATTACCTGAAAGGAATTGTGGAGCAAAAGGGTGAGCACAACTAGCTCAGTAAAGAATATCATGACTAAAGATAATTAAATTATCAATAGCCTTCATCAATAATAAATCAGAGATTTAGAACATATGGTAAATGATAAAAATTTCAACCATAGTTACAGCGGAACGAGCAATCCATTAGAAGAGTCAAATAGACTATAAAGTCTATTATCTTCTCCATGTTAAAAATCCACCAACAATGTTTTATCCCTGTAACATCAATCAATAGTTCTGGTCCACAATCATATAAATAACTCATAATCATAATTATGATTCTAAATTCCTCTTTTCAACCAGGACGAAGATAATTTTCATCACCTGTCTTTACCTAAAACAACAAAGATCATGGTTATATCAAATCACAGTTCCTGTTCATAATCATACTAATAAATCCATCTTTGCACTACGGCCAAAGATATTCAACAACAGTTCATCTTTGCACTACAGGCCAAAGATATTTATCAACAGACCATCTTTGAACTACAATCTAAAGATATTCAATAACAGTTCATCTTTGCACTATGGGCCAAAGATATTCATCAACAATTCATATTTGCACTACAGGCCAAATATATTCATATCTCAAAGAAATATATAATCATTTCAGAATTTATATAAACAATAATTATAACCATGTTGATCAATTCACCTTTGCACTTAAGCTTAAGATATTCAATTATAAATTCAATGATCATGATCATACCAGTCACAATTCAACTTTGCACTACAGCCCAAAGAGAACCCTAGTCATGATCATACCAATAATCTACCCATCTTTACACTCAAGTGAAAGAGAATTTCAACATCAGGGTTATAAAAATGTTATATATGATAATAAAAACAATATTATCAACAACTGCATTTATTTTCAAGAGCAACAATCATAAATTAACGATAATTTGGTCAGAAAAAAGAAACTAATTTTTCTGTGAATAGTAACTCGTGAATAGTAACTCATAAACAGTAACTCGTGAATAATAAACTCGACACAAAAAAGTAGAAATTCCACAATAAAATACATACCAATATTTCGGTATAATGATATTGAAAGAATAATATTTCTTAAGCTTATAAACAATTTATTTTAATTGTTTATGCTTTACTAAATAATACATTTAATCATCCTAAAATGCCAAACTCATAAGATTTCATCACCAATAACCAAAAACACTCATCAAAAATCTGCATATACCTCATATAGGATTTTCAAGCCATAAAATCCTATTTTCTAATTTTCTTACTTCACAAAACATATTTAATTCATTTTCTTATAACTAGTCCATTTTCATGAAAAATACCAAATCAGTTCTAAAAATATTTTTTTTCTGGGATTTAGCATAATATAGTCCCATAGTGAACATATATTTTTCTCAGAATTTTTAAAAGTCATTTACAATTTAAACATTTATCAAAAATTGTACTTTTATCTAAAAATTCTGAAATTTACAGAGTATACTCCTATCATATACATGTACTACCAATAAAAATTTCATCAATTTTGGAGTTAACCACAAGGAATTATAAGCGATTACTTCTAAAATAATCTTTTCTCATAAAATTCATAACTCTCAATCTATACATCCAAAAATCACCATTTTTGGACACAATCAAGAAAACTCATCAAAATATCATTTCAATTTTTTTCAGAATTTTTGAAGATCAGAAAAATTACGAAACTGAAAATTATAACAACCCTTAAAATCTCTTACTATCCCTTACCTCAAAAGAGCAGCACTTCTGACTGGATATCAGATATGACGCTGAAAGAAACTTGCACTGAAGAATATCAACTCACCAAGTATCTAAATACTCACAAAATACACTCAATAATCAAGAGATGGAAAGAGAGAAAGCTTGTTTCTGATGTGATTTTCAATTCTAACTTAGCCCTCTATTTATAGGAAAATTTTAGTAAGCTTGACCTGCAACCTGATGACTTTACCTACTACTATTTCCACCCACCACATTTGAAATATAATTCAGCACATTTCTTCACCAACCACAAGTGGGGCCCATCAATTCTAGAATTTTCCACCAAAATGATTAACTCCAAAAATTCAATAATTTCTGAACCAGTCATCTCGTAAAATTCGTAACAAATCATTCGTCAATTTTTAACGGTTCAAAATTTGTGGACATATACTCAACTTATATATGTATAACATATCCAAATATTACCACGATCCAACGGTCGGATTAAAAATTATAACCCTCGCAAAATATCTCAAAAAACACTAATTTAATTTTCAATACCTCCGTTCCGATAAAAATACAAATAAAACACCTCAACATTAACTCCTTCATTTTTAACCACAAAAATATATCTCTCATTCACATCCACATAAAATAAATATTTCCTTATCATATGAATCAATAATTAATTATTCACAAATAATATTACAGAGTCACAATTATGACAACCAGGCCGTTCCCAGGAAAGAGGGGGCATTCCAATAAGAATTTTTCCTTACTGGCGCGCAATTAGGTGACCAAACCTCTCCTTAGACAGAACTTTCTAGACATTGCCAATAATGTTATCTAATAATATTATTCAAATAATATGAATTATTGATCTGATAATGGGAAATACTGTGCAGTGACAATTATTGAACAACAATAATATAAAATTTTAACGTAGCAATTATTGAAGCAATAAAATAAAATATTGAACAATAATTACTGTAACAATTATTGAGTAGTGCCTTATAATTTTAAAAATACTATGCAATACCATGTGCTACTGTGCAATAACGCGTATTACTGTATTTTAACCACCGGGTATTCCAACAGTGTTAACGGTAACAACTACGTCGTTATTTGTAAAAACTTAAATTTATCGTTTTCTTCACCCGACAGTTATTCGTTATGGGGCCCATAAATAGCCGTGCCGTCGTACGAATATTCCCCGACAGAAAGAATATTCCACGACCAAACGAATATTCCCCGACAACAATGATTATTTTATAACCACTTGCTTATTTTGAAAAAAAAATTCATATTTCACCCATAACTTTAAACTTTTATCAATTTAACCATTTACTGAATAGTAATTATAAGAAAAATTGAATACTTTTATTTCATAAAATTCGGGGTCTTACAATATATAATCAAATTTGATTTTTTAAAATTATACTTTAAAATTAATATAATTTATTTAACTTTTAAAAATGCATTAATGACTTCACAAATATTGTTCCAAGAGATATCTAATTAATTTTCAAGATTTACACGGTTGGAACTTGAAACTTGGAGATGTCAAGATTTTAGCACTTTGAATATTTAAATTGATTTTTAGAAGATTCGCATGACATGATTTTAGGTATTACCCAATATCTCATTATTTAATCAATTAGCTTGTTTTATGGGACTTATTAACAGCCACATCAATTAAGAAAATTCAAACTACAATTATTATTTACTACAACTATAATAGTTAAATACCGTATTAGCATATGATATTCTTGTATAAAAATATATTTTTATATTGAAGATTGCATTAAAAATAAACAGTTGTTGTAACTCAGTTGGTTTGAAACTCTTATTTATTTACTTACAAGTCTTGTGAAGTAGCAACATTTTGTTAAAAAAAAAGAGTCGCGGGCCACGGGCCGGGCCAAAAAGGCCTAGATTTTATTGGGCTAAAAAAATGCAGCCAAAAGCCTAGCCCATGGCGGGCGGGCCAGGGCCATCTTTGCGGGGAAATTAATTAATTTGGTATAACATTTAATCCTTGAGAGAATTTAGTAGCTAGGCCTGTGGTACTCGGGTGGTCTCATGACCGATATTTCAAAGATGAGGTTTTGAGTTTGAATCATGGGTTTCACTAATTTTTTAGCAATTAATTGAAAAACGTCAATGTATTCGGTGCCACGTGTGTCACGTAGGTAGGTCAACGCACATGTTGCACCTAGGGCTAGATTTGCGTTGACCAAAAGAAAGTGGCTCAATACCCAAATACACCTAAGTTCAGAGGCAACATTTACATTTCTTCCGAAGCTAAAGTATGCCCATATAAAAAATTACTTTTTTAACAGTCAATTCTTTAAAAAGAAAAAAATCAATTACTTCAAAATGTTTCAAATATTATTTAGCTTTCTGTACCAAAAAGATTAGAAATAAATTAAGTGTTAAAAGTAGAAAGCAAAATTTGAGATTAAGATCTATATAGAGAAAAGCTTGTTGTGGTACTATATGATAGTAAAGCCTTATATCAAAAAATAAGGATAAAGATTGATAACATATAATGCTTTAATGGACCATAAACTTAAAAGGTTAATGATATACACATTTTTTATACATTTTAATATTTTAATATTTATTATTTTATATGCTTATTTTATTTAACTAATACATTTTTTTTTTGTAGGAGATAACATTTGGAGCAAATACAAGATTTATATCTAACCTTTAAAGATGAAAAAAAACTCTTAAAGGATTACCATATATTGATGAAAGTTAAGAAGGAAAGAAGAGAAATTAGGGAACAAAATTGTCCAAGTTCAATGAACCTAAATTAGGGCACAAATGTATTCTCCCTATATATAGGCCTCTTTTTTTAGAGGGAAAGATACCACTTATTATTTTCTTTTCTTAGTTTTTCACTGGTGTAGAAGGAGTAAGATATTTAGAGTTTGCCTTTTCTCTTATTCCAATCACGTGTGAAACTTCTGTCAGGGAGTATTTGCAACTTTCTTTTATTGATATAATAGAAATTCTTTTTTGATTATTGTACTTATTTCATGCAAATAGTAGTACTAATATTATTTGTTTTTGTTTTTAATTTCATGGCTAGCTAAATTTCTAATACCTAGGATTATGATGAAACTAAGTATTTCATAGTAGTATTTTCTTTCTGTTCCAAAATTAATGACTAATTATTTTCGCCTTCATATTTTCCTTCGCATAAATTGCATATGATTCTTATATTGATTGCGAGGTTTTGATAAGTTATAGTTAATCTGTGAATTTTTCATAAATTATGCTTGCCCATATTAATTATATGAATCATTATTTTTAAAGGGAAGGGAAAATAATTTGGGAATTAATTTAGGAAATAAAAAATTATTTATTATGTTAATATTTGGTGGATTCTGATTTCTAGGTATCTTTTCTTATTAATAGTTTTCGTTTTGATCTAGTCTCTGTGGTTCGACCTGCACTTGCCAAATCTATAATAGACGTTGTGCACTTGCTGTAAGACCCCAAATTATTAATAAATGAAATTTAAATTCCCTCTATTTATTATTTTGAAATAGTAAGTGTTAAATTGATTAATGAGGTTAGTTATGGGTAAAATGCGTAAATATTTTTAATAAGCAAGTGGTTATAAAATATTCATTGTTGTCGGGGAATATTCGTTTGGTCGTGGAATATTCTTCCTGTCGGGGAATATTCGTACGACGGCGCAGTCTTTTGTGGGCCCCATAACGGAAAGCGATTGGATGAAGAAACGACAAGTATATGTTTTTTATTAATAACGGCGTAGTTGTTACCGTTAATACTGTTGGAATACCCGGTGGTTAAAACACAGTAATACGCGTTGTTACACAGTAGCACACTGTATTGCACCAATTATTGATTCTTACGTAAGAAGGCACTACTCAATAATGGTTACAGTAATTACTGTTCAGTATTTTATTTTATTGATTCAGTAATTGCTGCGTTGATATTTTATATTACTGTTGTTTCAATAATTGTCACTACACAGTATTTCCCATTATCAGATCAATAATTCATATTATTTGAATAATATTATTAGATAACATTATTGGCAATGTCTAGAAAGTTCTGTCTAAGGAGAGGTTTGGTCATCTAATTGCGCGCCAGTAAGGAGAAATCCTTATTGGAAAGCCCCCTCTTTCCTGGGAACGGTCTGGTTGTCATAAATGTGATTCTGTAATATTATTTGTAAATAATTAATTATTGATTCATATGATAAGGAAATATTTATTTTTTTGTGGATATAAATGAGGGATATATTTTTGTGGTTAAAAATGAAGGAGTTAATGTTGAGGTTTTTATCAGTATTTTTGTCGGAATGGAGGTATTAAAAATCAGGGTTTTTAAGATATTTTGCGGGAGTTATAATTTTTAATCCGACCGTTGGATCGTGGTAATTTTTGGATATGTTATACATATATAAGTTGAGTATATGTCCACAAATTTTGAACCGTTAAAAATGAACGTATGATTTATTATGAATTTTACGAGATGACTGGTTCAGAAATTGTTGAATTTTCGGAGTTAATCATTTTGGTAGAAAATTCTAGAATTGGTGGGCCCCACTCTTGGTTGGTGAAGAAATGTGCTGAGATTTTTATTCAAATGTGGTGGGTGGGAATAGTAGCAGGTAAAGCCATCAGGTTGCAGGTTAAGTCTGCCTCGGCGTGCTAACATTTTCCTATAAATAGAGGGCTAAGTTAGAATTGAAAATCACACCAGAAACAAGTTTTTTCTCTTTCTCTCTCTAGATTATTGAGTGTATTTTGTGAGTATTTAGATACTTTGAGAGTTTCTATTCATTAGAGCAAGTGTCTTTCAGCCTTATACCGGTATTCCGACCAGAAGTACTGTCTGTACGAGGTAAGGGATGTTATTTTATTCAAAAATGATATTATTTCTTCAATATCATTATGCCGAAATATTGGTTGGAAATTTTTATCAAATTTGGAACTTTTCACGTCGGGGTTACTATTCATGAGTTACTATTCACGAGTTACTATTCACCGAAAAATAAAATTTTCTTCTTTTCGTCCAAAATATCTATTCTGGGTACTAGCTTTGATTGTATCCATGTTTTGGTCATTCTTGAATTCTACTTCACTATGAATAATTATAAGGTATTTTTGGACATGAATAAATCGAAATACGAATCCTTAATATTTGTTATTTTGTTTCACTGGATTCGTTTTCTTTAATATATTTTTCATCATCCTCAGTCCTAAATGATGATATTACTGAATATCTTTGGCCGTAGTGCAAAGATGAATGATTAACTGATGAATATCTTTGGCCCGTAGTGCAAAGATGAACAGGTGTTGAGATGAACATGACCGACTGGTGATACAAATGAATATCTTTGGCCTGTAGTGCAAAGATGAATATTTGATTAAAGATGGTTATTGATTGTTGTTACAGGGATAAAGTATTGATGATGGACTTTTAAATCTTAGAAGATAGTAGAACTCATTCTCTACTTGACTCTTCTAATGGTTTGCTGTTTCCGCTGCAGTTATTGATTTAAAACTTGTTGTCTATTGTATTCTATTAGATTTTTCCCTGTTGACGACTAACGATAATTTGTTCTGTATTATCTTAGTCATAATGTTCTTTACTGGGCTAGTTGAGCTCACCCTTTTCCTTTTTGTTCCATTTTTCTCAGGAGGCGAGAATGTAGCGAGTACTAGTCGGGGTATGGAATGATGGTTCTAGAAGTTAATTTAGTAGTCCTCACTATTTTTGTGAAATAATGTATCAATAATTGTAATGAGGGCTTATTTGAGTGTGGATATTGTCTAAATGACAATATTTGTATTTAAACTCACAGTTCTTGTGTTGTAATAATAAAGATGTAGTTGTTTCTGTACCATGTATTTTGGCGACTCAGAATGGGTGTTGTATACCTATTTTGGGGGCGTCACAGTTGGTATCAGAGCTTAGGGATATGATCTCTGGCGGAGATCGGGGAATAGAACTAGGAGGGGAGAGACGAATCCTTCGCTAGTGTGTTCTACCTAAGCTTATTTATTGGTCAGTCATAATATAGGGGTATTATGTGATTTGTTAATTTATTTAATTAACCCTTGTTTTATGGCAGTATTTGAGAATGTCGACTGAGAATGTTAATAGTGGAGTAAATGAGACCGTGGAGACACCGGTGCTTACCAACGAGGAGAACGTGCAACAGGCTGGCAATGTTCCTCCTGTGAACAACACCAATGAGCAGATGATGAACGATGTAATGTTTAGAAGTTTTTTGCAATTCATGCAAAACCAGACAAGGGAGACTCGTGTTCAAAATACAGGAGGAAATGATAGCAATTCACGGTTTGTCACAGCCAAACAGTTCAAAGAATTGGGACCACCAGAATTTAAGGGAAAGCCGGATCCGATCATGGCGGAAACGTGGGTCAAGCAAATTACCAAGATATTCGATGTCTTGGGATGCACGGAGGAACAGAAGGTTCCATTCGCCACCTTTATGTTCCGTGGCGAGGCAGATTACTGGTGGGAGTCTGTGAAGCGTACCCATCCAACCGCACTCAGCATGTCTTGGGAGACATTTCAAAAACTGTTCAATGACAAGTACTTTCCTGAAAGTATTCGTCATATGAAGGAAGTAGAGTTTATTAGACTAGAGCAGAATAATATGACGGTATCTCAGTACGAGGCAAAGTTTGCAGAGTTGTCCAGGTTTGCACCTCATTTGGTGGAGAATGAGGAACGTATGACGAGGATGTTTCTGAGAGGTTTGAAACCCGGCATACGTCAATATCTCATTTCTCATAAATTTTCTCTCTATTCAGATGTTGTCAACAGGGCTCAATTATTAGAGCGAGATAACGAGTACGGTCAACTGAGGGATCACAACCAGGATCATATCGGTGACAGCAGTCATCAGAACAATGATAACCAGCGGAGAAAGAAAAATACAGACAAGAACGGCAACCACTCTGGTGGTAATCGTGGCTATGAAAATAGAAGAAGCGAGTCGGGAGGAGATTTTAAAAAGAGGAGATTCAACAATGACAATACGAAGACGTCAGCACCAACAGCAATTGGTTCCAAGGGAGGAGAACGACCACCGGTTATATGCTATAAGTGCGGAAAAGAAGGACATATCAGCCCAAACTGCCCACAACAGTTTAAGGTATGTTATAATTGTGGAAAGGAAGGACATATCGCTCGAGATTGCACTGTAGCAAAACCAAGTCCAGCGGGGATGGGGACTCAAAAAGCTGTCCCAGAAAAGATAAAGTCAACGGTTCCTGGAAGAGCGTTTGTCGTGACTGGTCAACATGCGAGGAACCCAAACGAGGTGATCACGGGTAAGCTAATCATAAATTCATGCGAAGTTTATACCTTATTAGATACCGGTTCTACCCATTCTTTTATCTCTCCTGCTTGTGCTCAACGTTTAAACTTGACTCCGGAGAAGTTAGACTTTGATTTATCTGTGGAGACTCCGTTAGGAGAAACTTTCATCACATCCACTGTTTATAAATCTTGTGTGATCCAAGTTGGTACCATCACCTTACCTGTTGACCTTATCTCTTTAAAGATACTTGCTTTTGATGTGATTTTAGGGATTGATTGGCTAACTACTCATCATGCCAAAATTGATTGTTTTCGTAAGGTTGTTAGTTTTCATATTCCTAACCAACCTGTTGTACGAATTCAAACAACTAAGCCATTAAAATCAATCACTGTTATATCAAGCCATAAAGCCATTCGTTTATTAAAAAACGGATGTCAAGCTTTCTTAGCCCATGTTATGGATTTGAATAAAGACACGTCAAATTTGAATAATATTCCTGTTGTTATTGACTTTCCTGACGTATTTCCTGAAGAACTTCCCGGTCTACCCCCGGAACGAGAAATTGAATTCTTTATTGATCTTGAACCTGGTACAAAGCCCATTTCTAAAACCCCATATCGAATGGCTCCTATTGAACTTCAGGAGTTAAAGGTCCAACTACAAGAGTTGTTGGACATCGGTTTCATTCGTCCTAGTACATCTCCTTGGGGTGCTCCTGTTTTATTTGTAAAGAAAAAAGACGGGAGTATGCGACTTTGTATTGATTACCGGGAATTAAACCATGTCACTATTAAGAATAGGTATCCGCTACCTCGTATTGATGACCTGTTTGACCAGTTACAAGGAGCACAGTTCTTTTCAAAGATCGATCTTCGTTCTGGATATCATCAGCTGAAGGTTAAAACTGAGGATATTCCAAAGACTGCCTTCAGAACTCGGTACGGGCATTATGAGTTCCTAGTTATGTCTTTTGGATTGACTAATGCTCCTGCGGCTTTCATGGATATGATGAACCGAGTATTTAAGGATTATTTGGATCAGTTCGTTGTTGTCTTTATTGATGACATCCTCATATATTCCAAAAGCCGTGAAGATCATGAGCATCATTTGAAGCTGGTACTCCAAAGGCTGCGTGAAAATAAGTTATATGCCAAGTTGAAGAAATGCGAGTTCTGGCTTGAGGAAGTAGCTTTCCTAGGGCACGTGGTGTCAAAACATGGAGTATCTGTTGACCCGGCGAAGATTGAAGCAATACAAAGTTGGGAGCAACCAAAGACGGTGACCGAAGTACGTAGCTTTCTAGGCTTAGCTGGTTATTATCGAAGATTCGTGGAAGGGTTTTCTCGAATCGCTACCCCGTTAACTCAGTTGACTCGGAAAGATATCAAATTCGTATGGAGCGAGGAATGCGAGAAGAGTTTTCAAGAGCTTAAGAGGAGACTCATTTCGGCACCTGTTCTGACAATACCATCTGGTTCGGATGGATTTGTTATCTACAGTGATGCTTCAGGCAAAGGGTTAGGATGTGTTCTCATGCAACATGGGAAAGTCATAGCCTATGCCTCGCGATAACTCAAAGAATATGAGAGGAATTATCCTACTCATGATTTGGAGTTGGCAGCAGTAGTTTTCGCGTTGAAGATCTGGAGACACTACCTGTATGGGGAGAAAGTGGAGATCTATACAGATCATAAAAGCCTTAAATATTTCTTCACCCAAAAGGAACTCAACATGCGGCAGCGACGTTGGCTTGAGCTGTTAAAAGATTACGATCATACCATCCAATATCATCCTGGAAAAGCAAACGTAGTAGCTGACGCATTGAGTAGAAGATCATATGCGGGTACGAGTGCAATGTTGTTAACACAAAGGCCCATTTTGTATGACTTGCAAAGGATGGAGATAGAGATGAAGGCTCCAAGTACCCACATGATGATATCAAATATACGAGTAGAACCGACTTTAATAGATAAAGTTAAAGCTGCTCAAGCTACGGACATAGAGCTGATGCGTATGAAGAAGAAAGTGCAAGAAGGTTCTATTCCAGAAGCAAGAATCGATGAAGAAGGAATACTTCGAGTTCACTCTAGACTCTGTGTTCCTAACAATTCTGATTTGAAGTACAAGATCATGATGGAAGCACACAATACACCATTTGCAATCCATCCTGGAAGTACCAAAATGTATCGTGATCTACGACATACATTTTGGTGGAATAATATGAAGAGAGAGATTGCAAAGTTTATCTCGAGGTGTTTAACTTGTCAACGTGTAAAGGCGGAACATCAAGTACCAAAGGGTCCATTGCAACCACTTGAGATTCCGAAATGGAAGTGGGAACACATTACCATGGATTTCGTTACGGGTCTTCCCACGGTTTCTCAAGGCATAAATGCTATTTGGGTTATTGTTGATAGATTAACCAAGTCTGCTCATTTCTTGCCGATACGGGAGACTTATTCCCTTGAACGTCTTGCTCGTATATACGTAGATGAGATTGTGAGACTGCATGGCATGCCAGTATCCATAGTTTCGGATCGTGACCCAAGATTCACTTCAAGATTTTGGGTTAGCTTGCAAAAAGCTATAGGCACAGATTTACGATTTAGTTCGGCATACCATCCTCAAACGGACGGACAATCAGAGAGAACTATTCAAACTCTTGAAGATCTATTAAGACTTTGTGTCCTAGATTTCAAAGGGAGTTGGGATAAGTACCTACCATTGGTGGAATTCTCTTACAATAACAGTTATCAGGCAAGTATAGGTGTGGCCCCATTTGAAGCATTATATGGACGAAAGTGTCGCTCTCCAGTATGCTGGGACGAGGTGGGTGAAGCAACATTGTTGGGACCAGAGTTGGTACGCATGACTACAGAGAAGATCCAAACGATTCGACAACGTATACAAACGGCACAGGATCGACAAAAGAGTTATGCGGATCTTCATCGGAAGGACGTGGAATTTGACATTGGGGATCATGTATTGTTGCGTGTGGCTCCATGGAAAGGAGTTACAAGATTTGGGAAGAGAGGAAAGCTCAATCCACGATTTATTGGTCCATTTCAGATTCTTGACCGAGTAGGAAATGTGGCCTATAGACTTGCGTTACCTCCAAGTATGTCTCGTGTTCATAATATTTTTCATATATCTGTGTTACGTAAATATGTGAAAGACCCAGACCACGTTATTGAGTTAGAACCGGACGAGATAGCTGAAGACTTAACGTACGAAGAGGTGCCTGTCAAGATCTTGGATAGAAAGGAGCATGTCCTACGCACGAAGGTCATACCACAAGTTAAAGTTTTGTGGAGAAACCATGCTATTGAGGAAATGACCTGGGAGTTGGAAACGGAAATGAAAGCGAGGTATCCTCATCTTTTCGAAACACCAGGTACGTACGTCAATTTCGAGGACGAAATTTCATAAGGAGGGGAGGTTGTAAGACCCCAAATTATTAATAAATGAAATTTAAATTCCCTCTATTTATTATTTTGAAATAGTAAGTGTTAAATTGATTAATGAGGTTAGTTATGGGTAAAATGCGTAAATATTTTTAATAAGCAAGTGGTTATAAAATATTCATTGTTGTCGGGGAATATTCGTTTGGTCGTGGAATATTCTTCCTGTCGGGGAATATTCGTACGACGGCGCAGTCTTTTGTGGGCCCCATAACGGAAAGCGATTGGATGAAGAAAACGACAAGTATATGTTTTTTATTAATAACGGCGTAGTTGTTACCGTTAATACTGTTGGAATACCCGGTGGTTAAAACACAGTAATACGCGTTGTTACACAGTAGCACACTGTATTGCACCAATTATTGATTCTTACGTAAGAAGGCACTACTCAATAATGGTTACAGTAATTACTGTTCAGTATTTTATTTTATTGATTCAGTAATTGCTGCGTTGATATTTTATATTACTGTTGTTTCAATAATTGTCACTACACAGTATTTCCCATTATCAGATCAATAATTCATATTATTTGAATAATATTATTAGATAACATTATTGGCAATGTCTAGAAAGTTCTGTCTAAGGAGAGGTTTGGTCATCTAATTGCGCGCCAGTAAGGAGAAATCCTTATTGGAAAGCCCCCTCTTTCCTGGGAACGGTCTGGTTGTCATAAATGTGATTCTGTAATATTATTTGTAAATAATTAATTATTGATTCATATGATAAGGAAATATTTATTTTTTTGTGGATATAAATGAGGGATATATTTTTGTGGTTAAAAATGAAGGAGTTAATGTTGAGGTTTTTATCAGTATTTTTGTCGGAATGGAGGTATTAAAAATCAGGGTTTTTGAGATATTTTGCGGGAGTTATAATTTTTAATCCGACCGTTGGATCGTGGTAATTTTTGGATATGTTATACATATATAAGTTGAGTATATGTCCACAAATTTTGAACCGTTAAAAATGAACGTATGATTTATTATGAATTTTACGAGATGACTGGTTCAGAAATTGTTGAATTTTCGGAGTTAATCATTTTGGTAGAAAATTCTAGAATTGGTGGGCCCCACTCTTGGTTGGTGAAGAAATGTGCTGAGATTTTTATTCAAATGTGGTGGGTGGGAATAGTAGCAGGTAAAGCCATCAGGTTGCAGGTTAAGTCTGCTTCGGCGTGCTAACATTTTCCTATAAATAGAGGGCTAAGTTAGAATTGAAAATCACACCAGAAACAAGTTTTCTCTCTTTCTCTCTCTAGATTATTGAGTGTATTTTGTGAGTATTTAGATACTTTGAGAGTTTCTATTCATTAGAGCAAGTGTCTTTCAGCCTTATACCGGTATTCCGACCAGAAGTACTGTCTGTACGAGGTAAGGGATGTTATTTTATTCAAAAATGATATTATTTCTTCAATATCATTATGCCGAAATATTGGTTGGAAATTTTTATCAAATTTGGAACTTTTCACGTCGGGGTTACTATTCATGAGTTACTATTCACGAGTTACTATTCACGAGTTACTATTCACCGAAAAATAAAATTTTCTTCTTTTCGTCCAAAATATCTATTCTGGGTACTAGCTTTGATTGTATCCATGTTTTGATCATTCTTGAATTCTACTTCACTATGAATAATTATAAGGTATTTTTGGACATGAATAAATCGAAATACGAATCCTTAATATTTGTTATTTTGTTTCACTGGATTCGTTTTCTTTAATATATTTTTCATCATCCTCAGTCCTAAATGATGATATTACTGAATATCTTTGGCCGTAGTGCAAAGATGAATGATTAACTGATGAATATCTTTGGCCCGTAGTGCAAAGATGAACAGGTGTTGAGATGAACATGACCGACTGGTGATACAAATGAATATCTTTGGCCTGTAGTGCAAAGATGAATATTTGATTAAAGATGGTTATTGATTGTTGTTACAGGGATAAAATATTGATGATGGACTTTTAAATCTTAGAAGATAGTAGAACTCATTCTCTACTTGACTCTTCTAATGGTTTGCTGTTTCCGCTGCAGTTATTGATTTAAAACTTGTTGTCTATTGTATTCTATTAGATTTTTCCCTGTTGACGACTAACGATAATTTGTTCTGTATTATCTTAGTCATAATGTTCTTTACTGGGCTAGTTGAGCTCACCCTTTTCCTTTTTGTTCCATTTTTCTCAGGAGGCGAGAATGTAGCGAGTACTAGTCGGGGTATGGAATGATGGTTCTAGAAGTTAATTTAGTAGTCCTCACTATTTTTGTGAAATAATGTATCAATAATTGTAATGAGGGCTTATTTGAGTGTGGATATTGTCTAAATGACAATATTTGTATTTAAACTCACAGTTCTTGTGTTGTAATAATAAAGATGTAGTTGTTTCTGTACCATGTATTTTGGCGACTCAGAATGGGTGTTGTATACCTATTTTGGGGGCGTCACACTTGCAGTACATAATTTTAACTCTTCAGTTAACATTGTAGGTCAAGATGTAATTTCAGATGAGCATTTATGAGCTGAATATTCCCAACAACTGGTATCAGAGTTATGGCTTATAGGCTTCGGTCATAGATATGGTATGGATAAACTGTGTATGATGAAGAAAAATAATTCATTGAGCAAGCGATGGACTCTTCTCGCAAAGGCTCTTTGTTGACTCTTGACAAAAGATATTAAAGAGTGTGGGCTCGTCAGTTAGGAAATGTAATGGATTAAGCTTCATCAATTAGGAAACGTGATGGGTTAAGCTCAATGAGTTATTGATGCTTTGTGAATTATATACTCTTTGAGCAAGTGGTGGACTCTTCTCGAGGAGACTCTTGGTGGATCAAACAAAAGATATTGAGAGATAAGCTCATTAGATAAAGAGACTTGATGGGCTTGACAGAGGCTTTTGGTGGATCAAACAATAGGTAATGAAGAAGGGTGGCTTGTTAACTAGAAAAAGTGATGGGTTATGTTAAAAAAGAGTATGGTTAAAGTTCAAAGGGGAGCTTGGTGTCAATGTGGACGGAGAAATCACGTGTTAAAGGAGAGATTGTTGTGATACCGCGTGATAGTAAAGTCCTACATCATTACACAAGGAGAAAGATTGAGGACATATAATGTTCTAATGGACCATAGATCTAATATGTTAACCTTTTAGGTTAAGATATGGTTTCAGATGAGAGCATATATGTGCCGAATATTCCCAACAACTGAGGGAGAGTTTTGCACTTTTTAGTCCATGCAAAAAGTTATGTCGTGATAGTGTGGAACTTAAAGAGTTAAGGCGTAAAAATTGGGAAGGTTATTGTAATCCCATTATTATTGATATAGTGGAGATTCGGAGTTTGATCTATGATTTTTTTCTTTAAGAGTTACTTCACATTAAATCTTGTATTATTTTATCTCTATTCATTTTATTGTTTGATTTGCCTTGAATTAATTTCCAACAAAGCTAACTTTCATAACATCTGCCCATTTTGTACTTTGTTGTGAGTATACTAAATTGTCCAATAATTACAGAGTTATACTGTGTGATGTAATTACAGAGTTACAAGGGATCAAAAGTTATACTAGTGTTATGCAAGTGGAATGGTTAACTATTACAGTAAGGCTACAATTATCATAGTTAAGGATTTGCATGTATGAAATGGATATAGAAATAACTATGGTTTGAAAAGATGGGAAGAGTTTGAAATGTGTTTCCAATTAACACACAAACCAGAAAAAAAAAGGTTTGACAATGTATACATGATGAAGAAAATTGTATAATACTATTTGAGATTTTTCTTTCCTTTTGATTTTGATGACAAGAGAGAACAAAAAAAGTAGAAAACAGGTACTCTTCCTTTTCTCAATTTGGAATAAGAAGAAAAGTTTCTATAAAATTTTTTTTGGTTAATTTCACTTAATATTATAAAACATTAAGAAATGTAATACTCCTTTTCGGTCCAAAATATGAGATCAAATTTGACTTTTTAAAGTTAATTTGAGATTTTTTAAAATTTAAAATTAAGATGAACTCACTCTTTTAGTTTTAGACAATACAATTATGACAACAAGAAAAAGAAAAAAAAAATTGAAGTAGCCATTAGAAGATTTATAAGGCTTTTAAACTAATTATTCAAGATTTTTTTAAGGTTTATTAAAGGAAGAAATGATGGGTTTTCTAATTTATCTTCTTTTTGTTGTTGTAACAAAAATGGATGGCTAAAGAAAGCTCCTATAAAGGCATTATGAAGATGGTCCAATGGGCTTGAATTTGTTGGGACCTAAGTCATGTTCATAGAACAATAAGCTCATCTACAGCCCACTCAACAAAAAACCCATTTCGAGTATCAAACTTTCAGCCAGAATCTGTTTTGGAATGGACCCAATCGTCAAATTAGCTATATCCCAATAAGTTAATCTTCTTGAATATTAATATTGATGGCAAGATCATATAATACTAGAAAATAGGTATGTTTTGAATTTAAAGATTGCTTAGTTAACTGTAATAAAAGCTTCCTCGTCGCTTTGTTTCTCTCCTTTTTCTTTTTTAGTGTGCCAAAATGTTAGAGGTAGGTAAGGTATCCCAAACTCGACATGACACATTGCGTCTACAACAACCACATACATTCGAAAAGAACTCCACCGCACTTATGTCGGGGCCAAAACTCGAGAATTCCCAACAAGTAGAGTGTCAAACGTAGAGTCACCACCAATCATCCGTTGTGAATGGGAATCGAACCCAAATTTTAAGCAAGGTAAACGATCCTCTTACCACTAATCTAAGGGATGGTCGGTTCTTTCTATTTATCTCATTGCTCTTGCTTGTATACTAATTTTTCTACTACCTAACAGTAACATATATGTAGCACAATTTCCTTTGTAAATCACTCGTGTAAGAGTATATATTATGCCTTTAAATGTAGCCAGAAAGATTAATTAATATAATCATGTTGTAATGTTTAATAGTACCAAATCCAATAGTTTGCTTAATTAGACTCCAAAAGATCAGGCAAGCCCAAAAAGATAAGAACTACTTGCCTTGTTTCATTAGTATTTCTAAATTTCCCTCTCAACACCTGATATTTCCGACTACATTACTTGCTTGAAATTACTAAACCATAACAAAAAAAAAAAAAAAAAAAAATTATCTGACTTTTAGTTCCTTTCTTGGCATAGAATAAATAAAATAACAGCCAGAAAAACAACAAAGCTCATAAAACAAATAACAAGCACTATTATAATTCTGCATCTATTCAATCATAACTATGTATAATTCCTGCTAATAATACAACAACAAAGAATCATGAATATTTCACAAAACTGAACATTTCAAGAATGAGCAAGTCTAAATTCATGCTCAATTGTAGGCACTGTTCTAGTACGAGTTGCAGTATGAGCCCTCACATGCCCCACCATTGACACTTGCAGAGCTTCCTCTTCATAAGCCCTCCTCTCCAATTCCTCCATTCTTGCATTTTTCTTCACCTTCACAAACATGGCAATCAAAAGCAAACCCAAAAGAGAAACCCCAATTGCACCTCCAATGGAGCTTCCAACAACTATCTTCCACTTGCTAATTACCTTCCTTTTCAATGGCATAATTGGAGTTTGTACAACTAGGCCAAAATGGCCTTGCCCCATTGCAAGACAAACATTTTGGGACACTTGATCACTTAGTGTCACCTTACCATCATGTCCAAAGCTCGCACACATTGGCCTAATATCCGCGTTCGAATTCACAAGCCTTGTCGTGTTACTAAAATCTATGGTAATGGGTTTTTTCTGGGCTTGAATTTTAATCTCAAATGGAGTACTAAAACTCATATCATCACCGGCATTATAAGCTAATAGGCCTAATACAGGGGAAACAAGCTGATAACCTGTTAATTCATAATTATGGTAGTATATGGATGACCAGTTATGTCCTAAATTTTGTGTCACCACTAGAACTCTTTCAGCACAAGGGTGGACTAAAATACCAGTGCCTAAACGGAACTCTTTGAATTTTGCACCATACCTTTTGAGGCTGCCACAACGGAACCTTATCGTATTAACATTGATGCCTGAGAGATTTGCTGGTAAATGAATGGAGCGCAGTTTTCCTGTCCCAAAATAGTTGTCATATGACTGGAATGTGTAGTCTCTGATGACAAGATCCAGATATCGAGCCGATTTGATTTCTTGAGCTTTTGAAGATGCCAATGAAAGAATTATGAAAATGATAGAAATGAGAGAGGCCATTTGGGAAATTAAATTTAGCCAATCTCTTCTTTTCTGTAGATGGAAAGATGGGTTGGAGTTGGGGATCTTTGTATAATTCAAAGAGCTTTTATCCTAAATGCAACAAGTTTGAAATGAAAAGAAAAAGCGAAGTTCATTCTTGTATCTATATCTATAATAATGTACATTCTCGGTGTAAAGATGATAATCAGAAGATCAAAAAATACGTGGTAATTTGAGATTACCACATATAAGTTATCTTAAAAATTTATTTAAACAAAAATATCCTTTATATTTAATTATTGGGACATAAATATTCTTATTAATCACATAATTTGCATTTATGTTTTAATTTTTTGTTTTGTTTGTCGACATGTTTAGTTTAACTAAAATAATTCACTGTCCATACAAAGTAGGAAAATGATATACATGTCGATAAATATTTGATAAAGTTGGATTGCGACCAACGTGAAAATGTATGTGATAAGATAGAATAAATTAAAATGAGATAATTTTTAATTCCTACCTATTCCTGTGCACATAGGGGTGCTCATCGGTAAAAAACCGAACCGATACCGAACCGAAAAATCCGAAAAATCAAGAACCGGTACCGGTACTGAATAACCAGTTTCAGTGCGGTTCGGTACAAAATCGGTACCGGTTTTTTCGGTTCGGTTTTCGGTTATACCGCAATAATTAAATAATTTTTTTTTATATTAACATTATAAAGAATAAAGAATCCAAAGGCAGTATAACATTATAAAGCAATTTTTTGCTACCGAGTTCTGAAAATATCCAAGTTCAATTAGCACACGTATGCTTCAAATTACATTAAACAATTTATACCAATTTTGTATAAAAACCCATTACAGCGGATCCAATGTAACTTGTAAGATATGAGTTTTCATAAAGTCATAATCATAATAATATTGTAAAACAACAACTATCCTTCAAATTACATTAAGCAATTTATACCAATTTTGAAGAAGAAAAAAAATCTAATTACAGCAGATTCAACCAAACCCAATTAAAATTAAATGATGTTTTCTCAAATTAAATTTGACTGTTTTGTCAAATAAATTTTTCATTCACCCGTTGGTGTTTATATCAAATATAAATTAAAGCTATTAAATCAATTGAGACTAACCTTGAATTCAAGAGGAAACAATGGAGTAAATTTAGAACTTTTTTTGTCTCCCAATAGCCACCTGATTGACCACCAATTTTTCAACTTTTCAACTTTTCGGTATTTACCGAATTCAAAATTTTCATTACCGCTACCGGTATCGAAAAGTATAAAAAAACCGAAAAATCAGTATCAAAAAAACCAAAACCGAAAAAAACCGGTATCGCCGGTATCGGTTTCAACCAGTTCGGTAAAAAATCGAAAAAACCAATTTTTTTGAGCACCCTTATGTGCACATACGTCACAATTATAATTTGACCGAAAACTTTCGCAATATATAGCAGGACTCTACAAGGTATGTGGTGTTGTTTGTTATTTATTATTATAAGTTTAATGTATTATTAAGGACATACTTGAAAATTTTGTGCTTAATAATTGAATAAATCCTGAATTGTTATTATATACGCATATTAAAAATTTTAATACGATTTACTAAGTAATACAGAATTAATTAGTTTGATAGTACTTTGATGATTGTTGATATATTTGACAATAACCATATGACTAAATCATTCAACTAAAATTAGTACGATGATATTTTAGTAAAACATCAATATCAGAAAAAATATATCTCATAATCTTGAATTCATACCAAACACTCACAATAGTAACTATCAGTAATCACATATCTTCTGCTAAACAAAAATGACACAATATAATAATTTTTTATTATCAGTAATCGATACGCAGTAAACATGTTGGGTATCCATCATGACATGTAACAAACACTCTCTATAATGTTATGTTAGGAATTTTATGTCAGACTAAAATTATAAATATATATATCTCTAATTTTAAAATATAAGACTAGTAGTTTGAAGTTTGCGAGTGAATATATTAATCATACTAAAGTCCCTCAATAAAGCTTGGTCAAAACAGGAGTGTATTGTACCAAAAGAAGTCTAATACCCTTGAGATGAAGATACGAGGAGGTGGTGAGAAGGTAGGAGGAATGATTTGGAGCAGGGCTCATGATGATATTTAAAGTCAAAAAAAAAAGAGAAGGCGTGCTTAGGGAACAAAATGAAGGCACACCTCTTTTTTTCTCTGTCTGGGGGGCACAATACTCTAATTATGTTTGATATCATATATGTCCCTTTGTGGGTCTCATTTTATTTACTCAGAGTATGCATGGCAACTACATCCACCGTGGGTAAAATGTAAAGTAATGAATTTTCGAAGTTTTTTGGTATTGAGCCTTTTCTATTGAAAAATCTTGAATTTAGAAAATTGGCCCAATGACCAACTGAGCTACATGGATCTTATTGTTATTATTTTGCAAAGATTAATATTTATAATTAATAATTAAATTCCCAAATTAAAAGACAACATATCCCAAGCAGTTCCCATAGCAAACCTTAAGGATATATTTACCGGAAAAAACATATTTTAATTAAATATATTACCTAAAATATTACATAATTTTCGGTAAATATTTTTTTTAATAGTAATAATAATAATAATAACAACAATAATAATAATAATAATAATAATAATAATAATAATAATAATAATAATAAGAGAATAACATGAAAGACATTACCACCCCAGTTTCATGATTTACACAAGTCATATTGATATTGATGCGAGAATGGAAACGAACAGTTGGAGGTTTATTCGGATAATAATAATAATAATAATAATAATAAAAAAAAAATCTGCTGTGATGAGGATAAGCTATAAAGATATAATAGTAATAGTAAATAGTAATAGTAATTGTTTAGTTATAAATCTGCTGTGATGAGGATAAATCTGCTGTGACGAGAAAATTATGTTAATCATTAGTTAATATTTTTTTCGGTAATAGTAAATTAATTTACACATGTGGCGGTAATTACCGAAAATTAATTTACAACGGAAATTATGAAATATTACATAATTTTACACCGGAAATTGTGTAATATTAAATTAATGTAATATTACATAATTTCCGGTAAATATTTTTTTTAATTTACCTAAAATATATTTTAGTTAATCATTAATTTCATAAGGTAATATTTACTGGAAATTATGTAATTTGGACATTAGTTTTGTCTTTTAATTTGGGGATCTAATTGTTTAGTTATAAATATTAATCTTTACAAAACAATAACAATAAGACTCATGTAGCTCGGTTGGTCGTTGGGTCAATTTTCCAAACTTGAGGTTTTGAGTTCAAATTTGTGCAATTACATATTTGATTTTTTAATAGAAAGGGACTCAATTTGTGTCGACAAAAAAAAAAAACTTAATACTCAAAAATCCCTAAAATTCAGGGCTCGACTTTGCATTTTACTCCATCCACCATTAGTTTTCTTTTAGTCATCCCCTGGTGATCATCCAAAAGATTATACATATATATATAGTTTTAAATTTTTTGATTAGTGGAACCGCAATTATTACCCTTTTGTGTACATAAACCACCAAGTGCATGCAGTATCTTTTGTTAGTAAAATAGAATGAAAACTATATATATATTTAACTTATCTTAAATGGTAGAATTTAATTTGTCAAGGCTAGTATTTAGTATTGTCTTTAAGATAATTTTGCACTCCTTACGGTGTTCAGAGTTGATAGCACTCGTCTCCTAAGATACAATAATAATGTATACTTTAACAGCACTACAAAAAGTATACTCTACAAACCAAAAAAAATACTCAGACTCTCTCAAAATTAACTAAGAAAATTGATGAAGAAATAAATACTAGAATGCTCTATTATGCTTGAATGCTAGAGAAATGAATGAACTGAATGGGTTCAGTCATGCATCCACAACTTTTTTGGGTAACGTCTCACGAAATGTAATTGGGATCAACTTCTGCATGAATACATGACATCGTGACTCTTACAACAACGTGTTATGTTCGACGCATATCCATCTGGGAGCTTCAACCCACTAACCCACTTACACACGTCTTCAACTTGTTGCTTAGTAAGACAAAATGAAGCTTTAGGTTTCGTATTGTTAGGGCGAAGCCACAATTCTGGCCAAATGTTCAATGCTTCCAAATTTGTTCGAGCATTGTCATTGTCTTTGGTTTTACCACTCGCATCTAACATGGTATAAAACAAGTTCTCGAAAACATTCTTTTCGGTATGCATGACATCTATACAATGATGAACTGAAAGTGTACCCCAATATGACAACTCAATCCGTATGGACGAGTGTGTCCAATTATGAGTCTTTCCGTACCCGGCTACTCTCAATTTACTTTGCTCCTTCCCCGGCAAAGAAAAATCAAGTTGGTTCAACCAACTCAAGACTTCACTGCCCGACAGTCGACCAATAACCCCCTTCTTTTCTGTCTTTCTGTTGAACTGTGCAGATATTTTTCTGTAATTGTGATCAAGAGGCAAGAATCTACGAGCAGTTCCAAAGAAACTACATTTTCGCCCATTTTGCAATTGATTGCCTTGCACTTCCACCATACACACTGGAAAAGACAACTTCTAGTGAGTTGACCAACCACTAACCATCCCAAGAGCTGGAAAGTAAGTGATAATCCATAACAGGGCTGCCTTCATTACAAAATTCTCGCATATCGATTTATCATACGTCTGGAGCCCTGTCTCCCACAACATCTTTAGTTCATCTACTAACGATCGAAGGTACATATTAATGTATTTTGTAGGAATTTTATCCCCCAGTATGAGTAAAGTCAAGAACAAATACGAATCCCTCATGCACATTGACGGTGGAAGATTATAAGCGACCATAATGACTGGTCAAACTGAGTACGGCTGGCTAAAATTATTAAAAGGGCAAAAGCCATCAGTAGTCATGCCAAGCCTAGCATTCATAACTTCTTCCGCAAACTCAGGATAATTAGCATCAAATCTCTTCCATTCATCTCCATCCGCTAGGTGAGTCAGCTGACCAGGCATGACATCCCTTGTTTGATGCCAACTCATATGTTGAGTTGTATGAAACGACATGAATAGCTGCTGAAGCCTCGGCGCAAGAGAAAAGTACCGTAAGATCTTTCTGGGAACATGTTTCTCCTTCCCCCCACGTTTTGTCACCTTGTAGTGCGGTAAGCTGCATATATCATATTGTCCCATATTTCTGTTCTCCCCATAGTATAACATGCAATCCTGCTCACAAGCATCGATTTTCTGATACCCTATATTTAACCCCTTGACTATCTTCTTCATTTCGTAATAATTCGCAAGAAGAGTATGATCCTTGGGTAAGAACTATCCAACTATAGCTAGAAAATCGTTGAAACCTCTCTCACTACAGTCGTGTTCATTCTTGAAGTGTAAGAGCATCGTCACTGCAGAAAGCTTGGTGTCCGTATCATTTCCCAGATACAACGTGACCCCAGATTCAGATAGCAACTTGTAAAAGGCAGCAGCTGTATCATTTGGCACTTACTTAGCACTGCTTGAAGAAGGCTCATTTTCAGCCCAGTCAATATTAGTAGGGCCATAAACATCGACCAACATCTCCACCGGATCATAGTTTTCGGCATATGAATTCCGTAGAATTGGTTGTTCCACAGTACTGTCGATCACTAATATCAGCTCAGCTAATTCCCCATGATGAGTCCATACGAAGTACTTGTAAGACCCCAACTTTTTATAAATAAAACTGAATTTCCTCTAATTATTATTTTGAATAATAAGGTGTTAATTTGATATAATTCTTTGGTTATGGGTGAAATGTACAAATTTTACAAAATAAGCAATTGGGTATAAAATATTCATTGTTGTCGGGGAATATTCGTTTGGTCGTAGAATATTCGTACGATGGCGCAGCCATTTGTGGGCCCCATAATGGAAAACTGTCGGATGAAGAAAACGACAAGTATGAGTTTTTATAAATAACGGCATAGTTATTATCGTTAACACTATTGGAATACCCGTTGGTTAAAGTACAGTAATACGCGTGGTTGCACAGTAGCACACGGTATTGCACAGTATTTTTGAATTATTGATTCTTACGTAAGAAGGCACTACTCAATAATTGTTACAGTAATTAATGTTCAATATTTTATTTTATTGATTCAATAATTACTATGTTGATATTTTATATTATTGTTGTTTTAATAATTGTCACTGTACAGTATTTCCCATTATCAGATCAATAATTTATATTATTTGAATAATATTATTAGATAGCATTATTGGCAATGACTAAGGAAGTTCTGTCTAGGAAAGGGGTTTGGTCACCTAATTACGCGCCAATAAGGATAAATCCTTATCGAAAAGCTCCCTCTTTTCTGAGAACGACCTAGTTGTTATTATTGTAATTCTGTAATATTATTTGTGAATAATTAATTATTGATTTATATAATAAGAAAATATTTATTTTATGTGGATATAAATGAAAGAATTAATGATAAGGTATTTTATCAGTATTTTATCGGAATGAAGGTATTAAAAATCATCCATATGTGAATTTCGGACATTTTTTGTTTAGAATTTAGAAAAACTTTCTTCTACAAAGTTGTAGAGAATTAAATTTTCTATGGAATGGACATTAAATTCGTATTTTTCTGATAAAAGGCTATTTATTATGAATTATTGAAGTTTCAAAAATAAATGTTTTTATTAAAAAAATGGTGGGCTCCACTTTTGGTTGTTGTAAAAAATTCTAAATTTTATGGGCCCCACTAGTGGTGTGCTGATAATTTGGTCAAGGAGGTGTGCGTAGAAATTTTGAAAATATTATTTTATTAAATTTAGTCTGCTTTGGCGCTCTAGTATTTTTCTTATAAATAGGGTGCTTAGTTAAAATTAAAAATCACACCAGAATTAGAAGTTTTCTCTCTCTATAATATCGAGCGAATTTTTGTGAGTATTTAGATATTTTGAGAGTTACTATTCAGTGCAAGTTTTTTTCGACACTATATCTGATATTCCAGTCAGAAGTACTGTTATTTTTAGGTAAGGGATATTATTCTCTTCATAAATGATGTTATTTCGTTCAATATCATTATGCCAAAATATAAGACCCCAACTTTTATAAATAAAGATGAATTTTCTATAAATATCATTTTTGAATATTATGGAGTTAAGTTGATATAATGTTATAGTTGTGGGTAATATTTATAATTTTGCAAAGTACGCAAGTTGTTATATAATATTCGATTGGTCGGGAAATATTCGTTTTAACAGGAAATATTCGTACAACGACACAATCATTGGTGGACCCCACAACGAAATTATTGTCGGATTGAAAAAACGATAAAATATTTTATTAAAAATAACGGCGGAAGTTTTACAATTGATACTGTTAAACTACTCGGTAGTAAAAGTACAGTAATACGTGTGGTTGCATAGTAGTACACGGTATTGATTATTAATGCTTATGTGAGAAGTCACTCAGTTTGATTCAATTATTGTCAGTTAATAATATGAATTATTTAGCGATAATGAAGTTTTGTTTTATTCGTATTATTAACGTAATAAAACAGAAACATCTTTTTATATAAAACAGAATACTTTATTAAAGTTATTCTATAAATAGAATATATTATATTTTATTTAAAAGATTTTTCTTTAAATATGGACCGTCAGATTAAAGTAATCAATCTGGATCGTTCATTGATTAGTTACTATGCATTCCATTTTTCTATAAATAGCAGCTCATTCCTTCATTATTTCTTACGAATTCACTGAACTCTAGAGAAAGAAACTATAGAGAGAGAGAAGAAAAGTATTCTGCTACTTAACTACTTCCTTATTTCAGTTCTTCTTTAAAACGGTAAGGGGTGTTATTCTTTCTTATTCATGAAGAGAACTTTTGTTATTCCATTTCTTATTATTCTGTTGGAATAACCTGTATACGCGGTCTACCCTATACTTGGTGACATTCTTCTATTATTCTGTTGGAACATCCTGTCTGTGTGTTTTACACCGGACCTGGTTTCGTTTTTATTATTATTCTGTTGGAACATCCTGTCTGTGTGTTTTACACCGGACCTGGTTCCGTCTTGTTATTATTTTGTCGGAATATCCTGTCTGTGCGTTTACGCCGGACCTGGTTCCATTATTTATTATTCTGTCGGAATATCCTGTCTGTGCGTTTACGCCGGACCTGGTTCCATTATTTATTATTTTGTCGGAATATCCTGTCTGTGCGGTTTACGACGGACCTGGTTCCATTATTTATTATTCTGTTGGAATAACCTGTCTGTGCGATCTATCGCATGCATGGTGATTTCTTTTGTTATTCCATTCTTTATTATACTCAGTTGGTTAAGTTTTGACTCCTATACTCCATGAAATTTGTGGAATATCCTTGATAATTGCGTTTCATCCAGTATCTTTTCATGAAAATATTCTTCTAAGCATTCTTGAATTTTACTCCACAAAGCAGTATCATGTTGACAATTTGGACGTTGTTAATTCTTGGATAAATTAATTCTTGAACTTGTTTTATTGAGTTCTTATATCATTGTCATCATCCTCATGTTTATAAAATGTTGAAAGTCATCTGTGGTCTATAGTGCATAGATGGACTTGGTATGATTATGACCAGGGATTATTCGGTATAATCATGACCGTAATGTTACAAATGATGTGGTAAAAGTCCACATTGGCTCGTAGTGCATTGATGGACATTTGTTGGCATGATCATGACCATTAATGAATACATGAATATCCTTGGCCGTAGTGCAGGGGTGATTCGATGATGTGGATTATTTTATTAAGCTGAGTACCAGCGATAACAGTGTTGAAAAACCTTTTAAATCATAGAAGATAGTAGATTTTATTTTCTACTTGACTCTTTTAATGGATTGCTTATTCCGCTGCAGTTAAACTTGATATTCATTATATTTTATCAGTTTAACACTGTTGAAGGCTAATGATAATTTATTCTGCATTATCTTAGTCATAATATTTCTTACTGGGCTAGTTGAGCTCACCCTTTCTTTCACTGTTCTCTTCAGGAAATGAGAATATAGCTGGGACGAGTCGGGGAACGGAGTGATGGACCAGATGATAGTATTAGTAGTCCTCACTATTCTATTAAATAGTGTGATAATAAATGTAATGAGGACTCCTTTTGAGTTTGTATAGTCTCTAGTAGACAATAATTGTATTCAAACTCACAGTTATGTTTTGTAGTATTGTACACGACAGTTGTATTAGTAAGTTGTATTTGTATTCTGTACCATGTATCTGACGACCCAAGATGGGTGATATATACCTAATTTTGGGGGCGTCACAGTTAGTATCAGAGCTTAGGGATATGATCCCTGGCTAAGATGTGAGAATAAAAGGGAATTCCTTCGCTAGTATGACCTACCTAAGTTTATTTGCATGGTATTTAATTGGTCGGTCAGAATATAAGGATAATATATGACATATCAATTAACTTTTATTTTGTGGCAGTATCTGAAAATGGCATCTGAGAATGTTGAGAATAGCAATGGAGCACAGGCGACTGTTGATTTACCACATATCAATAATCAGGATAATGTGCATCAGGAAGGTGACAATCCTCATGCAAACAACAACACTGACCAGATGATGAATGATGGAATGTTCAGAAGCTTTATGCAGTTCATGCAACAGCAGGTGAGAGCGGCTCCTGTCAAAAATGTAGGTAGAAACACTGAAAACTCTCAGATGGTCATCGCTAAACAGTTCAAGGAGCTGGGACCATCGGAGTTTAAGAGAGAGCCAAAACCACTTATAGCGAAAATATGGATAAAGCAGACCACCAAGATATTTGATGTCTTGGGATGCTCCGAGGAGTAAAAAGTTCCCTTTGCCGCCTTTATGTTGCGAGGAGAGGCAGATTACTGGTGGGAATCGATTAAGCGTACTCAACCTGCCGCACTGAATATGTCTTGGGAGAAGTTCCAAGAGCTGTTCAATGACAAATACTTTCCCGAAAGTGTTCGTCACATGAAGGAGGTGGAGTTCATCAAATTGGAGCAGAATAATATGACCGTGTCGCAGTATGAGGCTAAATTTGCTGAGTTGTCCCGGTTTGCGTCCCACTTGGTGGATAATGAAGAGCGAATGACGCGAATATTTTTGCGAGGTTTGAAACCTGAGATACGTCAACATCTTATTTCTCATAAACTGTGTTTGTATTCAGATGTTGTGAATAGGGCTCAGTTAGTGGAGCGCGATAACGAGTCAACGCAACCAAAAGAGAGCAGTCGGCAAAATGATAATACCAATGAGAGCAGTCATCGAAGCGGTGACAACAAGCGTGGAGGGAATCAACAAGCCAGAAATGGTAACCACTTCGGTGGTAATCAGGGCCAAAATAATAAGAATGTTCATATCAAGAAGAGGAGATTCAACAATGATGGAAAGACGTCAGCACCAGCACCCGTTGTTAAGGAAGGAGAACGACCACCTATCATATATTTTAAATGCGGAGGGGAGGGGCACATCAGTCCAAACTAAGAGAAGGTCATTTAGCTCGATTTTATCATTTACCAAAAACAAGTTCAGCCAGGATGGAGACACCAAAGGCCGTCCCAGAAAAGTCAAAATCGGTAGTGCAAGGGAGAGCGTTTGTTGTGACCTCCCAGAAAGCAAGGAACCCGAATGAGGTCATCACGGGTAAGCTTATCATAAACTCTAACGAAGTCTATACTTTATTTGATACCGGTTCTACCCATTCTTTTATTTCTCCTACTTGCGATCATCGATTAAATTTGACTCCGGAGAAATTAGACTTTGACTTATCTGTTGAAACTCTATTGGGAGAAACCTTCATTACATCCACGATTTATAAGTCTTGTTTGGTTCAAGTTGGTACCCACACATTACCTGTCGATCTTATTTCATTAAAAATACTTGCATTTGACGTGATTCTAGGGATTGATTGGTTAACTACTCATCATGCAAAAATTGATTATTTTCGTAAGGTTGTTAGCTTTCATATTCCTAATCGACCTATTATGCGAATTCAAGCAACCAAACCATTAAAATCAATCGCTGTCATCTCAAGCCATAAAGCTATTCGTTTATTGAAAAACGGATGTCAAGCTTTCTTAGCTCATGTCACGGATCTAAACAAAAATACGTCAGTTTTGAATGATATTTCTATTGTTAATAAATTCCATGACGTATTCCCTGAAGAACTTCCTGGCCTACCCCCAGAGCGTGAAATTGAATTTTGTATCGACCTTGAACCCGGTACAAAACCCATTTCCAAAGCCCCATATCGAATGGCTCCTATTGAACTTCAGGAGTTAAAGATCCAACTGCAGGAATTGTTAGACATTGGCTTTATTCGTCCTAGTACTTCTCCTTGGGGTGCTCCTGTTCTATTCGTGAAGAAGAAAGATGGAAGTATGCGACTTTGTATTGATTATCGGGAGTTGAATCATGTCACCATCAAAAATAGGTACCCATTGCCACGTATTGATGACCTGTTTGACCAGTTACGAGGAGCACAATTCTTTTCAAAGATCGATCTTCGTTCTGGATATCATCAGCTGAAGGTTAGAACTGAGGATATTCCAAAGACGGCTTTCAGAACTCGGTACGGGCATTATGAATTCCTAGTCATGTCCTTTGGATTGACTAATGCTCCTGCTGCCTTCATGGATATGATGAACCAGGTATTCAAGGAATATTTGGATCACTTTGTGGTCGTCTTTATTGATGACATCCTTATTTATTCCAAAAGCCGTGAAGATCATGAGCAACACTTGAGGCTGGTACTCCAAAATCTTCGTGAATACAAGCTTTATGCCAAGTTGAAGAAATGCGAGTTCTGGCTGGAGGAGGTAGCATTCCTTGGGCACGTAGTATCAAGTCGTGGAATATCTGTTGACCCGGCAAAGATTGAAGCTATTCAAAGCTGGGAGCAACCTAAATCAGTGACCGAAGTACATAGCTTTCTTGGTTTAGCTGGTTATTATCAGAGATTCGTGGAAGGATTTTCTCGAATCGCTACTCCATTAACTCAGCTGACTCGAAAAGATACAAAGTTCAGTTGGAGCGAAGAATGTGAGAAGAGTTTTCAAGAACTCAAGAGGAGACTCATTTCAGCACCTGTTCTAACAATACCATCTAGCTCGGAGGGATTTGTCATCTACAGTGATGCTTCGAGTAAAGGGTTGGGATGCGTTCTCATGTAACATAGAAAAGTCATAGCCTATGCATCAAGACAACTCAAGGAATATGAGAGAAATTATCCTACTCATGATCTAGAGTTGGCAGCTGTTGTCTTTGCACTTAAAATTTGGAGGCATTACTTGTATGGGGAGAAGGTGGAGATCTTTACGGATCATAAAAGCCTCAAATATTTCTTCACTCAAAAGAAACTCAACATACGACAATGACGTTGGCTTGAACTGTTGAAAGATTATGATCATACCATTCAATACCATCCTGGAAAAGCGAACGTGGTAGCTGACGCATTGAGTAGAAGATCATATGCAAGTACGAGTGCGATATTGTCAACACAAAGGCCCATTTTGTGTGACTTGCAAAGGATGGAGATAGAGTTAAAGACTCCAGGGACCCATGTGATGATGGCGAATATACGAGTAGAACCGACTTTAATCGATAAAGTTAAAGCTGCTCAAGCTACAGACCTGGAGCTGATGCGTATGAGGAAGAAAGTGCAAGAAGGTGCTATGCCGGAAGCAAGAATCGATGAAGAAGGAATACTTCGAGTCAACTCCAGACTTTGTGTTCCTAACAACCCTGATTTAAAGTATGAAATCATGATGGAGGCGCACAACACACCGTTTGCAATCCATCCTGGAAGTACCAAAATGTATCATGATCTTCGTCATACATTTTGGTGGAGCAATATGAAGAGAGAGATAGCGTTGTTTATCTCAAGGTGTCTAACTTGTCAACGAGTCAAAGCGGAGCATCAAATACCAAAAGGTCCATTGCAACCACTTAAAATTCCAGAATGGAAGTGGGAGCACATTACCATGGATTTCGTTACCGGTCTTCCTAAGGTTTCTCAAGGTATAGATGCGATTTGGGTCATTGTTGATAGATTGACCAAGTCTGCTCATTTCTTACCGATACGAGAAACTTATACACTTGAACGTCTTGCTCGTATGTACATAAACGAGATTGTAAGACTGCATGGTATGCCAGTATCCATAGTTTCTGATCGAGTCCTAAGATTCACTTCACGATTTTGGGTTAGTTTACAAAAAGCTATGGGCACGGATTTACGTTTTAGTTCGGCATATCATCCTCAGACGGACGGACAATCAGAGAGGAATATTCAAACTCTGAAGATTTATTAAGACTCTGTGTCCTTGACTTCAAGGGAAGTTGGGACAAGTTCTTATCATTGGTGGAGTTTTTCTACAACAGTTATCAAGCAAGTATTGGCATGGCTCCATTCGAAGCGTTGTATGGAAGAAAATATCGTTCTCCAGTATGTTGGGATGAGGTGGGTGAAGCAACGTTGTTGGGACCGGAGTTGGTACGTATGACTACAGAAAAGATTCAAACGATCCGACAACGTATAAAAACCTCACAAGATCGACAAAAGAGTTATGCTGATCTTCATCGAAAGGACGTGGAATTTGATATAGGAGATCATGTGTTCTTACGTGTTGCTCCATGGAAAGGAGTTACGAGATTTAGAAAGAGAGGAAAGCTCAATCCTCGATTCATCGGTCCATTTTTAATCCTCGATCGAGTAGGAACTGTGGCTTATAGACTCGCTTTACCGCCAAGTATGTCTCGTGTTCATAACGTTTTTCACATATCCATGTTACGTAAATATGTGGAAGACCCGAACCACATTATTGAGTTAGAACCGGACGAAATAGCAGAAGATTTGACGTATGAAGAAGTTCCTGTTCAAATCTTGGATAAGAAGGAACATATTCTACGCTCCAAGGTTATACCTCAAGTCAAAGTTTTGTGGAGAAATCACGATGTTGAGGAAATGACTTGGGAGTTAGAATCTGAAATGAAGTCAAGGTATCCTTACTTCTTCGACATACCAGGTACGTACCCTAATTTCGAGGGCGAAATTTCATAAGAATGGGAGGTTGTAAGACCCCAACTTTTATAAATAAAGATGAATTTTCTATAAATATCATTTTTGAATATTATGGAGTTAAGTTGATATAATGTTATAGTTGTGGGTAATATTTATAAATTTGCAAAGTACGCAAGTTGTTATATAATATTTGATTGGTCGAGAAATATTCGTTTTAACAGGGAATATTCGTACAACGGCACAATCATTGGTGGACCCCACAACGGAATTATTGTCGGATTGAGAAAACGACAAAAATATTTTATTAAAAATAACGGCAGAAGTTTTACCATTGATACTGTTGAACTACTCGGTAGTAAAAGTACAGTAATACGTGTGGTTGCATAGTAGTACACGGTATTGATTATTAATGCTTATGTGAGAAGTCACTCAGTTTGATTCAATTATTGTCAGTTAATAATATGAATTATTTAGCGATAATGAAGTTTTGTTTTATTCGTATTATTAACGTAATAAAACAGAAACATCTTTTTATATAAAACAGAATACTTTATTAAAGTTATTCTATAAATAGAATATATTATATTTTATTTAAAAGATTTTTCTTTAAATATGGACCGTCAGATTAAAGTAATCAATCTGGATCGTTCATTGATTAGTTACTATGCATTCCATTTTTCTATAAATAGCAGCTCATTCCTTCATTATTTCTTACGAATTCACTGAACTCTAGAGAAAGAAACTATAGAGAGAGAGAGAAGAAAAGTATTCTGCTACTTAACTACTTCCTTATTTCAGTTCTTCTTTAAAACGGTAAGGGGTGTTATTCTTTCTTATTCATAAAGAGAACTTTTGTTATTCCATTTCTTATTATTCTGTTGGAATAACCTGTATATGCGGTCTACCCTATACTTGGTGACATTCTTCTATTATTCTGTTGGAACATCCTATCTGTGTGTTTTACACCGGACCTGGTTCCGTTTTTATTATTATTCTGTTGGAACATCATGTCTGTGTGTTTTACACCGGACCTGGTTCCGTCTTGTTATTATTTTGTCGGAATATCCTGTCTGTACATTTACGCCGGACCTGGTTCCATTATTTATTATTCTGTCAGAATCTCCTGTCTGTGCGTTTACGCCGGACCTGGTTCCATTATTTATTATTTTGTCAGAATATCCTGTCTGTGCGGTTTACGCCGGACCTGGTTCTATTATTTATTATTCTGTTGGAATAACCTGTCTGTGCGGTCTATCGCATGTATGGTGATTTCTTTTGTTATTCCACTCTTTATTATACTCAGTTGGTTTAGTTTTGACTCCTATACTCCATGAAATTTGTGGAATATCCTTGATAATTGCGTTTCATCCAGTATCTTTTTATGAAAATATTCTTCTAAGCATTCTTGAATTTTACTCCACAAAGCAGTATCATGTTGACAATTTGGACGTTGTTAATTCTTGGATAAATTAATTCTTGAACTTGTTTTATTGAATTCTTATATCATTGTCATCATCCTCATGTTTATAAAATGTTGAAAGTCATCTGTGGCCTGTAGTGCATAGATGGACTTGGTATGATTATGACCAGAGATTATTCGGTATAATCATGACCGTAATGTTACAAATGATGTGATAAAAGTCCTCATTGGCCCGTAGTGCATTGATGGACAGTTGTTGGCATGATCATGACCATTAATGAATACACGAATATCCTTGGCCGTAGTGCAGGGGTGATTCGATGATGTGGATTATTTTATTAAGCTGAGTCCCAGCGGTAACAGTGTTGAAAAACCTTTTAAATCATGGAAGATAGTAGATTTTATTTTCTACTTGACTCTTTTAATGGATTGCTTGTTCCGCTACAGTTAAACTTGATGTTCGTTATATTTTATCAGTTTAACACTGTTGAAGGCTAATGATAATTTATTCTGCATTATCTTAGTCATAATATTTCTTACTGGGCTAGTTGAGCTCACCCTTTCTTTCACTGTTCTCTTCAGGAAATGGGAATATAGCTGGGACGAGTCGGAGAACGGAGTGATGGACCAGATGATAGTATTAGTAGTCCTCACTATTCTGTTAAATAGTGTGACAATAATTATAATGAGGACTCCTTTTGAGTTTGTATAGTCTCTAGTAGACAATAATTGTATTCAAACTCACAGTTATGTTTTGTCGTATTGTACACGACAGTTGTATTTGTATTCTGTACCATGTATCTGACGACCCAAGATTGGTGATGTATACCTAATTTTGGGGGCGTCACACAAAATATTGGTATAAATTTTATTATGAAATTTTTACCTTTTTATGTCGATGTTACTATTCACGTATACGACACTATTCACGTATACGTCGCTATTGATGAATACGGTACTATTCACGAAGTATAATTTTTCTTGTGAAATTTTTACCTTTTTGTGTTGGAATTACTATTCACGTATACGATACTATTCACATAAAAATAAAATTTTCTCTTCTTTGTTCAAGATGTCTATTATGGTTACTATCTTTGATTGTATCCATGTTTTGATCTTCATTCTTGAATTTTGCTCCACAATTGATTATTATGGAGTATTTTTGAACTTGGATAAACCAAAGTACGAATCCCTAATCTTTGTCCTTTTATCTCACTGGATTCGTTTCTTTTAAATATTTTTCATCATCCTCAGTTCTAAATGATGATATAAATGAATATCTTTGGTCTGTATTGCAAAGATGAATGATTATCTGATGAATATCTTTGGCCCGTAGTTCAAAGATGGACAAGTGTTGAGATGAACATGACCAACTGGTGATACGAATGAATATCTTTGGAACGTAGTGCAAAGATGAATATTTGATTCAAGATGTGTATTGATTGATGTTGCAGGAATAAAATATTGATGATGGACTTTTAAATCATAGAAGATAGTAAATTTCATTATCTACTTAACTCTTCTAATGAATTATTATTTCTGTTGTGAATATTGATCTAAAACTTGTTGTTCATTATATTTTATCTGATTTATTAAAGGGTAGCGATAATTTGTTGTACATTATCTTAGTCATAATATTCTTTGCTGGGCTAGTTGAGCTCACCCTTTTTCTTTTTGTTCCATTTTTTTTCTGAGGAGGTGAGAATATAGCGGGAACTAGTCGGGGTGTGGAGTGATGTTCTAAGTTAGTTATTTTAACAGTCCTCACTATTTTGTAAAATAGTGTATCAATAATTGTAATGAGAACTTATTTGAGTTTGAATACTGTCAAGAAGACAATATTTGTATTTAAACTCACAGCATATGTGTTGTCGTATTTTGCACGACAGTTGTAATAATGAAGTTGTAGTTTTCTTCTGTATCATATATTTGGCCACTCAGAATGGGTTGTGTGGACCTATTTTGGGGGCATCACAGTACCCATCAACAAATCCACTGGAAAAAAAGTTGAATTTAATCTCGTCGACTTTCTTCGAGACCAGGTTTTTACACTTGACACACGGGCATCGCATCTTCCCGTTCGGATCATCAACATGTTCTATTGCTTTGTTTAAGAAATCTGACACCCCATCACGATAAGCTGAGAGTAATCCCATCCCATCACTGGGTATCCTATGGTACATCCAACTCCGCTCAACTGACATTTTTAGCTACACACAAGACACATTCAATATAGGGATATTCATGCATGAATTAGATTTACCTAGTATCTTCATTCTACAGGACAGCGGTAAGGCTTCTATCCCATTCTTAGATGCGTCTCGTCACGAGTGCCAACACGTTGAGTATGTTTCATGAGTTTCAAAAAAAATTCAGCAGCACCTTCCCATAGTCTTCAAGCACACGAAATAGACTAAGATAACTTAATCTAAGTATGCACTCGAAGAACATATAGAGATAACAGTAGAAAAATCCTCAAAATAACAAAAACGTACCCTTTCGTATTGGCACCGGCCTAAGTGAGAGACATAACATCCAATAACAGTCCCAAACTGGGGACTGTTCGACATTCACTCCTACTGAGTGAATGTCAAACGAGTTTCTAAGTTCTAAAGTATAGTATATATATTATATATTAAGTGTATTGAAGATTAAAGAGAGAGTATTATTGAGTTTATAGCAAATTGTGGCAAACTAAGCAAATGCTACTTAGTTTATTTTGCCAATGAAATACTAAGTAAGTGCTACTTAGTTTATAAGAATTGTTATTTGGAATATATGGAGACTACTGTACCCATTCACTCATACTTGTCAAACGGGTTTCTAACTTTCATATTATAGTACATATATGTATATATATACATATAGTACTTATTAAGTTTATTGAATATTGCGGCAAACTAAGCAAATGCTACTTAGTTTATTTTATCAATGAAAAACTAAGCAAATGCTACTTAGTTTATGAGAACTGTTATTTGGAATATATATGGAGACTACTATTAAATTATTTTACTTTATTTTATAAAATTTAATTGTATTTATTATTATATTATATTTTATTTTATTTTATACTATAATATATAATATAATTTTTGATTATTTTATTAAATTAAATTAAATTCATTTTTTACTTTATTAAATTGGATTAAATTTATTATTATGTTTTAATTTAATTTATTTTATGTTTTATTATATTATATAAATTTTAAATTTTTTTATTAAATTAATTTAAATTCATTTTGTTTTATTTTATTTATTTTATTAAATCAGATTAAATTTATTATTATGCTTTAATTTATTTAATTTTATTTTGTATTATATTTATAATTTATAATTTTTTTATTTAATTAAATAAAATTCTTTAAATTAAATTTATTTTAATTAAATATATTTTATTTTATTTTATTAATTATATTTTTTTTATTTTTTAAATATTTTTTATTAAATTTAATTTAATTATTAAATTAAATCAAATTTGTTTTGTTTTGTTTTATTCAATTTAATTTAATTTATTATTTTATTCAATTTAATTTATTTATTTAATATATTTTCTTTTATGTTTTTAAATTTTTTATTAAATTAAATTTAAGTTACTAAGTTATTAATTTAAATTAAATTTATTTATTTTATTTTATTACATTTTAATTTTTTTAATTATTATGTTATATTGCATTTTATTTTATTTTGTACTATATTATATTATATAATTTTTTAATTATTTTATTAAATAAATTAAATTTATGTTATTTAATTTATTTTATTTTACTATTTTATTTTATTGTATTTTATTTTATTTTTGTATTATATTATACATTTTTTTAATTTATTGTATTTTTTAAATTTAATTTAATTTAATATGCTTTATTTTATTTTATTTTGTATAATATTATATTATATTTTTAAATATTTTAATTAAATTTATTTTATTTTATTCAATTAATTTTGTTATTATTATTTATTTTATATTATATTATATTAAATAATTTTTTACATTTATTTTTTCTAATAAACTAAATTAAATTAAATTTATTTCATTTTATTTTAGTAGTAAGAAACTAAGTAAATGCTACTTAGTTTGTTTTAATATTGAGAAATTAATTAAATAATACATAAATATATTTTCAGGGCCCACAAATTTTGCAAATGAATAATTCTGACAGAAATTATGTCGGGAAATCCTTCGAAAATACCAAATATACACTCCTTTCTGTTCATACATTGCATATCAAACTCAAATTTGCACAAATTAAACCCTAATTACAGAATATATATTTGCACAAATCAAACATAAATTGATACATTCCTTTCTGTTCATACATCACATATCAAACCCAAAATTGCACAAATTAAACCCTAATTGCAGAATATGTATTTGCACAAATCAAACCCTAATTCACATCATACATTACAGTAAATATCAAACCCAAACTTCCAACATATCAAACCCAAATTGAACATTATTCAGCCCAAATTAATAACAAATTAAACCTTAAATTAAATATCAAGACCCAAATTGAACAATAATTCAGCCAACATTCATCATTTTCAAACACAAAACATATTAAACCCTAAATTAAACACAAATTTTAGCATATTAAACCAAATATACAAAATCAAGTTTAAGACTAAAATGAACCTGTGAAGTAGTAGAGGAGAAGGAGGCAGCAATTGGTGGAGGAAGGGGCGACGCGGTTGGTGGTGGAGGCGCGCGACAGAATTTGGAGGGGAAGCGACAGGAGGTTGAGCTCGGTGGCGGCAGGGGGGTGGGGGTAGGGGGACAAGGGTGGGTGGGGGTGAGGGAGGGGGGGGGGGAGGGGAGCAGGGGGACTGGGGGGACCGGGGGCAGAGGCAGGGCAGGGGCAGGGGGTGAGGGTGGGGGTAAGTGAGGAGAGAGAGTGTGTGAAAGTGAGAGTGGGAGGTGCTGGAGAAGAGACTGATTAGGTTTTATTAGTTATTTTCGACGGAAGTACTTCCGTCAGAATTACTCCCTCGGAATTAGGCTACTTTTGACGGACATTCCTTCGAAAATAACTCTTATTTCGTCGAGATTAGTTTCGTGCAGGCGGGAAAGATGGCTTCAAGGATAACCTAATACTTCCGACAGAATTCCGTCAGAATTATACTATTTTCGAGGGAATTATAATCGACGAATTATTTCGTCGGACATAAGTTAATTTCGAGGGACTGAATTTCGTCGAGAATAATTTCGTCGGAATTAGCCGATTTAATTCCTTGTAGTGTTTGGGCTTAAATAACTTTTATCCTAAGTGATCTAGTGTCATACTATTGTAGTATATATGTCAATGTTCAAAAGTAATACACTGGTTAGGCGTAACAACATCACATATTAAAGATCTAGCTTGGTCAAACAACATGTTAGAGCTATTTTTCAATTTTTCTAGAATTTCCAAAAAATTGCTTTTGTGTTTGGTCAACCCATTTTGACCATTAATAACTTGAAATCTGTTTATGTAATGGGTAATCCATTGTTAGGGTTTTGTAGTCCATATGTCAGGGTACAAAAGTGATACACTTAGAGGTTCTAAGAACATAACATGAAGAAGATCTAAGCCTTGCAAAAGCTTGTCAAACAGTTTTTGGGTTTTCCAGAACCAGTTTTATGTGACTGGTCAACCATGTTTGACCATGAATAACTTTCAATCTAGACATGCTATGGTCATGATTCCACTTCCAGTTTACTCTCCTCATGACATACTATAACAAGGATACACTTAACAGATCTAACAATTAACATATCAAGATCTACAGGTCCTGACATTTGAGTACTGTCAGGACATATTTTTAGGGTTCTTGGACAGTTTCTTAAATCTTCATTTTCATGCATTTAAATGTTATGGATCCATGATTTATCAACATAGATCACTAAATAACATAACATACAACATATTTAAACACAAAAATAGAAAATCTACCTAACCATATTGTATCTAGCTTAGGGTTAGGGTTTATACCTTCTTGAACAAACTTTTTGATTTCCCTCTTTTGATCTGATCTTGGATGGTTATGGGATGAACTTGGCTTATCTTATGGCTTAGTTTTGCTCTAAAATTCGTGGGCTTTGAGAGAGAGAGACTTGGCTATATATAAAAGGTAAAGTAAGGGTTTTCTTTAACTTTTAACATTCTTTAAAATCTAAGCTTTTGATCCATTGAACTTAGTTGATGTTAGGTGTCCAAATATAGCTTATTGGCTTTGATTTTAAGCACATGTGAGATCTCCAAGTGGTGAGTCACATGATTTTATCTTATCTTTTGTTATAGGATAAAGGGTATTTTGGTCATTTCACACCTATTAAGGGCAATTTGGTAATTTCACATATAAATGTAAGGGTAGTTTAGTCATTTCATATATTTTCCATAAATCTTAATCCTTGGGGTTGCTAATTAGCATTAAGGTTTGTAAATTAGGGTTTATGTTAACAATTAGGCTTTAAGGTTTCCAAATATGGAATTAGGGTTTCTAACTAATCGTTAGGGTTTTTCCTAACTGAACATTAAGGTTTCTAAATTTTATATCTTATCTGATCAATACTTATTCCTTAATCACATAATACACGTAATCTAAAATATAATTATAATAATAACTGTATTAATAATCAAACCCCTATTCAAATTAGGTTTTGATCTACTGTTCATCTTGGCTTCTCTTCTTAGTCAAGTTAAATTGACTAACTTGCTTAATTACTTAATTCATATCACACATACACAAAGTAATAATAATAATAATAATAATAATAATAATTATTCATAAAATATAATCATTTAAAATTCACGGTCCTTACAGCAACACCATTTTGTTATGGTGAATAAGGTGCAGTTGTTTGGTACTGTATTATACCATGTTGTGAACAAATTTCAACAAAAGAAAATTCAGATTCCCCACCTCTATCACTTCTAACAATCTTGATCTTTTTATCAAGTTGTTTTTTAACTTTATTTTGGTAATATATAAACATTTCCAAAGTCTCATCTTTACTTCTCAATAAGTAAAATAACAATATATTGTACAATCATCTATAAAATTAATAAAATACTTCTTACCTCCTCTTATTTTTATATACTTTAAATCATAAATATCAATATGTATTAATTCAAGAGGTTATGTACTTCTTTCAATTGATTTAAAAGAAGATTTTTTAAGTTTTGCCTCAACGCAAACTTCACATTTATGATTGGAGTTAATCTCATATTTTGGCAAACATTCAATATTAATTAATCTACGTATAGTATTATAATTAATATGTCCTAATCTACCATGTCATAAATTAGAAGACTCAATCATATAAGAAAAAGATGTAATTTTATTAATATTGGGAGGTACAACAGTCGTTACATTAATCTTGAAGAGCTCATTGCTCATATATCCCTTTCCCACATATGTATACATCGCATTTTTAGTTAGGACAAACTTGTCTGATACAATGACCAATTTAAATCCCTTTTGACTAAGAAGGGATCCTGACACTCATTCTTCCTAATATTAGGCACATGGAGCACATTGTTGAGGGTGAGTTCCTTTCCAGAAGTCATCTTCAGAACCATTTTTCCTTGTCCAGCAATTTTGGATGAGGAAGAATTCTCCATGTACAATTGTTCTCCATTTTAAATTTGTTGATATGTGGAGAACATCTTCTTGTCAGAACACATATGGCGGGTTGCTCCAGTATCCACCCACCATATATTCCCTGGGATTTTCAACCATATTAATCTCAGAAACAACCGCTGAAAGGTTCATTTCTGAAACATCTTGAAGAAAACCATCCACTTCCGTTACATTGGCTTGTGCGGACTTCCTATTCTGTTCTTTGTGTTTACGACAATCCTTTGCCCTATGTCTGTCTGGGCTTGTCACAAATGTAACATTTGCCTTGGAACTTTTTAGTTGTTCCCTGTTAAGGCCCATTGCCGGAGTATTTTTTTTCTTAGATTTCGGACCTTGTTCCACTACATTGGCTTAATTTTTCGCAAAGGTCCCTACTTTCTTCTCAGAGGCATAGTTGTCCTCTTCTAACCTTAATCTTACGATTAAGTCTTCAAGTTTCATCTCTTTGCGTTTATGCTTGAGATAATTCTTAAAATCTTTCTACATTGGTGGTAGTTTTTTAATAATTGCAGCAACTTGGAAAGATTCACTTAAAGACATATCTTCTGTATATATTTCATGCGGGATTACTTGTAATTCGTAGACTTGGTTGATGACAGCTGTAAGACCCCAAATTATATGAAATGAAAGTATCCAATTTTTTTTATAATTATTATTCTATTTAATGAATGGTTAAATTGATAAAATGTTTAAAGTTAAGGGTGATATTTGAAAATTTTGCAAAGTAAGCAAATTGATATTCGTTGTACCGGGAAATATTCGTTTTAACAGGGAATATTCGTACGACGGCACAATCATTGGTAGAACCCACAACGGAAATATTGTCGTAGTTAGAAAACGACAGAAATATCTTTTTATAAAAATAACGACGAAAGTTTTACCGTTAAACTGTTGAGATACCCAGTGGTAAAAATATAGTAATACGCGTGGTTGTATAGTAGTACACGGTATTGATTATTGATGCTTATGTAAGAAGCCACTCAGTTATACTCAATTGCTGCTACAGTAATTGTTGTATAGTATCTCACGTTATTTGATTCAATTATTGTCACAGTATCATCTGCATAATATTTTATATTATTAAATCAATAATTGAGACGACAAAGTTATTCATATTATTATTTGTAATATTGACGATGTCTAGAAAGTTTTGTCGAGGAGATATTTGGTCACCTAATTGCGTGCCAATAGGGAGAAATCCTTATCAGAAAGCCCACTCTTTTTTGAAAATGATCTGGTTGTTAAATATTATGAGTTATAATATTAATGATGAATAATTATTAATAGATTAGAAATGTGTTTATTAAAGATAAAGGATTTGTGGTAAATATTTATTCAATTTTTTTGATATAAATATAAGGATTTGTTATGAGGCGTTTGTTATAAGTTTGACTTAGTATTCCATGGGAAGATTTACTAATTTTATGGATCGTCGGTGGTGGTCTTAATAGTAAATCAATCTGGACCGTCGGTGGTAGTTTTAATAGTAAATCAATCTGGACCGTTGGTGGCAGTTTTAATAGTCTGGACTGTCGGTTGTGGTTTTAATAGTAATCAATATGGACCGTCCGTTCTAATAGTAAATCAATCTGGATCGTTCGTGAATCAGTTACTATTTAGTCCATTCTCCTATAAATAGAAGCTTAATTCTTCTTTATTTCTCACCAATTCACTGAGACTCACAAGAGAAACTATAGAGAGAGAAACTATTGAGAGCAAGAAGAAGAGTATTCTGCTACTTCACTATTGCAGTATCCAGTCTTCTACCAAGATAAGTTGTATTATTTCTTTCATATTCATAAGGAATACTATTTTTCGTATTCATCCTTTAATATGTCGGAATAACCTGTCTACACGAATTACGTACCGCATGACAGGTGAAAATTCATTTGCAGTTTCGTATGTTATTTTTTTCATATTCTTAAATCTAAACTTACTATGGTAAGTATTGCCTCTATAATTTCTGAAATTAGTGGGATATCCTTGAAGTTTTGCACTTCATCCAGTATCGTTTCATTGGAATATTGATCTGAACTTTCTTATTAAATATCAATATTTTCACACGGAGTACTATTCACAGGTTACTATTCACCCGATTACTATTCACTAAAATATTATTCACTCGGGTATTCGGGACACTTTTCATGTCGGGATACTAGTCACGAGTTACTATTCATAAGTTACTATTCACCCGATTACTATTCACTCAAATATTATTCACTCGGATATTCGGGGCACTTTTCATACCGGGGTATTATTCACAGAGTACTATTCACTCGAGTACTATTCACCCGAAGTACTATTCAGGATAAAAATTAATTTCTTTTCTGTTCAAAATTATTTTTGATACATGAATATTATTCTTGAATTTTACTTCGCAAAGCAGTATCATGTTGACAATTTGGATATTTTTAAACTCTGGATAAATTTAAAGTCTTTAATATTTATCCTTGATTTCGTTTGATTAATGCTTATATCATTATCATCATCCTCATGCTTATATTATGATAAAAAGTCATCTTTGGCTTACGTGCATAGATGAACTGTTGATTGGTATGATTATGACCAGGGATCATTCAGTATAATCATGACCCGTAATGTTATAAATGATGTGGTAAAAGTCCTCATTGGCCCGTAGTGCATTGATGGACAGTTGTTGGTATGATTATGACCAGGGATTATTCGGTATAATCATGACCATTGATGCTTACAAGAATATCCTTGGCCCGTAGTGCAGGGATAATTCGTGGACGTGATACTAATGAATATCCTTGGCCCGTAGTGCATGGATGATTCAATGATGTGGTTTATTTGTTAAGCTGAGTCCCAGCGATAAAATTGATGATAAACTTTTGATGTTGACAATTTTGATGATTCATAGAAGATAGTAGATATCATGCTCTACTTGACTCTTCTAATGGATTGCTTGTTCCGTTGCAGTTAAACTTAATATTTATTGTATTTTATCAGTTTAACATTTTTGAAGGCTAACGATAATTTATTCTGCATTATCTTAGTCATAATATTTCTTACTGGGCTGGTTGAGCTCACCCTTTTGCTTTCATTGTTCTCTTCAGGAAATGAGAACGTAACCGGGACTAGTCGGGGAACGGAGTGATGGTCCGAGATGGTTATTTTAGAAATCCTTACTATTTAGTGTGATAATAAATGTAATGAGGATTAAATTTGAGTTTGGATATTGTCTATGAGACAATGTTCGTGTAAAAACTCTCAGCTCATATTGTATAATTAAGTTTGTATTTGTATTTAGTACCATGTATTTGGCGACCCAAGATGGGTGATATATACCTATTTTGGGGGCATCACAGTTGGTATCAAAGCTTAGGGATATGATCCCTGGCTAAGATGTGAGACTAGAACTAGGAGGGGAGAGACGGGTAATTCCTTCGCTAGTATAACCTACCTAAGTTTATTTGGTATTTAATTGGTCGGTCAGAGTATAGGGATATTATGTGGTATGTCAATTAACCCTTATTTTGTGGCAGTATTTGAAATGGCATCTGAAAATGTTGAGATAAACAATGGAGCACAGGAGACCGTGGAGTCACCACATATAAATAACCAGGATAATGTGCATCAGGAAGACAATAATCCTCATATAAACAACAACACCGACCAAATGATGAACGATGGGATGTTCAGAGGCTTTATGCAATTCATGTAACATCAGGCGAGAGACTCCTATTCAAAATACAGGTGAAAACACTGGTAATTCTCTGATGCTCATCGCTAAGCAGTTCAAGGAGCTGGGACCATCGGAATTTTTGGGAGAGCCAAAACCACTTAAGGCGGAGTCGTGGATAAAGTAAATCACCAAGATATTTGATGTCTTGGGATGCTCCGAGGAGCAAAAGGCTCCCTTTGCCACCTTCATGTTGTGAGGAGAGATAGATTACTGGTGGAAATCTGTAAAGCATACTCAACCTGCCGCACTGAAGATGTCTTGGGAGAAGTTCCAAGAACTGTTCAACGAAAAGTACTTTCCCGAAAGTATTTGTCACATGAAAGAGGTATAGTTCATCAAACTGGAGCAAAATAATATGACAGTGTCGTAGTACGAAGCTAAGTTTGCCGAGTTGTCCCGGTCTGCGTTTCACTTGGTTGATAATGAGGAGAGAATGACGCGGATGTTTCTAAGAGGTTTGAAACCCGAGATACGTCAATACCTAATTTCTCATAAACTGTGTTTGTATTCAGATGTTGTATATAGGGCTAAGTTATTGAAACGCGATAATGAGTCAACCGAACCAAGAGAGAACAGCCGGTAAATTGATAATACCAGTGGTAGCAGTCATCGAAACGGTGACAGCAAACGTGGAGGGAATCAACATGCCAGAAATGGTAACCACTTTAGTGGTAATCATGACCAAGATAATAGGAGTGGTAATTTCAAGAAGAGGAGATTCAATAACGATGGAAAGACGTCAGCACCAGCACCCGTTGTTAAAGAAGGAGAACGATCACCGATTGTATGCTACAAATACGAAGGGGAGGGACATATCAATCCAAACTGTACGCATCAGTCCAAAGTGTGTTACAATTATGGAAGAGAAGGTCACCTAGCTCGATTTTATCATGCAGTAAAGTCAAGTCCAGCGGGGATGGAGGCACCAAAGGCCGTCCCAGAGAAGTCAAAGCCGGTAGTTCAAGGGAGAGCATTTGTCGTGACCTCCTAGAAAGCGAGGAACCCGAACGAAGTTATCACGGGTAAGCTAATCATAAACTCTTGCGAAGTTTATACCTTATTTGATACCGGTTCTACCCATTCTTTTATTTCTCCTACTTGCGCTCAACGTTTAAATTTGACTCCGGAGAAATTAGACTTTGACTTATCGGTTAAAACTCCGTTGGGGGAAACCTTTATTACATCCACTGTTTATAAGTCTTGTTTGATTCAAATCGGTAACCACACGTTACCTGTCGATCTTATCTCTTTGAAAATACTTGCATTCAATGTGATTTTAGGGATTGATTGGTTAACTACTCATCATGTAAAAATTGATTGTTTTCATAAGGTTGTTAGCTTTCATATTCCTAACCAACCTATTATGCGAATTCAAGTGACCAAACTATTAAAGTCAATCACTGTCATATCAAGCCATAAAGCTATTATTTTATTAAAAAACGGATGTCAAGCTTTCTTAGCCCATGTCACATATTTAAACAAAAATACGTCAGATTTGAATGATATTTCCATTGTTAATAAATTTCCTGACGTATTCCCTGAAAAACTTCCTAGCCTACCCCTAGAGCGTGAAATTGAATTTTATATCGACCTTGAACCCGATACAAAACTCATTTCCAAAGCCCCATATCGAATGGTTCCTATTAAACTTCAGGAGTTAAAGACCCAACTGCAGGAATTATTAGACATTGCTTTCATTCGTCCTAGTACGTCTCCTTAGGGTGCTCCTGTTCTATTCGTAAAGAAGAAAGATAGAAGTATGCGACTTTGTATTGATTATCAGGAGTTGAATCATGTCACCATCAAAAATAGGTACCCGTTGCCTCGCATTGATGACCTGTTTGACTAGTTGTAAGGCGCCAAATTCTTTTCAAAGATCGATCTTCGTTCCGGATATCACTAGTTAAAGATTAAAACTGATGACATTCCAAAGACTGCTTTCAGAACTCGGTACGGACATTATGAATTCCTAGTCATGTCTTTTGGATTGACTAATGCTCCTGTTGCCTTTATGGATATGATGAACCGAGTATTCAAGGAATATTTAGATCATTTTGTAGTCGTCTTTATTGATGACATCCTCATAAATTCCAAAAGTCGTGAAGATCATGAGCAACACTTGAGGCTGAGGCTCCAAAAGCTTCATGAAAATAAGCTATATGCCAAGTTGAAGAAATGTGAGTTCTGACTTGAGGAAGTAGCATTCCTTGGGCACATGATATCAAATCATGGAATATATGTTGACCCGATAAAGATTGAAGCAATTCAAAGCTGGGAGCAACCTAAGTCAGTGACCGAACTGCGTAACTTTCTCGGCTTAACTGGTTATTATCGGAGATTCGTGGAAATATTTTCTCGAACCGCTACTCCATTAACTGAGCTGACTCGAAAAGATACAAAATTCGGTTGGAGCGAAGAATGTGAGAAGAGTTTTCAAGAACTCAATAGGAGACTCATTTCAGCACCTGTTCTAATAATACCATCTGGTTCGGAGGGATTTATCATCTACAGTGATGCTTCAAGCAGAGGGTTAGGATGTGTTCTCATGCAACATGGGAAAGTCATAGTCTATGCCTCGCAACAACTCAAAGAATACAAGAGGAATTATCCTACTCATGATCTAGAGTTGGCAGCTGTCGTTTTCGCACTAAAGATCTGGAGGCATTACCTGTATAGAGAGAAAGTGGAGATCTATACGGATCATAAAAGCCTCAAATATTTTTTCATCCAAAAAGAAATCAACATGCGGCAACGACGATGGCTTGAGTTATTGAAAGATTACGATCATATAATTCAATACCATCCTGAAAAAGCGAATGTGGTAGCTGACGCATTGAGTAGAAGATCATATGCGGGTACTAGTGCGATATTGTCAACACAAAGGCTCATTTTGTATGGCTTGCAAAGGATGGAGATAGAGATAAAGACTCCATGGACCCACGTGATGATGACAAATATACGAGTAGAACCGGCTTCAATCGATAAAGTTAAAGTTGCTCAACGTACGGACCTGGAGCTGATATGTATGAAGAAGAAAGTACAAGAAGGTGTTGTTCTAAAAGCAAGAATCGATGAAGAAGGAATACTTCGAGTTAACTCCAGACTTTGTGTTCCTAACGACCCTGATTTAAAGTCTAAGATCTTGATGAAGGCGCACAACACACCGTTTACAATCTATTCTAGGAGTACCAAAATATATCGTGATCTTCGATATACATTTTGGTTGAGCAATATGAAGAGAGAGGTAGCGAAGTTTATCTCAAGGTGTCTAACTTGTCAACGAGTCAAGGCGAAGCATCAAGTGCCAAAAGGTCCATTGCAACCACTTGAAATTCTAGAATGAAAGTGGGAGCACATTACCATGGATTTCGTTACTTGTCTTCCCAAGAGTTCTCAAGGCATAGATGCGATTTGTGTCATTATTGATAGATTGACCAAGTCTGCTCATTTCTTACCTATACGAGAAACTTATTCACTTGAACGTCTTGCTCGTATGTACATAAATGAGATTGTAAGACTGCATGGTATGCCAGTATCCATAGTTTCTGATCGAGACCCAAGATTCACTTCACGATTTTGGGCTAGTTTACAAAAAGCTATGGGTAGGGATTTACGATTTAGTTTGGCATATCATCCTCAAACGGACGGGTAGTCAAAGAGGACTATTCAAACTCTTAAGGATTTATTAAGACTCTGTGTCCTTGACTTCAAAGGAAGTTGGGACAAGTTCTTATCATTAGTGGAATTCTCCTATAACAACAGTTATCAAGCAAGTATCGGTATGGCTCCAGTTGAGGTGTTGGATGGAAGAAAGTGTCATTCTCTAGTATGCTGGGACGAAATGGGTGAAGCAACGTTGTTAGGATAGAAATTGGTACGCATAACTAAGAAAAAGATTCAAATGATCCGACAACGTATAAAAACCTCACAAGATCGACAAAAGAGTTGTGCTAATCTTCATCGAAAGGACGTGGAATTCAATGTTGGAGATCATGTGTTGTTACGTGTTGCTTCATGGAAAGGAGTTACAAGATTTGAAAAGAGAGAAAAGCTCAATCCTCAATTCATTGGCCCATTTGAAATCCTTGACCGTGTGACACCCCCAAATCTGGGTTACCTGACCCCCGAGTTTGGTGTTCACGATCCATAATATAATACTATTTAACTGCCCATTCATATATAAATAGGAATACATAAGTCATTAACATAAGTTGTTAATACATAAGTCCCAGGTTTGCTAACCTTAAATTTACAAACATACCCCTTAGATAAACAAAAAGGGTTTACAATACAACATAATAATAATAATGTTCATTATAACTACTCCAGCATCTTGCCTTTGCCTTTGTTCTTCTTTGACCCGCTGGCATCTTCGTTCCTAGCTGAAATATTTTATTTCTAGCAAGGGTGAGCAACAAGTTTGCCCCGTAAGTTAAGACATACAATAAATGTATACGAATTAACAAGAACAGACTATGTATTTAGATAGAATGAAACCAAAGTTCGGTGAACTTTGAAATGGCTGAACAAATCGTTAATCAATAACAAGTCTTCTCGTATTCTAGTCAACGCAATAATTTGATAATAAAAGAGTACAACGCTTTCAAAGTTTCTACGATATTCTATTGAATAATCAAGAATCAATTCTACGCAATAACAAAGTAGAATATTTTCCAGATTTATGCTGAGTGATCACACTAGATCTAGAACTTATTTTCTCGGGTATCTATCAAAGATTTACTTTGATACATACGCAGGTGTATCAGATAACCATAAAGATTAAATCATACCCCTCTGCAAGTACTTAGAGCCGGCCAACTCCTTGTACCCTATATTATGCATAATATTTATAGGTCGCGCGCAATGGTCGAATATACGACTTAAAATATTCCCCTTTTATATAAAAGGTTGTTCTTCTCAGTCTCTGAATCAAGATTTGATTTAACAACGAAATGCCATGATTTCAATTTCTATTTACTTATCGATCTAGCCAAAATAATTGGCATTGATCTATCAATAACAATTGAATTCTTTTCTCGAATTTATCAAGTTCAAACAAATATTCGTCTAGCCAGAATGATTAGCTAAGACATTTCTCAACATAATTCGACAATAGACAAAAATTATCTGTACTGTCAATATTAGCTTCTACAGATATAAATATCTAACAATAGTAATTCTACGAATATATATATTTTTCGAATCAATAATTCAATTTGAATTATTAATCATGCACTAACTGCGAATAATCAACAATAAATTCTCTGGACATGGTATAATTAGCAATAATTAACCATTATTGTAAGACCCCGAATTTTATGAAATAAAAGTATTCAATTTTTCTTATAATTACTATTCGGTAAATGGTTAAATTGATAAAAGTTAATGTTAAAGGTGATATATGAATTTTTTTCAAAATAAGCAAGTGGTTATAAAATAATCATTGTTGTCGGGGAATATTCGTTTGGTCGTGGAATATTCTTTCTGTCGGAAAATATTCGTACGACGGCGCAGCTATTTGTGGGCCCCATAACGAATAACTGTTGGATGAAGATAACGACAAAATTGAGTTTTTATAATTAACGGCGTAGTTGTTACCGTTAACACTGTTAAAATACCCGGTGGTTAAAATACAGTAATACGCGTTATTGTACAGTAGCACACGGTATTGCACCAATTATTGATTCTTACGTAAGAAGACACTACTCAATAATTGTTACAGTAGTTATTGTTCAATATTTTATTTTATTGATTCAATAATTGCTGCGTTGATATTTTATATTATTGTTGTTTCAATAATTGTTGCTGCACAGTATTTTTTATTATCAGATCAATAATTCATATTATTTAAATAATATTATTAGATAGCATTATTGGCGATGACTAGAAAGTTCTGTCTAAGGAGAGGTTTGGTCATCTAATTGCGCGCTAGTAAGGAGAAATCCTTATTGGAAAGCCCCCTCTTTCCTGGGAACGGCCTGGTTGTCATAAATTTGATTCTGTAATATTATTTGTGAATAATTAATTATTGATTCATATGATAAGAAAATATTTATTTTATGTGGATATAAACGAGGGATATATTTTTGTGGTTAAAAATGAAGGAGTTAATGTTGAGGTTTTTGTCCGTATTTTTGTCGGAATGGAGGTATTAAAAATCAGGGTTTTTGAGATATTTTGCGGGGGTTATAATTTTTAATCCGACCGTTGGATCGTGATAATTTTTGGATATGTTATACATATATAAGTTGAGTATATGTCCACAAATTTTAAACCGTTAAAAATGAACGTATGATTTATTATGAATTTTACGAGATGACTGGTTCAGAAATTGTTGAATTTTCGGAGTTTATTATTTTAGTGGAAAATTCTAGAATTGGTGGGCCCCACTTGTGGTTGGTGAAGAAATGTGCTGAATTATATTTCAAATGTGGTGGGTGGGAATAGTAGCAGGTAAAGCCATCAGGTTGCAGGTCAAACCTACCAAAATTTTCCTATAAATAGAGGGCTAAGTTAGAATTGAAAATCATACCAGAAACATAAGCTTTCTCTCTTTCTCTCTCTATATTATGAAGCATATTTTGTGAGTTTTTAGATACTTGGTGAGTTGCTATTCATCAGTGCAAGTTTCCTTCAGCATCATATCCGATATCCAGTCAGAAGTACTGCTCTTTTGAGGTAAGGGATAGTAAGGGATAGTAAGGGATTGTAAGGGATAATAAGGGATTTTAAGAGTTGTTATGATCTTTAATTTCGTAATTTTTCTGACCTTCAAAAATTCTGGAAAAATTTGAAATAATATTTTGATGAGTTTTATTGATTGTGTCCAAAAATGGTGATTTTTGGATGTATAGATTAAGAGTTATGAATTTTACGGGAAAAGACTATTTTAAAAGTAACCGCTTATAATTCCTTGTGGTTAACTCCAAAATTAATGAAATTTATATTGGGAGTACATGTATATGATAGAAGTATACTCTGTAAATTTCAGAATTTTTAGACAAAAGTACAATTTTTGATAAATGTCTAAATATTCGGCTATTTTGGCCATATGAAAAATAGTAAATGACTTTTAAAAATTCTGAGAAAAATATATGTTCACTATGGGACTATATTATGCTAAATCCCAGAAAAGAAATATTTTTGGAACTGATTTGGTATTTTTCATGAAAATGGTCTAGTTATGAGTAAATGAATTAAATATGTTTTGTGAAGAAAGAAAATTGGAAAATAGGATTTTATGGCTTGAGAATCCTATATGAGGTATATGCAGATTTTTGATGAGAGTTTTGGTTATTGATGATGAAATTGTAAGAGTTGGCATTTTATGATGATTAAATGCATTAATTAGTAAAGTGTAAACAATTAAAATAAATTGTTTATAAATTTAAGTAATGTTATTCTTTCAATATCATTATACCGAAATATTGGTATGAATTTTATTGTAGAATTTCTATCTTTTGTGTCGGGGTTACTATTCATGAGTTACGAATATTACTCTTGAGATTAAAACTATATGTTGATCATATTATTTTGATCATCATATATAACATTTTTATAACTCTGATGTTGAAATTCTCTTTCACTGGAGTGTAAAGATGGGTAGATTATTGGTATGATCATGACTAGGGTTCTCTTTGGCCTGTAGTGCAAAGTTGAATTGTGACTGGTATGATCACGACCATTGAATTTATAATTGAATATCTTAAGCTTAAGTGCAAAGGTGAATTGATCAACATGGTTATAATTATTGTTTATATAAATTCTGAAATGATTATATATTTCTTTGAGATATGAATATATTTGGCCTGTAGTGCAAATATGAATTGTTGATGAATATCTTTGGCCTGTAGTGCAAAGATGAACTGTTGTTGAATATCTTTGGCCCGTAGTGCAAAGATGGTTTGTTGATGAATATCTTTGGCCCGTAGTGCAAAGATGGATTTGTTAGTATGATTATAAACAGGAACTGTGATTTGGTATAACCATGATCTTTGATGTTTCAGGTAAAGACAGGTGATGAAAATATTCTTCGTCCTGGGTGCGAAGAAAAATTTATAGTCACAATTATGATTATGAGTTATTCATATGATTGTGGAAAGGAACTGTTGAGTGATGTTACATGGATAAAACATTGTTGGTGGATTTTTAACATGGAAAAGATAATAGACTTTATAGTCTATTTGACTCTTCTAATGGATTGCTCGTTCCACTGCAACTATGGTTGAAATTTTTATCATTTACCATATGTTCTAAATCTCTGATTTATTGTTGATGAAGGCTATTGATAATTGAATTATCTTTAGTCATGATATTCTTTACTGAGCTAGTTGTGCTCACCCTTTTGCTTCACAATTCCTTTCAGGTAATAAGAATGTAGCTGGGTCGAGCGGGGGTAACAAGGGAATAGAACGGTGGTCATCATTTAGTAGTTATATTTGGTGAAGAAAATAGGGTGAGGCGAACCCAACGTTGGAAGGGTGTTTTGTCACTATCATACAAGATGTCTAATGACATACAATCTCGTGTCATCATAAGACAGGGTTGTGCTCATCCACTTGCTGAGTATATCTATGGGCACTACCTATATAATCTTGGTGATTGTTTGAAGTATAATTCTCAATTAGAGACAGTAGAGATAATGATAAGTCAAGAGAAGACTCACCATTGGGAAGAATATGATAGTAATCTTCTCGTTTTTCTTTGGGGTCTATTGGGTCAACCAAGAATAATTCTGTGGCCATATGATATCTATCATAACCTAGACGCATGGCCTCCCATGTACGAAGGTTTCCTTGAGCACTTCCCAAATATTATAATTTCTAAAACAGTTTTTGACTATACCTTTATGTAAGACCCCAACTTATTAATGAATAAAATCAAATTTTCTCTAAATATTATTGTGAATAATAAGGGGGTTAATTTGATATAATACTTTGGTTATGGGTGAAATGTGCAAATTTTGCAAAATAAGCAAGTGGTTATAAAATATTTATTCGGTGAATATTCGGTTGGTCGTGGAATATTCTTGCTGTCGGGGAATATTCGTACGACGACGCAGCCTTGTGTGGGCCCCATAACGGAAAGCGATTGGATGAAGAAAACGACAAGTATAAGTTATTTATTAATAATGGCGTAGTTGTTACCGTTAACACTGTTTAAATACCGGTGGTTAAAAATACAGTAATAACGCGTGGTTGCATAGTAGCACACGGATTGCACAGTATAGTTGAATTATTGATTCGTACGTAAGAAGGCACTACTCAATAATTGTTACAGTGATTACTGTTCAATATTTTATTTTATTGATTCAATAATTGCTGCATTGATATTTTATATTATTGTTGTTTCAATAATTGTTGCTGCACAGTATTTTCATTTATCAGATCAATAATTCATATTATTTGAATAATATTATTAGATAACATTATTGGCAATGTCTAGAAAGTTCTGTCTAAGGAGAGGTTTGGTCATCTAATTGCGCGCCAGTAAGGAGAAATCCTTATTGGAAAGCCCCCTCTTTCCTGGGAACGGCCTGGTTGTCATAAATGTGATTCTGTAATATTATTTGTGAATAATTAATTATTGATTCATATGATAAGGAAATATTTATTTTATGTGGATATAAATGAGGGATATATTTTTGTGGTTAAAAATGAAGGAGTTAATGTTGAGGTTTTTATCCATATTTTTGTCGGAATGGAGGTATTAAAAATCAGGGTTTTTGAGATATTTTGCGGGGGTTATAATTTTTAATCCGACCGTTGGATCGTGGTAATTTTTGGATATGTTATACATATATAAGTTGAGTATATGTCCACAAATTTTGAACCGTTAAAAATGAACGTATGATTTATTATGAATTTTACAAGATGACTGGTTCAGAAATTGTTGAATTTTCGGAGTTTATCATTTTGATGGAAAATTCTAGAATTGGTGGGCCCCACTTGTGGTTGGTGAAGAAATGTGCTGAATTATATTTCAAATGTGGTAGGTGGGAATAGTAGCAGGTAAAGCCATCAGGTTGCAGGTCAAACCTACCAAAATTTTCCTATAAATAGAGGGCTAAGTTAGAATTGAAAATTACACCAGAAACAAGTTTTCTCTCTTTCTCTCTCTAGATTATTGAGTGTATTTTGTGAGTATTTAGATACTTTGAGAGTTTCTATTCATCAGAGCAAGTTTCTTTCAGCCTTATACCGGTATTCCGACCAGAAGTACTGATATTTTGAGGTAAGGGATATTATTTTCTTCTTAATGATATTATTTTCTTCAATATCATTATGCTGAAATATTGATATGAGTTTTTATCAAATTTGGAACTTTTTGTGTCGGGGGTTACTATTCACGTATACGGCACTATTCACGTATACGGCACTATTCACGAATACGGCACTATTCACCGAAAAATAAAATTTTTCCTTTTTGTCCAAGATGTCTATTATGGTTACTATCTTTGATTGTATCCATGTTTTGATCTTTATTTTTGAATTCTGCTTCACAATTGATTATTATGAAGTATTATTGATCTTGGATAAACTGTTATACGAATCCCTACTATTTGTCCTTCTGTCTCATTGGATTCGTTCTCTTTAAGATATTTTTCATCATCCTCAGTCCTAAATGATGATATTACTGAATATCTTTGGCCTGTAGTGCAAAGATGTATAATTACTTGATGAATATCTTTGGCCTGTAGTGCAAAGATGAACAGGTGTTGAGATGAACATGACCGACTGATGATACAAATGAATATCTTTGGCCTGTAGTGCAAAGATGAATATTTGGTTAAAGATGATTATTAATTGATGTTACAGGGATAAAATATTGATGATGGACTTTTAAATCTTAGAAGATAGTAGAATTCTTTCTCTACTTGACTCTTCTAATGGTTTGTTGTTTCCGCTGCAGTTGTTGATCTAAAACTTGTTGTCGATTATATTTTATCAGATTTTTCCCTGTTGAAGACTAACGATAATTTGTTGTATATTATCTTAGTCATAATATTCTTTACTGGGCTAGTTGAGCTCACCCTTTTCCTTTTTGTTCCATTTTTCTTCTCAGGAGGTGAGAACATAGCAGGATCTAGTCGGGGTATGGAGTGATGGTTCTAGAAAGATGTATTAGCAGTCCTCACTATTTCTGTAAAATAGTGTTTGAATAATTGTAATGAGGATTTATTTGAGTGTGGATATTGTCTAGAAGACAATATTTGTATTTAAACTCACAGTATGTGTTGTCGTATTTTGCACGACAATTGTATTATTGAAGTTGTAGTTTGCTTTCTGTACCATGTATTTGGCGACTCAGAATGGGTGTTGTATACCTATTCTGGGGGCGTCACAGTTGGTATCAGAGCTTAGGGATATGATCCCTGGCTGAGATGTGAGACAAGAACTAGGAGGGGAGAGACGGGGAATTCCTTCGCTAGTATGACCTGACTAAGTTTATTTGGTGTTTATTTGGTCGGTCAGAGTATAGGGATAATATATGACATGACTATTAACCCTTGTTTTATGGCAGTATTTAAGAATGGCAGCTGAGAACGTTAATAATGGAGTAAATCAGACCGTGGAGACACCTTTGATCACTACCCAGGGGAACGTGCAACAGGAAGGCAATATTCCTCCTGTAAACAACGTTACCGAGCAAACGATGAATGATGGAATGTTTAGGAGCTTTTTGCAGTTCATGCAAAATCAGACGAGGGAGACTCGTGTGCAGAATACGGGTGGAAATGATAACAACGCGCGGTTTGTCACAGCTAAGCAGTTCAAAGAATTGGGACCACCAGAATTTAAGGGAAAGCCGGATCCGATCATGGCGGAAACGTGGGTCAAGCAAATTACCAAGATATTTGATGTCTTGGGATGCACGGAGGAACAGAAGGTTCCATTCGCCACATTTATGTTCCGCGGTGAGGCAGACTACTGGTGGGAGTCTGTGAAGCGTACCCAGCCTGACGCACTCAACATGTCCTGGGAAACATTTCAAAAACTGTTCAATGACAAGTACTTTCCTGAAAGTATTCGTCATATGAAGGAGGTTGAGTTTATTAGACTGGAACAAAACAACATGACGGTGTCCCAGTACGAGGCGAAGTTTGCAGAGTTATCCAGGTTTGCACCTCATTTGGTCGAAAATGAGGAACGAATGACGCGGATGTTTCTGAGAGGTTTAAAACCTGAGATTCGTCAATACCTTATCTCTCATAAATTTTCTCTGTATTCAGACGTTGTCAACAGGGCCCAATTATTAGAGAGAGATAATGAGTATACTCAACCGAGGGACCACAACCAGGGTCATACCGGTGACAGCAATCATCAGAGCGATGATAACCAACGAGGAGGGAAAAATACGAACAAAGGCGGTAACCACTCGGGTGGTCATCGTGGCCATGATAATAGGAGAGGTGAGTCAAGTGGAAATTTCAGAAAGAGGAGATTCAACAATGACGGGAAGACATCAGCACCAGCACCAGCACCAACAACAAATTTTAGGGGAGGAGAACGACCGCCAGTTAGATGTTACAAATGCGGGAAAGAGGGACATATCAGCCCAAACTGTCCACAACAATCCAAGGTGTGTTACAACTGTGGGAAGGAAGGCCACATCGCTCGAGATTGTACTATAGCGAAACCAAGTTCAGCGGGAGTGGTGATTCCAAGGGCTGTCCCGGATAAGGCGAAATCAGCGGTTCCTGGAAGAGCGTTTGTCGTAACTGGCCAAAACGTGAGAAACCCGAACGAGGTGATCACGGGTAAGCTAATCTTGAATTCTTGCGAAGTTTATACTTTACTAGATACCGGTTCTACCCATTCTTTTATCTCTCCTGCTTGTGCTCAACGTTTAAACTTGACTCCGGAGAAATTGGACTTTAACTTATCTGTTGAAACTCCGTTGGGTGAAACCTTCGTTACATCTACAGTTTATAAATCTTGCATGATCCAAGTTGGCACTATCACATTACCTGTTGATCTTATCTCTTTAAAGATACTTGCTTTTGATGTGATTTTAGGAATTGATTGGTTAACCACTCATCATGCTAAAATTGATTGTTTTCGTAAGGTTGTTAGTTTTCATATTCCTAACCAACCTGTCATACGAATTCAAACTACTAAACCACTAAAATCAGTCACTGTCATATCAAGCCACAAAGCTATTCGTTTATTGAAAAACGGATGTCAAGCTTTCTTAGCCCATGTTATGGATTTGAACAAAGACAAGTCAGATTTGAATAATATTTCTATTGTTAGAGAATTTTCCGATGTATTTCCTGAAGAACTTCCCGGTCTACCCCCGGAACGAGAAATTGAATTCTTTATTGACCTTGAACCCGGTACAAAGCCCATTTCTAAAACCCCATATCGAATGGCTCCTATTGAACTTCAGGAGTTAAAAGTCCAACTACAGGAGTTGTTGGACATCGGTTTTATTCGTCCTAGTACGTCTCCTTGGGGTGCTCCTGTTTTATTCGTAAAGAAGAAAGACGGGAGTATGCGACTTTGTATTGACTATCGAGAATTGAACCATGTCACCATCAAGAATAGGTATCCGCTACCTCGCATTGATGACCTGTTTGACCAGTTGCAAGGAGCACAATTCTTTTCAAAGATCGATCTTCGTTCTGGATATCATCAGCTGAAGATTAAAACTGAGGATATTCCAAAGACTGCCTTCAGAACTCGGTACGGGCATTATGAATTCTTAGTAATGTCTTTTGGATTGACTAATGCTCCTGCTGCCTTCATGGATATGATGAACCGTGTATTCAAAGAATATTTGGATCAGTTCGTTGTTGTCTTTATTGATGACATCCTCATCTATTCCAAAAGCCGTGAAGATCATGAGCGCCATTTGAAGCTGGTACTGCAAAGGCTTCGTGAAAACAAGCTATATGCCAAACTGAAGAAATGCGAGTTCTGGCTTGAGGAAGTAGCATTCCTTGGGCACGTGGTGTCAAAACATGGAGTATCTGTCGACCCGGCGAAGATTGAAGCCATACAAAGTTGGGAGCAACCGAAGTCGGTAACCGAAGTACGTAGCTTTCTGGGCTTAGCTGGTTATTATCGGAGATTTGTGGAAGGATTTTCTCGAATCGCTACTCCGTTAACTCAGCTGACTCGGAAAGATACAAAATTCGTATGGAGTGAGGAATGCGAGAAGAGTTTCCAAGAACTCAAGAGGAGACTCATTTCGGCACCTGTTTTGACAATACCATCTGGTTCGGATGGATTTGTTATCTACAGCGATGCTTCAGGCAAAGGGTTAGGATGTGTTCTCATGCAACATGGGAAAGTCATAGCCTATGCCTCACGACAACTCAAAGAATATGAGAGGAATTATCCTACTCATGATTTGGAGTTGGCAGCAGTCGTTTTTGCGTTGAAGATCTGGAGACACTACCTGTATGGGGAGAAAGTGGAGATCTATACAGATCATAAAAGCCTCAAATATTTCTTCACCCAAAAGGAACTCAACATGCGGCAACGACGTTGGCTTGAGCTGTTGAAAGATTACGATCATACCATCCAATACCATCCTGGAAAAGCAAACGTAGTAGCTGACGCATTGAGTAGAAGATCATATGCGGGTACGAGTGCAATGTTTTTAACACAAAGGCCCATTTTGTATGACTTGCAAAGGATGGAGATAGAGATGAAGGCTCCAAGTACCCACATGATGATATCAAATATACGAGTAGAACCGACTTTAATCGATAAAGTTAAAGCTGCTCAAGCTACGGATATAGAGCTGATGCGTATGAAGAAGAAAGTGCAAGAAGGTGCTATTCCAGAAGCAAGAATCGATGAAGAAGGAATACTTCGAGTCAACTCCAGACTTTGTGTTCCTAACGATTTTGACTTGAAGCATAGAATAATGATGGAGGCACACAACACACCGTTTGCAATCCATCCTGGGAGTACCAAAATGTATCACGATCTTCGACATACATTTTGGTGGAGCAATATGAAAAGAGAGATCGCGGAGTTTATCTCGAGGTGTTTAACTTGTCAACGTGTAAAGGCGGAGCATCAAGTGCCAAAGGGTCCATTGCAACCACTTGAGATCCCGAAATGGAAGTGGGAACACATTACTATGGATTTTGTTACAGGTCTTCCCAAGGTTTCTCAAGGCATAGATGCGATTTGGGTTATTGTTGATAGATTAACCAAGTCCGCTCATTTCTTGCCGATACGTGAGACTTATTCCCTTGAACGTCTTGCTAGTATGTACGTGAACGAGATTGTGAGATTGCATGGCATGCCAGTATCCATAGTTTCGGATCGTGACCCAAGATTCACTTCACGATTTTGGGTTAGCTTGCAGAAAGCTATGGGCACGGATTTACGATTCAGTTCAGCATACCATCCTCAAACGGACGGACAATCAGAGAGGACTATTCAAACTCTTGAAGATCTATTAAGACTTTGTGTCTTAGATCTCAAAGGGAGTTGGGATAAGTACCTACCATTGGTGGAATTCTCCTACAACAACAGTTATCAGGCGAGCATAGGTATGGCTCCATTTGAGGCGTTGTATGGAAGAAAATGTCGTTCTCCAGTATGCTGGGACGAGGTGGGTGAAGCAACATTGTTGGGACCAGAATTGGTACGCATTACTACAGAGAAGATCCAAACGATTCGACAACGTATACAAACGGCACAGGATCGACAAAAGAGTTATGCGGATCTTCATCGGAAGGACGTGGAATTTAATATTGGGGATCATGTATTGTTACGTGTTGCACCATGGAAGGGAGTTACAAGATTTGGGAAGAGAGGAAAGCTCAATCCAAGATTTGTTGGTCCATTTGAGATTCTTGAGCGAATAGGAAATGTGGCATATAGACTCGCATTACCTCCAAGCATGTCTCGTGTTCATAATGTTTTTCACATATCTATGCTTCGTAAATATGTTAAAGACCCGAACCACATTATTGAGTTAGAACCAGACGAGATAGCTGAAGATTTAACGTACGAGGAGGTACCTGTTAAGATCTTGGATAGGAAAGAGCATGTCCTACGCACGAAGGTTATACCACAAGTTAAGGTTTTGTGGAGAAACCATGCTATTGAAGAAATGACCTGGGAGTTGGAATCAGAAATGAAAGCGAGGTATCCTCACCTTTTTGAAACATCAGGTACGTACGTCAATTTCGAGGACGAAATTTCATAAGGAGGGGAGGTTGTAAGACCCCAACTTATTAATGAATAAAATCAAATTTTCTCTAAATATTATTGTGAATAATAAGGGGCTAATTTGATATAATACTTTGGTTATGGGTGAAATGTGCAAATTTTGCAAAATAAGCAAGTGGTTATAAAATATTTATTCGGTGAATATTCGGTTGGTCGTGGAATATTCTTGCTGTCGGGGAATATTCGTACGACGACGCAGCCTTGTGTGGGCCCCATAACGGAAAGCGATTGGATGAAGAAAACGACAAGTATAAGTTGTTTATAAATAACGGCGTAGTTGTTACCGTTAATACTGTTGGAATACCCGGTGGTTAAAATACAGTAATAACGCGTGGTTGCATAGTAGCACACGGATTGCACAGTATATTGAATTATTGATTCGTACGTAAGAAGGCACTACTCAATAATTGTTACAGTATTATTGTTCAATATTTTATTTTATTGATTCAATAATTGCTGCATTGATATTTTATATTATTGTTGTTTCAATAATTGTTGCTGCACAGTATTTTCATTTATCAGATCAATAATTCATATTATTTGAATAATATTATTAGATAACATTATTGGCAATGTCTAGAAAGTTCTGTCTAAGGAGAGGTTTGGTCATCTAATTGCGCGCCAGTAAGGAGAAATCCTTATTGGAAAGCCCCCTCTTTCCTGGGAACGGCCTGGTTGTCATAAATGTGATTCTGTAATATTATTTGTGAATAATTAATTATTGATTCATATGATAAGGAAATATTTATTTTATGTGGATATAAATGAGGGATATATTTTTGTGGTTAAAAATGAAGGAGTTAATGTTGAGGTTTTTATCATATTTTTGTCGGAATGGAGGTATTAAAAATCAGGGTTTTTGAGATATTTTGCGGGGGTTATAATTTTTAATCCGACCGTTGGATCGTGGTAATTTTTGGATATGTTATACATATATAAGTTGAGTATATGTCCACAAATTTTGAACCGTTAAAAATGAACGTATGATTTATTATGAATTTTACAAGATGACTGGTTCAGAAATTGTTGAATTTTCGGAGTTTATCATTTTGATGGAAAATTCTAGAATTGGTGGGCCCCACTTGTGGTTGGTGAAGAAATGTGCTGAATTATATTTCAAATGTGGTAGGTGGGAATAGTAGCAGGTAAAGCCATCAGGTTGCAGGTCAAACCTACCAAAATTTTTCTATAAATAGAGGGCTAAGTTAGAATTGAAAATTACACCAGAAACAAGTTTTCTCTCTTTCTCTCTCTAGATTATTGAGTGTATTTTGTGAGTATTTAGATACTTTGAGAGTTTCTATTCATCAGAGCAAGTTTCTTTCAGCCTTATACCGGTATTCCGACCAGAAGTACTGATATTTTGAGGTAAGGGATATTATTTTCTTCTTAATGATATTATTTTCTTCAATATCATTATGCTGAAATATTGATATGAGTTTTTATCAAATTTGGAACTTTTTGTGTCGGGGGTTACTATTCACGTATACGGCACTATTCACGTATACGGCACTATTCACGAATACGGCACTATTCACCGAAAAATAAAATTTTTCCTTTTTGTCCAAGATGTCTATTATGGTTACTATCTTTGATTGTATCCATGTTTTGATCTTTATTTTTGAATTCTGCTTCACAATTGATTATTATGAAGTATTATTGATCTTGGATAAACTGTTATACGAATCCCTACTATTTGTCCTTCTGTCTCATTGGATTCGTTCTCTTTAAGATATTTTTCATCATCCTCAGTCCTAAATGATGATATTACTGAATATCTTTGGCCTGTAGTGCAAAGATGTATAATTACTTGATGAATATCTTTGGCCTGTAGTGCAAAGATGAACAGGTGTTGAGATGAACATGACCGACTGATGATACAAATGAATATCTTTGGCCTGTAGTGCAAAGATGAATATTTGGTTAAAGATGATTATTAATTGATGTTACAGGGATAAAATATTGATGATGGACTTTTAAATCTTAGAAGATAGTAGAATTCTTTCTCTACTTGACTCTTCTAATGGTTTGTTGTTTCCGCTGCAGTTGTTGATCTAAAACTTGTTGTCGATTATATTTTATCAGATTTTTCCCTGTTGAAGACTAACGATAATTTGTTGTATATTATCTTAGTCATAATATTCTTTACTGGGCTAGTTGAGCTCACCCTTTTCCTTTTTGTTCCATTTTTCTTCTCAGGAGGTGAGAACATAGCAGGATCTAGTCGGGGTATGGAGTGATGGTTCTAGAAAGATGTATTAGCAGTCCTCACTATTTCTGTAAAATAGTGTTTGAATAATTGTAATGAGGATTTATTTGAGTGTGGATATTGTCTAGAAGACAATATTTGTATTTAAACTCACAGTATGTGTTGTCGTATTTTGCACGACAATTGTATTATTGAAGTTGTAGTTTGCTTTCTGTACCATGTATTTGGCGACTCAGAATGGGTGTTGTATACCTATTCTGGGGGCGTCACACTTTATGTAAGGTGTTATTGTGAGGTGATGTCCACGGTTGGAACATGAGTCACATTTGGTATATATTTGTATCCAAACTCACAGCATATGTGTTGTTGTATTTTGCACGACAATTGTTGTAATAAAGTTGTAGTTATTTTCTGTACCATGTATTTAGCGACTCAGAATGGGTGGGATGGAATGGACCTATTTTGGGGTCGTTACATTTGGTATCAGAGCTTAGGGATATGATTTCTGGCGGAGATCGGGGAATATAACTAAGAGGGGAGAGATGAGTAAATCCTTCGCTAGTGTGTCCTACCTAAGCTTATTTGTTGGTCAGTCATAATATTGAGATATTATGTGATATGTTAATTTGTTCAATTAACCCTTATTTTGAAGCTGTATTCTAGAATGATATCTGAAATACAGGAGATGAGCAATGGAGAAATCATGATGATATGGAAGATGGAATCTGAAATGAAAGCAAGGTATTCTCAACTCTTTGAAATACCAGGTACGTAAATTTCGGGGACGAAATTTCATAAGGAGGGGAGATTGTAAGACCCCGAATTTTATGAAATAAAAGTATTCAATTTTTCTTATAATTACTATTCGGTAAATGGTTAAATTGATAAAAGTTAATGTTAAAGGTGATATATGAATTTTTTTCAAAATAAGCAAGTGGTTATAAAATAATCATTGTTGTCGGGGAATATTCGTTTGGTCGTGGAATATTCTTTCTGTCGGAAAATATTCGTACGACGGCGCAGCTATTTGTGGGCCCCATAACGAATAACTGTTGGATGAAGATAACGACAAAATTGAGTTTTTATAATTAACGGCGTAGTTGTTACCGTTAACACTGTTAAAATACCCGGTGGTTAAAATACAGTAATACGCGTTATTGTACAGTAGCACACGGTATTGCACCAATTATTGATTCTTACGTAAGAAGACACTACTCAATAATTGTTACAGTAGTTATTGTTCAATATTTTATTTTATTGATTCAATAATTGCTGCGTTGATATTTTATATTATTGTTGTTTCAATAATTGTTGCTGCACAGTATTTTTTATTATCAGATCAATAATTCATATTATTTAAATAATATTATTAGATAGCATTATTGGCGATGACTAGAAAGTTCTGTCTAAGGAGAGGTTTGGTCATCTAATTGCGCGCTAGTAAGGAGAAATCCTTATTGGAAAGCCCCCTCTTTCCTGGGAACGGCCTGGTTGTCATAAATTTGATTCTGTAATATTATTTGTGAATAATTAATTATTGATTCATATGATAAGAAAATATTTATTTTATGTGGATATAAACGAGGGATATATTTTTGTGGTTAAAAATGAAGGAGTTAATGTTGAGGTTTTTGTCCGTATTTTTGTCGGAATGGAGGTATTAAAAATCAGGGTTTTTGAGATATTTTACGGGGCTTATAATTTTTAATCCGACCGTTGGATCGTGATAATTTTTGGATATGTTATACATATATAAGTTGAGTATATGTCCACAAATTTTAAACCGTTAAAAATGAACGTATGATTTATTATGAATTTTACGAGATGACTGGTTCAGAAATTGTTGAATTTTCGGAGTTTATTATTTTGGTGGAAAATTCTAGAATTGGTGGGCCCCACTTGTGGTTGGTGAAGAAATGTGCTGAATTATATTTCAAATGTGGTGGGTGGAAATAGTAGCAGGTAAAGCCATCAGGTTGCAGGTCAAACCTACCAAAATTTTCCTATAAATAGAGGGCTAAGTTAGAATTGAAAATCATACCAGAAACATAAGCTTTCTCTCTTTCTCTCTCTATATTATGAAGCATATTTTGTAAGTTTTTAGATACTTGGTGAGTTGCTATTCATCAGTGCAAGTTTCCTTCAGCATCATATCCGATATCCAGTCAGAAGTACTGCTCTTTTGAGGTAAGGGATAGTAAGGGATAGTAAGGGATTGTAAGGGATAATAAGGGATTTTAAGAGTTGTTATGATCTTTAATTTCGTAATTTTTCTGACCTTCAAAAATTCTGGAAAAATTTGAAATAATATTTTGATGAGTTTTATTGATTGTGTCCAAAAATGGTGATTTTTGGATGTATAGATTAAGAGTTATGAATTTTACGGGAAAAGACTATTTTAAAAGTAACCGCTTATAATTCCTTGTGGTTAACTCTAAAATTAATGAAATTTATATTGGGAGTACATGTATATGATAGAAGTATACTCTGTAAATTTCAGAATTTTTAGACAAAAGTACAATTTTTGATAAATGTCTAAATATTCGGCTATTTTGGCCATATGAAAAACAGTAAATGAGTTTTAAAAATTCTGAGAAAAATATATGTTCACTATGGGACTATATTATGCTAAATCCCAGAAAAGAAATATTTTTGGAACTGATTTGGTATTTTTCATGAAAATAGTCTAGTTATGAGTAAATGAATTAAATATGTTTTGTGAAGAAAGAAAATTGGAAAATAGGATTTTATGGCTTGAGAATCCTATATGAGGTATATGCAGATTTTTGATGAGAGTTTTGGTTATTGATGATGAAATTGTAAGAGTTGGCATTTTATGATGATTAAATGCATTAATTAGTAAAGTGTAAACAATTAAAATAAATTGTTTATAAATTTAAGTAATGTTATTCTTTCAATATCATTATACCGAAATATTGGTATGAATTTTATTGTAGAATTTCTATCTTTTGTGTCGGGGTTACTATTCATGAGTTACGAATATTACTCTTGAGATTAAAACTATATGTTGATCATATTATTTTGATCATCATATATAACATTTTTATAACTCTGATGTTGAAATTCTCTTTCACTGGAGTGTAAAGATGGGTAGATTATTGGTATGATCATGACTAGGGTTCTCTTTGGCCTGTAGTGCAAAGTTGAATTGTGACTGGTATGATCACGACCATTGAATTTATAATTGAATATCTTAAGCTTAAGTGCAAAGGTGAATTGATCAACATGGTTATAATTATTGTTTATATAAATTCTGAAATGATTATATATTTCTTTGAGATATGAATATATTTGGCCTGTAGTGCAAATATGAATTGTTGATGAATATCTTTGGCCTGTAGTGCAAAGATGAACTGTTGTTGAATATCTTTGGCCCGTAGTGCAAAGATGGTTTGTTGATGAATATCTTTGGCCCGTAGTGCAAAGATGGATTTGTTAGTATGATTATAAACAGGAACTGTGATTTGGTATAACCATGATCTTTGATGTTTCAGGTAAAGACAGGTGATGAAAATATTCTTCGTCCTGGGTGCGAAGAAAAATTTATAGTCACAATTATGATTATGAGTTATTCATATGATTGTGGAAAGGAACTGTTGAGTGATGTTACATGGATAAAATATTGTTGGTGGATTTTTAACATGGAAAAGATAATAGACTTTATAGTCTATTTGACTCTTCTAATGGATTGCTCGTTCCACTGCAACTATGGTTGAAATTTTTATCATTTACCATATGTTCTAAATCTCTGATTTATTGTTGATGAAGGCTATTGATAATTAAATTATCTTTAGTCATGATATTCTTTACTGAGCTAGTTGTGCTCACCCTTTTGCTTCACAATTCCTTTCAGGTAATAAGAATGTAGCTGGGTCGAGCGGGGGTAACAAGGGAATAGAACGGTGGTCATCATTTAGTAGTTATATTTGGTGAAGAAAATAGGGTGAGGCGAACCCAACGTTGGAAGGGTGTTTTGTCACTATCATACAAGATGTCTAATGACATACAATCTCGTGTCATCATAAGACAGGGTTGTGCTCATCCACTTGCTGAGTATATCTATGGGCACTACCTATATAATCTTGGTGATTGTTTGAAGTATAATTCTCAATTAGAGACAGTAGAGATAATGATAAGTCAAGAGAAGACTCACTATTGGAAAGAATATGATAGTAATCTTCTCGTTTTTCTTTGGGGTCTATTGGGTCAACCAAGAATAATTCTGTGGCCATATGATATCTATCATAACCTAGACGCATGGCCTCCCATGTACGAAGGTTTCCTTGAGCACTTCCCAAATATTATAATTTCTAAAACAGTTTTTGACTATACCTTTATGTAAGGTGTTATTGTGAGGTGATGTCCACGGTTGGAACATGAGTCACATTTGGTATATATTTGTATCCAAACTCACAGCATATGTGTTGTTGTATTTTGCACGACAATTGTTGTAATAAAGTTGTAGTTATTTTCTGTACCATGTATTTAGCGACTCAGAATGGGTGGGATGGAATGGACCTATTTTGGGGTCGTTACAATTATAATAATTGAATGAATATAACTCAAGGTTGAATTAGGAAACTTACCTTTCGCGTTGATTACAGCTACACAATATAATTAACTGCGTTCGTAAGACCTATAATCAACAATGTCGGTCTCACAATTAGCACAATCATTTATAACACGTAACACTATATTCTACAGTCAAACTTCTCCTAGGCACATTACCACATAACCACATCAGTGTTTATAACCTATATAAACACTTATCAAGTATAACTATTTCGGTCTAGTTGGACTTCGGTCCATTCTCGGTGTTCTGGTCACCCTATCCGATAATTAACACATTGATTGTCAATTAAACTTGGTCACTAAGCTTCAATATTATTTTAGATAAGCCAAATATCATTTATAATATTTTCCGGAAGCTTTTAATAATATATAAACAATTATTATAATTTATAATAATTTTTTCAAACATTTAAATCATTTTTAAATGATTTAATTAAAAAATATTAATAACATACTTGTCAAGATATTAAAGTTATTGTTAATAACTTGAAATATTTTTAAATCATCAATATTCTACTTAAATGATTTTTAAAGTAATTAAAATCATTTTTAAATCATCACCATTAATATTTAAATATTAATGAAATTATTATCCAAATATTAAAAGTAATTAATTATCACTTATAATATTTTTAATTCATTTTTCTCATTTTTAAATGATTTTTAAATCAATAAAATCATTTTTAATTCATTTATTTAATATAATAATTAAATAAATCTAATATCATTAATATTAATTTATTAATGAGAATTCTCCAAAAATATTAAAAATTATATTTTATAATTCAAAATATTTTCTAACACTTTATTCTTATTTAAAATAATTTTTAAATTAATAAAATCATTTTTATCTTATTTATTTAATTTACTAATTAAATAAATCCAATATCATTAATATTAAATTATTAATGAAAATTCTCTAAAAATATTAAAAGTTACATTTTATAACTCAAACTATTTTTAAATACATTATTCTTATTTAAAATAATTTTTTATAATATTAAATCATTTTTCTCAAATTTATTTAATACTCTAATTAAATAAATTTAATACTTTTAATATTTAAATAATTATAAATATTAAAGAAAAATATTCCAATTGGTCAGAAATTATTTTTCATAATTTAAAATAATTTTTAAAACCATTTTTAGTAATTTTTAGAATTTATTTTTATTTTTAAATAATTTCTGGAATATTCAGAAAATAAAATAATTAAAACCGTCGCTAATAGCCTTTAGCGACACTTGTCTGTTGCCTTTGGTGTTCTTGGCTCAAGAACACTGTCAGACAATGTTTCAAGGGTGCACATTTGACCGAGTGTAATTTTCAGCCTGATCATGTTTTGGACTAACTTATGGCTCAATCATGTAGTACATATGTAGTACTACAATTATCAAGTATTATCTCGGTCAAACAACAACAATCCTGAAAGATCCAGAGCTTCAAAGAAGCTATCAGACCAATTCTGGGGTTTCTGGGTAACCCAGAAACCCAGACAGTGTCGATGTGACAACCCCAAAACAGGTCCAATCCATCCAACCTATTCTGAGTCGCCAAATACATGGTACAGAAAATAACTACAACTTTATTACAATAATTGTCGTGTAAAATACAACAACACATATGCTATGAGTTTGGATACAAATATATACCAAATGTGACTCATGTCCCAACCGTGATGTGACAAATGTCCCATCAGTGGACAGCACCTCACACTGATACCTACATAAAGGTATAGTCAAAAACTGTTTTAGAAATTAAAATTTTTGGGAAGTGCTCAAGGAAACCTTCGTACATGGGAGGCTATGCTTCCAGGTTATGATAGATATCATATGGCCACAGAATTATCTTTAGTTGACCCAATATACCCCAAAGAAAAACGAGAAGATTACTATCATATTCTTCCCAATGGTGAGTCTTCTCTTGACTTATCATTATCTCCACTGTCTCTAATTGAGAATTATACTTCAAACAAACACCAAGATTATATAGGTAGTGCTCGTAAAGGTACTCAACAAGTGGATGAGCACAATCATGTCTTATGATGATACGAGGTTGTATGTCATTAGACATCTTATATGATAGTGACAAAACACCCTTCTAATGTTGGGTTCGCTTCACCCTAGATGATTCACCAAATATAACTACTAAATGATGACCACCGTTCTATTCCCCTGTTACCCCCGCTCGATCCAACTACACTCTTATTACCTGAAAGGAATTGTGAAACAGAAGGGTGAGCACAACTAGCCCAGTAAAGAATATCATGACTAAAGATAAATAAGTTATCAATAGCCTTCAACAGAATTAAATCAGAGATTTAGAACATATGGTAGATGATAAAAATTTCAACCATAGTTGCAGCGGAACGAGCAATCCATTAGAAGAGTCAAATAGACTATAAAGTCTATTATCTTCTCCATGTTAAAAGTCCACCAACAATGTTTTATCCCTGTAACATCAATCAACAATTCCTGTCCACAATCACATGTATAACTCATAATCGTAATTGTTGTTCTAAATTCCTTTACTCATTCAGGAAAAAGATAATTTTCATCACCTGAAACATCAAAGATCATGGTTATACCAAATCACAGTTCCTGTTCATAATTATGCTAATAATTCCATCTTCGCACTACGGCCAAAGATATTCATCAACAAACCATCTTTGCATTACGGGCCAAAGATATTCAACTACCGTTCATCTTCGCACTACAGGCCAAAGATATTCATCAATAATTCATCTTTGCACTACAGGCCAAAGATATTCATCAACAGCTCATCTTTTACAGGCCAAAGATATTCATCAATAATTCATCTTTGCACTACAGGCCAAAGATATTCTTCAACAGTTCATATTTGCACTATAGGCCAAATATATTAATATCTCAAAGAAATATATAATCATTTCAGAATTATATAAACAATAATTATAACCATGTTGATCAATTCACCTTTACACTTAAGCTAAAGATATTCAGTTATAAATTTAATGGTCATGATCATACCAGTCAACAATTCAACTTTACACTACTGACCAAAGAGAACTCATATTCATGATCATACCAACAATCTACCCATCTTTACACTCAAGTGAAAGAGAATTTCAACATCAGGGTTATAAAAATATTATATATGATAATAAAAATAATATGATCAAAATATAGATTTAATTTTAAGAGTAATATTAATAAATCAACTATAATTTGGTCAGAAAAAGAAACCAATTTTATCGTGAATAGTAACTCATGAATAGTACTTCATGAATAGTAACTCGTGAATAGTAACTTATGGATAGTAAACCCGACATAAAAAAGTAGAAATTCCACAATAAAATATATACCAATATTTCGGTATAATGATATTGAAAGAATAATATTTCTTAAGCTTATAAACAATTTGTTTTAATTGTTTACACTTTACTAAATAATGTATTTAATCATCTTAACATGCCAAACTCATAAGATTTTATCACCAATAATCAAAAACCCTCATAAAAAAATCTGTATATACCTCATATAGGATTCTCAAGTCATAAAATCATTTTTTCTATTTTTTTTACTTCACATAACATATTTAATCAATTTACTCATAACTAGTCTATTTTCATGAAAAATATCAAATCAGTTCCAAAAATATTTCTTTTCTGAGGTTTAGTAGAATACAGTCCCATATTGAACATATATTTTTCTCAGAATTTTTAAAACTCATTTACTATTTTTCATATGGCCAAAATCGCTGAATATTTAGACATTTATCATAAATTGTACTTTTATCTAAAAATTCCGAAATTCACAGAGTACACTGATATTATATAGATATACTTCCAATAAAAATTTTATCAATTTTAGAGTTAATCACAAGGAGTTATAAGCAGTTACTTTTAAAATAGTCTTTTCCCGTAAAATTCATAACTCTTAATCTATACATCCAAAAATCACTATTTTTGGACACAATCAAGAAAACTCATCAATTAATTATTTTAAATTTTTTCAGAATTTTTAAAGTTCAGAAAAATTACGAAACTAAAAATCATAACAATCTTTAAAATCCCTTACTATCCCTTACCTCAAAAGAGCAGCACTTCTGACCGGATATTGGATATAACGCTGAAGAAAATTTGCAATGATGAATAACAATTCACCAAGTATCTAAATACTCACAAAATATACTCAATAATCTAGAGAGAGAAAGAGAGAAAACTTGTTTCTGGTGTTATTTTCAATTCTAACTTAGCCCTCTATTTATAGGAAAATGTTAGCACGTCAAAGTAGACTTAACCTGCAACTTGATGGCTTTACCTGCTACTATTCCCACCCACCACATTTGAATAAAAATCTCAGCACATTTCTTCACCAACCAAGAGTGGGGCCCACCAATTCTAGAATTTTCCACTAAAATAATAAATTCTGAAACTTCAACAATTTCTGAACCAGTCATCTCTTAAAATTCATAACAAATCATACGTTCATTTTTAACGGTTCAAAATTTGTGAACACATACTCAACTTATATATGTATAACATATCCAAAAATCACAACGATCCAACGGTCAGATTAAAAATTATAACCCTCGCAAAATATCTCAAAAACCCTAATTTAATTTTCAATACCTCCGTTCCGACAAAAATACAGATAAAACACCTCAACATTAACTCTTTCATTTTTAACCACAAAAATATATCCCTCATTTATATCCACATAAAATAAATATTTCCTTATCATATGAATCAATAATTAATTATTCACAAATAATATTACAGAATCACATTTATGACAACCAGGCCGTTCTCAGGAAAGATGGGGCTTTCCAATAAGAATTTTTTCTTACTAACGCGCAATTAGATGACCAAACCTCTCCTTAGACAGAACTTTCTAGATATTGCCAATAATGTTATCTAATAATATTATTCAAATAATATGAATTATTGATCTGATAATGGGAAATACTATGCAGTGACAATTATTAAAACAACAATAATATAAAATATCAACGCAACAATTATTGAATCAATAAAATAAAATATTGAACAGTAATTACTGTGACAATTATTCAGTAGTTCCTTCTTACGTAAGAATCAATAATTTCAAAAATACTGTGCAATACCGTGTGCTGCTGTGCAATAACACGTATTACTGTATTTTAACCACCGAGTATTCCAACAGTGTTAACGGTAACAACTACACCGTTAATTATAAAAACTCAATTTTTATCGTTTTCTTCATCCGACCGTTATTCTGTTATGGGGCCCTCAAAAGGCTGCGCCGTCGTACGAATATTCCCCGACAGAAAGAATATTCCACGACTAAACGAATATTCCCCGACAACAATGAATATTTTATAACCACTTGTGTATTTAAAAAAAAAATTCATATATCACCTTTAACTTAATTTAACCATTTACTGAATAGTAATTATAAGAAAAATTGAATACTTTTATTTTATAAAATTTGGGGTCTTACAGTCGACCCGACACTTTCCAGCTCATTTTAATATTGGTTCGGTTCATTAACAGGTCGATATTATAGTTCAAATATGTAGTACAAATGTCAAAGAACATATAGGAATCAACAGATAAGTTAATCAACAACACATTCGCCAGATTAAGTTCGGTCAAATCCTGTCAGAAATTATATTCTTCTGGATTCTGGGTTTTCCAGAAACGGCAACCATGATCGACAGGCCTAGTTTGACCATTCCCTTTGTTCGATATGATGATGGTTTAAAGTATATTAAGTCATGGATCTATACTTCAGACAACAGGATACAAGTATATTACAACAACATTAACAAATAACATTATAACGACCAGATCTGGGCCTTCCAAAAACTTGTCAGACACGATTTTTAACTTTCTGGGTTGCCCAGATTTTCAGCCGGTCAAGCTCGGTCAACGTTGTTTGACCGATTATAACTCGCGATCTAGACATCTGATGGTTGTACTACCACTTGCAGAATAACGACAACATACCAGGCTACCAATACAAAACATAAAACAAGAAAAATATTAAACAAAGAAGAATATGTGGCGTCTGACACTAGCTTGTCAGACCACATTTTATGTTCTAGGCAGATTTTGAAAAACACCTTTTTAAAGCATTTTGATGCTATGGATCTATGTTATATCAACATAGATCATCATTAAACATCACCTAGCAAAGATCTAAACACATAAAAAAGAAATTTTTCTTAGCAACATGCATTAAAATAAAAATTAGGTTTATACCTTTTCTTGACAAATCTTAGATCTTGGCTCTCCAATCTGTTATTAGGCGACCTAGGGACTGATATTGTGACTGAATTTCTTGATGAATTCGGAGGGTTAGAGAGAACAAGAGTGAGTTGAGTGTTTGAGTGAAAATAACCAACTTTTGATGACTTTCTCTCTCTAAATCTCTTATATAATCACTTAGATGCAATGAATGATCTGCTAGCTGTCCATTAGAGGTTGATTTGCTGGTAAGATAAGTCACCTTGGTCAAAATAGTTGGTGAACAACTAAAGTTTTAGCCATTTCTACAAGTTAGCTCATTTAAAATGTAAAAAGGGTATTTTAGTAACTTGCAAAATAAATTTAATGGCAATCTTGATAAATGCACAAACCCTTAGGATTTAGGATTTAGGGTTTAGGTTAGGGTTTAGGGTTTAAACCCTTTAGAATTTAGGGTGTAGGGTTTAAACCCTTTAGGTTTGCAATTTAATTTCCAAGATTTCGAATTTCGGTTTTCAAAAATAGAAAATTAATATTCCAAAATCATAATTAGGATTCAATAATTATGATAATATTTCCTAATCATAAAATTCAATCTTGCTAATTAAGATTAATATTCCTAATTAAAATTACTTAATTTAATAATTAGGGTCAAAATGGTCATTACTGTTTATAACCCACGAATTAGGGTTTTAATTAGAAAAATAAAATTTCCAAATTACAATTAAGTTTGTAAAATAGAAATTAAAATAACTGAAATATAATTAGGGTTTTCTAATCATATTAAAGTTTAATACACACGTTAGGCTTCCCAATTAGGATTAGGGTTTCCTAATTAGGGTTTATTAATTACAACCCTTATCCGATCAATCATTAATCATTATCAACATATAGCACAAACACATTCTCACCAATATAATTAGTTTAATTATATTTTCTACCGAATCCCGTTCCAGAAATTAGGGTTAGGGTTTCTATTCTCCATTAAGCACAACTCTACTCTAAGTTTATTAGTCAATACACAAATTGACCTTCTCGAGACTCGTATCACAGAAACTTGTCACAAAATTAATAATCAAAATAAATTTTAAATAAAAAAAAATTTATTCATAAAATTTTGATTATTCGAAATCCTGGGTTATCAAAGACCGAGTAGGAACTGTGGCCTATAGACTCGCCTTACCGCCAAGTATGTCTCGTGTTCATAACATTTTTCACATATCTATGTTACGCAAATATGTGAAAGATCTGAACCACATTATTGAATTAGAACCGGACGAGATAGCGACAGATTTAACATATGAAGACGTACCTATTAAAATCTTAGATAAGAAGGATCATATTCTAAGCTCCAAGGTTATACCTCAAGTCAAGATTTTGTGGAGAAACCACGATGTTGAGGAAATGATGTGGGAGTTAGAATCCAAAATGAAGTTAAGGTATCCTCACCTCTTCGACATACCAGGTATGTATCCTAATTTTGAGGACGAAATTTCATATGGAGGGGAGGTTGTAAGACCCCGAATTATATGAAATAAAAGTATCCAATTTTTTTATAATTATTATTCTATTTAATGAATGGTTAAATTGATAAAAGGTTAAAGTTATGGGTGATATTTGAAAATTTTATAAAGTAAGCAAGTTGATATTCATTGTGTTGGGGAATATTCGATTGGTTGGGAAATATTCATTTTAATAGGGAATATTTGTACGACGACACAATCATTGGTGGACCCCACAACGAAAGTATTATCGTAGTTAGAAAACAACAGAAATATCTTTTTATAAAAATAACGGCGAAAGTTTTACCGTTAAACTGTTGAGATACCCGGTGGTAAAAATACAGTAATACGCGTGGTTGCATAGTAGTACACAGTATTGATTATTGATGCTTACGTAAGAAGCCACTCAATAATACTAAATTATTGCTACACTAATTGATGCATAGTATCTCACGTTATTTGATTCAATTATTATCACAGTATCATCTGCACAATATTTTATATTATTAAATCAATAATTGAGACGACAAAGTTATTCATTATTATTTGTAATATTGACAATGCCTAGAAAGTTAAGGAGACGTTTGGTCACCTAATTTTGCGCCAATGGGGAGAAATCCTTATCAGAAAGCCCACTCTTTCCTGGAAATGATCTGGTTGTTAAATATTGTGAGTAATAATATTAATGATGAATAATTATTAATAGATTAGAAATGTGTTTATTAAAGATAAAGGATTTGTGGTAAATATTTATTCAATTTTTTTGATATAAATATAAGGATTTGTTATGAGGCGTTTGTTATAAGTTTGACTGAGTATTCAATGGGAAGATTTACTAATTTTATGGATCGTCTGTGGTGGTTTTAATTATAAATCAATCTGGACCATCGGTGGTAGTTTTAATAGTAAATCAATCTGGATCGTCGGTGGTGGTTTTAAAAGTAAATCAATCTGGACCGTCCGTTCTAATAGTAAATCAATCTGGACTGTTCGTGAATCAGTTACTATTTAGTCCATTCTCCTATAAATAGAAACTTAATTCTTCTTTCTTTCTCACAAATTCACTGAGACTCACAAGAGAAACTATAGAGAGAGAAACTATAGAGAGCAAGAAGAAGAGTATTTTGCTACTTCACTATTACAGTATCCAGTCTTCTATTAAGGTAAGGGGTATTATTTCTTTCGCATTCATAAGGAATACTATTTTTCGTATTCATCCTTTAATATGTCGGAATAACCTGTCTACGCGGATTACGTACCGCATGACAGGTGAAAATTCATTTGCAGTTTCGTATGTTATTTCTTTTCATATTCTTAAATTTAAACTTACTATGGTAAGTATTGCCTCTATAATCCCTGAAATTAGTGGGATATCCTTGAAGTTTTGTGCTTCATCCAGTATCGTTTCATTGGAATATTGATCTGAACTTTCTTATTAAATATCAATATTTCCACCCAGGGTACTATTCATGGGTTACTATTCACCCGATTACTATTCACTAAAATATTATTCACTCGGGTATTCGGGACACTTTTCATATTGGGGTACTATTCACGAGTTACTATTCACCCGGTTACTATTCACTCGAATATTATTCACTCGGGTATTCGGGGCACTTTTCATATCGGGGTACTATTCACTCGAGTACTTTTCACGATAAAAATTGATTTCTTTTCTGTTCAAAATTATTTTTGATACATGAATATTATTCTTGAATTTTACTCCACAAAGCAGTATCATGTTGACAATTTAGATATTTTTAAACTCTGGATAAATTTAAAGTCTTTAATATTTATCCTTGATTTCGCTTGATTAATGTTTATATCATTGTCATCATCCTCATACTTATATTGTGATAAAAGTCATCTTTGGCTTACGTGCATAGATGAACTGTTGATTGATATGATTATGATCAGGGATCATTCGGTATAATCATGACCCGTAATGTTACAAATGATGTGATAAAAGTCATCATTGGCCCGTAGTGCATTGATGGACAGTTATTAGTATGATTATGACCAGGGATTATTCGGTATAATCATGATCATTGATGCTTACACGAATATCCTTGGCCCGTAGTGCAGGGATAATTCGTGTACGTGATACTAATTAATATACTTGGCCCGTAGTGTAGGGATGATTCAATGATGTGGTTTATTTATTAAGCTGAGTCCCAGCGATAAAATTGATGATAAACTTTTTAAATTATAGAAGATAGTATATATCATGCTCTACTTGACTCTTCTAATGGATTGCTTGTTCCGCTGCAGTTAAACTTGATATTTATTGTATTTTATCAGTTTAACATTGTTGAAGGCTAACGATAATTTATTCTGCATTATCTCAGTCATAATATTTCTTACTCGGTTAGTTGAGCTCACCCTTTTACTTTCATTGTTCTATTCAGAAAATGAGAACGTAACCGGGACTAGTCGGGGAACGGAGTGATGGTCCGAGATGGTTGTTTTAGAAATTCTCACTATTTAGTGTGATGATAAATGTAATGAGGATTGAATTTGAGTTTGGATATTGTCTATGAGACAATATTCGTGTAAAAACTCTCAACTCATATTGTATAATTAAGTTTGTATTTGTATCCAGTACCATGTATTTGGCGACCCAAGATGGGTGATGTATACCTATTTTGGGGGTGTCACAACAGCTTTGGAATCCACCATCTTGTATTCCAAAAATCTTCCAACTACGAACTTCTTCGTGTTAGTATCTTCTGTTTTATATTTTTTATCCAAGGAATCCTATTGTTCTCTTGTTGTTTTTAGAGAACTATGCACATTGTATAATGTGTTGTCCAATCCATTAAGGATATAATTACGACTTAGAAAGTCAGCATGTTTTCATGAATCAATTGCAACAACAACTTGCCTGTATGTTTCATCTTCTTTAAGAACATTTGCCTTGGAACTTTTTATTTGTTCCCTGTTAAGGCCCATTTGCCTTGCAACAAAAGATGTTGTTTTATTTGCATTGTATTAATTAAATCAAATAATTTTGTGTTCTAGGATATACATATATATATATATATATATATATATATATATATATATATATATACATATATATATATATATATATATACGGTCCGTCTCTAAAGCGAACCTTAAAGAGCGAACCAAAGACGAACCGTCGTCTTTGGTGTCTATGGCGATGGTTCGATCCGTCGCCATAGCCATGTAGTCTTTGGCGACGGGTCGAACCGTCGCCATAGACACCAAAGACGACGGTTCGTCTTTGGTTCGTTTTTTAAAGTTCGCTTTAGAGACTCTCCGTATATATATATAGTCCGGATCTTAAGCTCACCCTTATCCAATTCACCTGAGCTCACCCTTCTTTAGCGACGGATCCGGCGACGGTTCGGTCATACAACCGTTGTCTATACTTTTAGCGACGCTATATGTTGTCCGTCGCTAAAAGTATAGACGACGGTTATATGACCGAACCGTCGCCGGGTCCGTCGCTAAAGGAGGGGTGAGCTCGGGTGAGTTGAATAAGAGGTGAGCTTAAGATCCGGACCGTATATATATATATATATATATATATATATATATATATATATATATATATATCATTGTTTCTTTTTCATTTCAGGTGAGCTTCAAGGAGGTTGCAGTATGGTTTTGCTCGGTGCTTCATAATTTACAATTGATCATGGCAGCTTCATTTTCACCGAATATGCTCATTTGATTCATAAATCAATATTATTATTGTTTTTACTTCATGGATCTAATTTCATCATTCTCTCGGTTGACTTCTTACTTAACAAATAACAATGGCATGTAATATGCTCAAGAAATATTAGCCATCTTCTGTTTGAGATGAACACATTACATTAATATTTGTATATGAAAAACATGTGTTTATACATACCCTTTCAAGATTCTTATCATAACTGAAATTTAAACGACAAGAAAATTCTCAAAAGTAGTATATGAAAAAGCCTGAAGTGAAATAAAATGCATCAAGAAAGGCTTGCTGAGAATGCAAAATTAAAGATTACATATAAGATCATCAATGGAAATTCGCATTCGTCTTGTAAGTCATTCCTACGCTCCAGTTTGGAGGAGCGACATTCCAGGCGACAATTGTCTCTCTGGAAGTGTATGAAGTGAGCTTGAAAGAAAGAGCCTGACCTTTCAGGGTTGCAAATGCCTGGTATGAAGCACCCCAGTTATGGCTCATGCTAATCCACCCTGTTTTGCTTCCCTTCACCCACATGTTTGCAATGTCACCTCCTCCGGCTACATTCATCACATACACCAACAGCCAGTAACCATTTCCTTGGAATGAGAACCGTAGGCCACCTTTCTTGATGCACGCTACTCTGCAATATTTAACCAGTAGTAATTTTTAGTTAGTTTGCTGTGGTAGTTATAGTTGTTTCTACAAAAATCAAATAAATTTGTATAGATTTTAAATAAAATGACTTTTAAAAAATGTATGTTTTTCTAATCGTGTTAAAATTTGTGTCCAAGTACAATTTTCAAGATGGGACAAACTGCATATAGATGCTAACTCGACTAGCTGCCACATCTTAAGTCCTCCACGTACTTTTTGTCACAAAAAATTATAGGTAATTAGACAAAAACATATCCTGATTCCTAACAATTTAAAATGACAGTTCATTTGATGGTCTATAGAAATGAGTTGTATTAACAGAGTTACATTTTAGATGACATTTGTTATACAAATGCAACTTATTTTAATATAGAACTGCTCAAATGGATTGTGTAATTTGAAGCGACTGGAATCCAAATTCAGGCTGATTAGTCTTGTAAATCTACCTGCGGTATGTGACTGGGACAATGCCAGCCTTCCACTGCGCAATCTTCATGAAGGCAGGCTTGGCCATGTCAAAGTGGGTTCGGGGCGGATTGCACCAACCACCATTGTTGGAGTCTTTAGACCAGTTAGGTGGGCAAATGTTGGTGGCAGTCACGGTGGTGAAAGGTGACCCTTTGTAGCACCAAGGAGAACCAACACATTTTATCTGATAACAAGTCCCACATGCATATCCATTTTTAAATAAAGTTGAGCTCAGTGCTGCTGTATCTACCCCATAACCATTAGTGAACAAGTTTCCATAGCCACACGCTCCTCCTGCAAACCCAAATAAGACATATTATACAATTACTACAATGACAAAAATATCAAACACATGAAAATTGACCACATTTGTAACGACCGAGTCTATACAATAAATACACCTTTCACCCGATTTCCCCCATTTATATTTACCGATACAACAATAATCGGAATTGTTGCTTAAACTAATATTTGTGTCGCTATATTGGGAAAAATTGGGTGTAAAGTGTAGTGAAGAAGATCCTAATCCGAATTTAGCCAGCTAATTAAAGAAGTTGTGATGAGTCGGCTGTCACGCACCCATGGTTGCAGAGGCAGACTCGTCTCCATAAAATGTGGCGTGGGCGGTGTACCATGGGCTTGGCCGATAAACGGGTGCAGAAGCAGCGAATGATTTACAGAAGATTGTCACTAACAATGCCATTATTGACAAGTTGAAGCTCGATGAATGAAGGAAAGAAGCCATTGGCTATTATTAGCATATAAGTTGTGAAGAAATCACAATGCCAATTGACTTGTACATGTAATCCTTATATATATATATATATATATATATATATATATATATATATATATATATATATATATACATATATCAGCAGAATGCAAATGGAGGTTATTCCCTTCCTTCGTGACTATCACAAAGATGTTCGTTTTAAAAGTCAAAATGCAGGCTTTTCAAATGAAAATTAAAGAACGTTGCATTAATTTAAAAGTCTTGCACCACGTAGTTGTTAGGGGAGGAAAATTGACACTGAATGAAATGAGGGACGACGTGCAGGCAGGTATGTATATATATGACATGATATAGGAGTATACCCTGGCGGAACTATTTATTGCATGACCGGAGGGACCATGGCTCCACCCCATTTTTTTTTATACATACATACATATATACATATATATATATATATATATATATATATATATATATATGACTAATTAGTCCGGATCTTAAGTTCACCCCTTATCCAACTCACTCGAGCTCACCTCCCTTTAGCGACGGACCCGACGACAATTCGGTCATACAACCGTCGTCTATACTTTTAGCGACGGACAATATGTAGCGTCGCTAAAAGTATAGACGACGATTGTATGACCGAACCGCCGTCACTAAAAGTATAGACGACGGTTGTATGACCGAACCGTCGCCGGGTCCGTCGCTAAAGGGGGTGAGCTCAGGTGAATTGGATAATGGATGAGCTTAAGATCCGGACCTTATGACTAATAATCTATAGTATGTATTTGTTATGGATCCTTATAAATAAATAAAAAACACATATCATCCGCTATAGTAACGAACGCTGATCAAGATGAAGATTCGACTGTATTAACTAGGATTTATGGTTTATTAACTAGGTAACCTTATTAACCAAAGGTTAATAAACTCTAAACCCTGAAATCAAAACACTTATTTTAATTGACGTCCGCTACAAATTGTAGCGGATGATGTGTTTTTTTTACCTTATGATCATTCTTTTTTTGTTTTCAAGGATATAGATGGTGTATATTTTATAAGGATCCATAACAAATACATGTTATGGATCATTCTCATATATATATATATATATATATATATATATATATATATATATATATATATGAAAAAAATGTATATACATAGTTGTGTAGTACACAGTTACATATGGCTACAATTCAACCGTATGAACCGTCGCCAGATATTCTGTTCTATGGCGACGGTTAAACCGCCGTTATAATCCAAAAAAACCGTCGCCATAGCACGACTGTATACTACACAGCTGTGTGTGTATATATATATATATATATATATATATATATATATATATATATGTGTGTGTGTGTGTGTGTGTGTGTGTGTGTGTGTGTGTGTGTGTGTGTGTTTTCAGATTTACAAAATTGTCATTTCATAAAAAATAATAATTACACGAACAAGTACTAATAATATACCTTATACTCAGCTCCCATTTATTGTTCACACAACACAATCACAGTGATCACTTCTCTCTTCTTTCATAATTGCTTTCAAATGGAGATTTTAGCCATTTGCTCTAATTCCTAACTTTTTTTTATTTCTTATATTTATTAATCAATTATTCCCTCCGTTTCACATAAATAATTTTATTTAATTTTAATCCTAAATAATTTATAAAATCTTTCAAAAAAATTTGTGATGTAAATTTAATTTAATTTTAAAAATAACAAATTTTCACTTAAGCCAGAGGCTAAACTTGTTTGATAAATTTTCTATTGCATCTTAATACTTCTTAATAGTTAATATTCAAATCTAATTCTAAACCATCCAGAGGTCTGAGCAAGTTTGTATATTTTTTGGATAAAAATAACCTCTTCACTATTATAAATTTCCTCAATTATCCACGATACAAATTTAACCCTACTGATCTCTCTTCACTCCGCCGCTCTTCTCCTTGGTTGTTACTGCTCTTCTCCATTTGTTGGTGCTCTCTCTTCTACATTTATTGTTCATTATTACTTGAGCAACTCATAAACCCATCAAAATTTTCACTCTAAAAAGGAAAAAAATTCCCAACAAAACCCCAAATAATATGCTGCATCGGCAGAGGCCAAGGGAAGATGACTTGAAGGTGTTGAGATTTTCTTCAACTTGGGTTTGGATTCTTTGGCGGCTGGGGTCCCTGAGCTTCCCCTTGACCGAGACGTCAACTTGATCGAAGCATAAGTTGTTGTAATTAACTTGAGATCTAATTCAGCAAGCACAAACCAAACCAGAATTATAGATCTAAGGGGTGAAATTGGGATGGATGAGAAATTAAACAAAGAAAGAACTTTTTGATCCTGAAATACTGAAGGACCATAATATTTTTTGCTGGGCATCCTGGAACACCAGTGGCGAAGCCAGAAAGTTATAACAGTGGGGTCAAAATTATTAGTAAGTTATAAAAATTTTGACGGGGGTTCGGGGGCAGCGTCCCCGAGTCAATTTTTTTTAATACTTTATACTTTTGGGTTAGACAAATGCATCCAAATATTCAATTTAATAATACTAACAAAAAAGGGAAATCCGAATTTATTTTTGAAAACAAAATTGAAGTTTGGCTTTGCCCCAGGTCTCTCTATTTTGTGGCTGAAGTGCTGAACAGATATAGATGTATGAGATTTAGGATTGAGGCTTGGCAGCTTGGGTATATCTAATTAAAAAAAAAATTCTGAGTGGGGTCAAAAATTGAGTGAGGGTCAAAAATTGGGTGAGATAAAAAAATTTTTTTAAGTGCTTTTAAAAATTGAGTGGGGTCAATTGACCCCACATTTTCACCCTAGCTTCGCCCCTGCGGAACACCACCCTCTCCTTCTCCCTCTTCTGTCTTCTTTCTTCTAATCTACTTACCGTAAAATACAGCTGCAGGTTTGGTTTGGTTTCGTTGGTGAGACAGATAGGATAGGATAAGCATGGATGTTTTATATATTCATTCAAATAGTTTTTCATTTATATTTATTTCCATTTACAGAAGATAAAATCATTTTTGGGTTAGCAAAAAGTCAAATAGGATAAGCATCAAATCTAAATAAGTTGAACATATATTGCAAAATACCATAGACTGCTTCACCCGATTTTAAACTAATTATGATATATCTAAATTGTGACGCTCTTAAAATAGGTATACATCATCTATCTTGAGTCGCTAAATACATGGTACAAATTTCAAATACAACTTAATTATACAACAGTCGTGTAAAATACGACAAAACATAATCTAAAAACATAATCTAAGACAATATCCACACTCAATGGAGTCCTCATTACATTTATTGTCACACTATTTAACAGAATAGTAAGGACTACTAATGCTATCATCTGGACCGTCACTCCGTTCCCCGACTAGTCCCGACTACATTCTCATTTTCTGAAGAAAATAGTGAAAGAAAGGGTGAGCTCAACTAGCCCAGTAAAAAATATTATTACTAATATAATGCAGAATAAATTATCCTTAGCCTTCAATAGTATAACAACTGATAGAATACAATAAACAACAAGTTTTAAATCAACAACTGCAGCGGAAATAAGCAATCTATTAGAAGAGTCAAGTAGAGCATAAAATCTACTATCTTCTATGATTTAAAAAGTTTTTCATCAACTTTATCGCTAAGACTCAACTTAATAAATAAACCACATCATCGAATCATCCCTACACCACGGCCAATGATATTCATGTAATCATCAATGGTCATGATTATACCGAATAATTCCTGTTCATAATCATACCAACAACTGTCCATCAATGAACTACAGGCCAATGAGAACTTTTACCACATCATTCGTTACATTACGGTCATGATTATACCGAATAATTTTTGGTCATAATCATACCAAGTCCATCTATGCACGTAAGCCAAAGATGACTTTCATCAAAATATAAACATGAGGATGATGACAATGACATAATAATTCAATTAAACAAGTTTAAAGATAAATTTTAAAGATTTATAATTTAATTTATCCACAAATCAATAACGTTCAAATTGTCAACATGATACTGCTTTGTGGAGTAAAATTCAAGAATAATATTCATGTACCAAAAATAATTTAGACAGAAAAGAAATATATTTTTCGGGTAAATAGTACCCCGTGAATAGTATCCTGTGAATAGTATATCGGGAATAGTAACTCGTGAATAGTACCCTGACATAAAAAATACCCCAAATACCCGAGTGAATAACACTAGAGTGAATAGTAATCGGGTGAATAGTAACCTGTGAATAGTAACTCGTGAATAGTACTCCAGCACGAAAAGTGCCCCGAATACCCGAGTGAATGATACTAGAGTGAATAGTAACTGGGTGAATAGTAACCCATAAATAATAACTCGTAAAAAAATACCAAAGAAAATGATATTCCATGACGAGTATAAAAAGAAATAATATCTCATACGAGTATAATAGAATATACGAAACTGCAAATGGATTTTCATCTGTCATGCGGTAATCCACGTAGACAGATCATTTCCACAATTTAATAAAGAATGAATGCGAAGGATCATTCACCATGCATGCGGTAATCGACATAGACAGGTTATTCCAACAGAATAATAAAGAATGGAATAATAGAAGAATTCACCAGGCATGCGATAGACCGCACAGACAGGTTATTCCAACAGAATAATAAATAATAGAACCAGATCATGCGTAATACGCACAGACAGGATATTCTAACAGAATAATAATGAATGGAACCAGGTCATGCGTAATTCGCACAGACAGGATATTCCAACAGAATAATAAAGAATGGAATAACATAAGAATTTCACCATGTATGCGGTACTTCGCATAGACAGGTTATTCCAACATAATAATAAATAATAGAATAACAGAAGCTCTCTTCATGAATACGAAAGAAATAATACCCCTTACCTTAGAAGAAACTTGATACTGGAATAGTGAGGTAGCAAATTTCTCTTCTTCTTTCTCTCTATAATTTCTCTCTATAATAATTGCTCTATAGCTTTAGTGAATTGGTGAGAAATGAAAGAAGAATGAGCTTCTATTTATAGGAAAATATAGTTTCGATAATTGCACATTTTGGGGCTCAAAATATTACAGTATAATACCTTCCTCTTTTTCTTCATTTTTAATTTAGTCCTGCAAGTATTATCAAACTTGCACCACCTCCCCTAATAGTAAATCATGTAAATTAATAGTTCATTCATGTGACTTAATAGTATAATCATGTGAAAAAATTAATAAAGTATAGTACCTTCAACTATACCTCCATTTTTAATTTAGTCATGCAAGTATTATCAATCTTGCACCAATTACCCTAATAGTAAATCATGTGAATCAATAGTACACACATGTGAACACATAGTTATAAGCATGTGAATTAATAGCAATTAATTACTCATTTATCCGGTTAATTACCCGATTGGTCAATATAACCTCCAGACATCAATTATTATCGAAATAAATGTCGATTTTCACTAACACTAATAATTCCCACACAATAGAACTATCAATTTCATCTTTAATCAACACGAACTTATTCATCATTAATATTATAACTCACAATATTTAACAACCAGGTCGTTCTCAGGAAAGAGGGGGCTTTCCGATAAGGATTTCTCCCTATTGGCGCGCAATTAGATTATCTAACCTCTCCTCGACAGAACTTTATAGACATTGTCAATATTGCAAATAATAATATGAATAACTTTATCGTCTCAATTATTGATTTAATAATATAAAATATTATACAGATGATACTGTGACAATAATTGAATCAATAATATGAGAGATATGATGCAACAATTACTGTAACAATAATTGAGTATAATTGAGCGACTTCTTACGTAAGCATCAATAATCAATACCGTGTGCTACTATGCAACCACACGTATTACTGTACTTTTACTATCAGGTAGTTCAACAGTTTTAACGATAATACTTTCGCCGTTATTTTTATAAAATGATAATTCTGTCATTTTCTATCTACGACAATACTTTCGTTATGGGGTCCACCAATGATTGTCCCGTCGTACGAATATTCTCCGGCAAAAAGAATATTCCCCGACCAAACAAATATTTTATAACAACTTGCATACTTTGTAAAAAATTTCACATATCACCCTTAACTTTAACTTTTTATCAATTTAACCATTTACGAAATAAAATAAAAATTATAAGAAAATTGAATACTTACATTTCATAAAATTCAGGGTCTTACAATCTCCCCTCCTTATAAAATTTTGCCCTCAAAATTTACGTACGTACCTGATATGCCGAAGAGATGATGATAATTCGTCATATTCTAACTCTTGAGGTATAACCTTTGAGCGTAGAATATTGTTGGTCGATTTCGCAATCAATGAATACGTGCAAGTATACACGGTCAACAAGTAATAAACTGAAAGTAGAGTATCGTTCCCACAAGAAATTATTTAATAAAAATCACCAAGTACTAATTCTTAATCAAACTAATTTTATTTAAACAATCTCAAATCATGATTTTTCTAATAAGAAAACTAAATTAACTAATTAAACTGAATTGCTTTATGATTGAATTCAGATAAATAAAGATTAAGACTACAATATCCCCAATTATGAACTATAAACCAATTATCCAATTATCCCAATTATTATGCCTACTGAATTGTTAACAGAAATTCTCAAATGCCAAAAGTTTTTTTCCAAGTGATCAATTGACTTTTATTTAATCCAGATTAATCTTGCTATATTCCTATGCAAAACAATTGAATTAAACTCTTTCGATTCCAATTCTTTATGTGTTACATGCGGTGAACAAATATTTTCATTCAATTCACAAACCTAATTATTCACCATGCAAATAATTAAGTCGCATGTTATCATGCCCAGTTCTAACCCTAAAATTCCTCTTTCAATTCCTTCTAGAGTAACAAGGTAATTATTGATCAAATAATTAAGCAATAAGCACAAGATAAGATAAACAATTCACTTAGACGTAAAATAATTGAAATAAATTGAATTACTAATTTATAGACATAAAATGTTCAATTGAAATCTTAATAAAAGAGCTAGTTCATAATTAATGAATTAAAATCAAGAATCCACAATTGAATAGATATTAAAAGATAAAAGTATGATAAGAGAAGAGAATAGAATCTGTTGTCAGCAAATCTGATGCTCCTCTCTTGCTCCTACTCTTGATCTTCAATGATCTCCGAGTTACTTCAATCTCCAAACCTAATAAGAACTAGGGTTATGTTCTAATCTAATGGAGTGTATCTCTAATCTAATCTATGTAATCCTCATTTATTTTATGTCTTAAATCATGTATTTATAGGTTACAAGTCCAATTTTTAGCTTAGGAACAAACCCAATCCAATTTGGAGTCAAAAAGGTGTCAAAATTCGCCCCAAAACGCGTCCAAGCCTAACCAGACCCTTCCCCAGCACCCCAGCGCTGGGCACGGCGCTGGGAATCTGCCCCCTAGTACCCCGGCGCTGCAAATAGGCATGAAATGGGCGCCCCAGCGCTGGGACATTTTCTGCTCCGACGTCCTTTAGGAAAATGGTCATAACTTCTTCGTCCGAACTCCGATTTTGATGATTTAAGATGTTCCGGAAAGAGGAGACGTAGATCTACAACTTTCATTCTCTGCATTTTTTGAAATAATGTCCGAAGCAATACTCAAATTGGCTCTGAAGTAACTGTTGTGTAAATAGCAAGCCGAAAACACGAATCTAGCCAACCCGAACGTCGATCCAAGTAACTTTTGTCCCAATTCCTACAAAACAATATAAAACATGCATGAATAGACATAAACACTTAAAAACATCCAAAAGATTAAGTTCAAACGCACTCAATTATGAGTATAAAACTCACTCATCAAATACCCCCAAACTTAAATATTTGTTTGTCCTCAAGCAAAGACACAAAAGAACTAAAAATAAACAACGTAAATTGACTACATGAATGCATATGCATGATCTACTTCCTAATATACCTACGAACCCAGTAATAAATCAATATGATATATAGCAATAGGCCTCAAAGATACCATTGATACTCAAACAATTTATCCGATCAAATCAAAGTCCATAACTCTAACCAGTTAGTCAATCCAAACCTGTCATCACCTATGTTGTGCGTGTGTGCTTGTTAACCATTCTAACCAACCACAATTCAAGATAATCACATAACAAACTTCTTAGAAGGAAAATTTCAGTTCATATTCAATTACTTTTGTGAACATGACAACTCCGGTTAAAACTAAGTAATTACCAAGTCTAAGGGTAAATACAAGATTTATTTATACTTTTATTCAATCACGAGGGCATTTTTGCTCTTTCTCGTGTTTTTTTCATTTTTTTTCTCATGGCTGTGCAATGTCTTATTCCCTTAGGCTTTTCAATGCTACAACGAGCTTTCGACCAATGACTCCCAGACCATTAAAACCTTAGGGTGCTAGGTGTAAAGACAATCCCCTCGGGTTTACTTACTCAAGTAACAAAGGCCACAAAACTAGACAAGCATGCCACGGTGTTTATTCAAATTTCTTTTCTGGATTTTTTATTTTTTTTTTCTTTTCATCATTTCTTTTTTTTTCATTTTCTTTTTTCATTTTCATTTTTTTTTCATTTTCATTTTGTATATATATACCCCACAGATTTTCCCAAACTCAAGCTTTTACGTCATTCCAACCTCTACCGCCAGTTTACTAATTTTTTTAAATTTTAACCAAGATTTTTCCTCAGAAACAAATTATGAAGCCCTTGAACCAAGTGGATTAAAACAGTTAAACTTTAAGTGTTAACCGGTTACATAAGTTTAAGACAGGCTCAGATTATCATCATGATTAAAACTAGAACTCATCATCAATTATCAACACTGTTTAAGTTAACATGCAAAACAATCTTATCATAGGCCGAGCTAAGACCACACCAACCGATCACACAGATTCATGCAAAAAAAAATGCAATTATGCTATATGAACACATACTAATGCAACACATATATGAATATGCAAATAACTACCATGTATTATATGCAACCTAAAAAAAACACAATGCTAACACATAAAAAAATGAATTGTAATGCAAATAACTAACTATATGCAATACGACACTAAAATGCCCCCAAACTTAAACTAGACATTGTCCTCAATGGCTAAAATAGAAAAAATTAAAGCAGAAGACTTTCCTGAAAATATAGCAATCTTCCTCCTTGTCCGCTAAGTTTGGAGAATAGGCTAAGCACATGGAACAAATTGGGCACCTCACTTGAATTTGACTTGAATAACCTGTAAACCATGATAGAAACAATTTTATTAAATTCTAAATAAATAAAAATTCAAAACTACTAATATAAAACCTAATAAAAACTAAAAATAAAAATTAAACTTGGGTTGCCTCCCAATAAGCGCTTGTTTTATAGTATCAGCCTGACTTCTTCAATTCGCTATCCAATTCCCCTACGAAAATTGAGGAACCCTCCATCCATCAGTAACAATGTCTCTTTTAGGAGGTTCCCAATTGTAATGGCCATTGAGTTTAAGTCACCTAGCATGATCTTTTTTGATAGAATCCTCATTAAGTACGGCAAACCACTAGGTGCTTTCCCCATTGTGTTTGTGATTAAATTATAGCATGGAAGCTTGTCAAACACAATGGGCTCTTCCTCTATCTTCTCTTTTTCAACCCACCATGACACCACAGTTGTACTAGCTCTTATGTCACAAAGAGCTTTGCCTATGACATGACTGCCAATTGGGCATGGTTTTGCAAAACTGCCCGGATTCTTGAACTTTGGTGGAGAAGGCACATGGGATATTGATGAAATCAGCTCATCTTCATTGAATCTTACAGTTAACTCTTCGTCGATCTCCTTTTCTTGGTTCCCAATTATTTCCTCTCTTTCAACATCTTGTGGCTCATCTAGTTGCAGATTTTGTTCGGGCTCTCCATCGGTCTCAGAATCCATGTCATAGGGCCAAGTGTATTGAGGACAAATGTTTGAGGCATTGATTAGTTGTTCCTTTGTTGCGTTGTCCCTTTTTTCTGTGTCCTTGAAAGTCTCTTGCACTTCTTTTTCGCTACGTATAGTCACAGCCTTGCAATGCTCATCTCTGCCCGGATTTATCTCTGTATCACTAGGGAGTGTTCCAAGTGGGCGGTTATTCAATGCAGGTGCTATCTGCCCCAATTGATTTTTCAAATTCTTTATCGACGCACCTTGGCTTTTCATATTCAGCTCTACTTGATTCAATATTTTGTCTTGTTCATAGTTCCTTTTTTTAGTAGCTCTAATGAATTTTTCCAAGGCTTCTTCCAAACTTGATTTCCTTTCTGGTTGTTGTGGAGTCTGATTTTGAAATCCGAATGTATTTTGTTGTCTAGGCGCTTGAGCTTGATTGTTACTCCAAGAAAATCCTGGATGATTTCTCCAACCCGGATTATATGCGTTTTGGTTCGGATACGGTTGGGTAGACCGACTATATCTCCCTACGAACTGAGCTGATTCAGCGTTTATGGCACATTGATTTGTACCATGACTCCCAGCACATAACTGACAAACCATAGCTACTTGCTGCTTGGATGGTGGACTCCATGTTTCAATTTTCTCAGCTATTGCGGACACCTGTGCTGCCAATTCTGAAAGTGTCGCGAGTCCATCAATCCCTGTTTCCATTAGTTGAGTCATGTTTGCCATCCTTCACCTCTGTTGGGCTACGATAACCTCCGACGTCTTCGAATTTGCCTCAATTTATATTGGCTCTTCAGAAAATGTATTAAGTCCATCAATCCCTGTTTCCCTTGGTTGAGTCATGTTCGTGTATGGCCATTGATACGCAAAGTCATCCATGGTACCTGAAAAGAGAGAAATATAGGAAGATAATTAAAAATAAAAATAAAAATGTTTAAACTAAGACTAATTTGATTGAAATTAATATTGGTAAATAATTATTAATTAATTCCCCTGCAACGGCGCCAAAAACTTGTTGGTCGATTTCGCAATCAATGAATACGTGCAAGTATACACGGTCAACAAGTAATAAAGTAAAAGTAGAGTATCGTTCCCACGAGAAATTATTTAATAAAAATCACCAAGTACTAATTCTTAACCAAACTAATTTTATTTAAACAATCTCAAATCGTGATTTTTCTAATAAGAAAACTAAATTAACTAATTAAACTGAATTGCTTTATGACTGAATTCAGATAAATAAAGATTAAGACTACAATATCCCCAATTATGAACTATAAACCAATTATCCAATTATCCCAATCATTATGCCTACTGAATTGTTAACAGGAATTCTCAAATGTCAAAAGTCCTTTTCCAAGTTATCAATTGACTTCTATTTAATCCAGATTAATCTTGCTATATTCCTATGCAAAACAATTGAATTAAACTCTTTCAATTCTAATTCTTTATGTGTTACATGCGGTGAACATATATTTTCATTCAATTCACAAACCTAATTATTCACTATGCAAATAACTTAGTCACATGTTATCATGCCCAGTTTTAACCCTAAAATTCCTCTTTCAATTCCTTCTAGAGTAACAAGGTAATTATTGATCAAATAAGTAAGCAATAAGCACAAGACAAGATAAACAATTCACTTAGATATAAAATAATTGAAATATATCGAATTACTAATTTATAGACATAAAAGGTTCAATTGAAATATTAATAAAAGAGTAAGTTCATAATTAATGAATTAAAATCAAGAATCCACAACTGAATAGATATTAAAAGATAAAAGTATGACAAGAGAAGAGAATAGAATCTGTTGTCAACAAATCTGATGCTCCTCTCTTGCTCCTGCTCTTGATCTTCAATGATCTCCAAGTTGCTTCAATCTCCAAAACTAATAAGAACTAGGGTTATGTTCTAATCTAATGGAGTGTATCTATAATCTAATCTATGTAATTCCTCTTTATTTTATGTCTTACATCATGTATTTATAGGTTACAAGTCCAATTTTTAGCTTAGGAACAAACCCAATCCAATTTGGAGTCAAAAAGGTGTCAAAATTCGCCCCAAAACGCGTCCAAGGCTAAGCAGACCCTTCCCCAGCCCCCCAGCACTGGGCACGGTGCTGGGAATCTACCCCCTAGCACCCCGGCGCTGCAAATAGGCATGAAATGGGTGCCCCGGCGCTGGAACATTTTCTGACATTTTCTGCTCCGACGTCCTTTGGAAAAATAGCCATAACTTCCTCTTCCAAAATCCGATTTTGATGATTCAAGATGTTCCAAAAAGAGGAGACGTAGATCTACAACTTTCATTCTCTGTATTTTTCGAAATAATGTACGGTGAAATACTCAAATTGGCTCTGAAGTGACTGCTTTGTAAATGGCAAGCCGAAAACGCGAATCTAGCCACCCCGAACGTCGATCCAAGTAACTTTTGTCCCAATTCCTATAAAACAATATAAAACATACATGAATAGACATAAAAACTTAAAAACATCCAAAAGATTAAGTTCAAACGCACTCAATTATGAGTATAAAACTCACTCATCAAATATAATCTTTCTTATCCAAAATTTTAATACGTTAAATCTTCTGCTATCTCGTCTATTTCTAATTCAATATTGTGATTCGGGTTGTCCACATATTTACGTAACATCGATACGTAAAAAAAATATTATGAACACGCGATATACTTAACGGTAAGGCGAGTCTATACTCGATCGAGGATTTTAAATGGACCAATAAAATTACGAGTTGAGATAACGCCTTCTTGAACCTTCTTCTTCACATTCAGCAGCTTCAGGTGTGTAGTTTGAGCGGCTTTAACTTTATCGATTAAAGTCGATTGTAATCGTATATTTTTTATCTTCACGTGGGTCCTTAGAATTTTTTAACTCTATCTTCATCATTTGTAAGTTATACAAAATGGGTTTTTGTGTTAACAACATCGCACTCGTAAACGTATGCGATCTTCTACTCAATGCATTAGCTACCACGTTCGCTCTTCCATGATGATATTGAATGGTATGGTCGTAATCTTCAACAACTCGAGCCAACGTCTTTGGCACATTATACGATTGTTTTAGGTAAAGAAATATTTGAGGGTTTTAGAAATGGATTTTGTACTTGGGTCAATATAAAATTCAATTTCACGCTCTAGGGTAGGCCAAGAAGTCTTCAAGAATACGTCAGGAAATTTATTAACGATAAAAATATCATTCAAAACTGTGACTCTCATCCAAGACTTGGATAGCACGTCACATTGATACTTATCAACTTGCCATCGTTATTCACAACGTCCCCTACGGAAAGTTCGGCTTCGGTGCATTCCACACAAGGAAGTCACCAGCGAAAGGCTCAGGGCTCTTTACTTATGGCTTAATATAACAGTGATTGACTTTAGTGGTTTGGTTGCTTAAATTCATATAACAGGTTAGTTAGGAATATGAAAGCTAACAACCTTATGAAAATAATCAATTTTGGCATGATGAGTAGTTAACCAATCGATTCCTAAAATCACATCAAAGGCAAGTATTTTCACAGAGATAAGATCGACAGGTAACGTGAAAGTGTCGATTTAAATCAAACAAGATTTATAAACAGTGGAGGTAACGAAGGTTTCTCCTAACCGAGTTTCAACCGATAAGTCAAAGTCTAATATTTTCGGAGTCAAATTTAAACGTTGAGCGCAAGCAAGAGAGATAAAAGAATGGGTAGAACCGGTATCTAATAAGGTATAGACTTCGCAAGAATTTATAATTAACTAACCCGTGCTAACTTCTTTCGGGTTACTCGCTTTTTGAGAAGTCACGAAAAATGTTATTCCTGAAACCACCGACTTTGTTTTGTCCGTATTCGCCTTTGGTGCCACCGTCTCAGCTGGACTTGACTTTGGTACACGACAAAATTGGGCTATGTGACCTTCTTTTCCACAATTATAACATGCTTTGGACTGCATCGTGCAGTTTGGACTGATATGTCCCTCCCCTCCGCATTTGAAGCATACGACCGGCAGTCGTTCTCCTTCCTTAACAGGTGCTGGTGTTGTTGTCTTTCCATCATTATTGAACATTCTCTTCTTGAAATTTTCACTTCTATTATCTTGGCCATGATTACCACCGAAGTGGTTACCATTCTTGGCATGATAATTTCCCCCACGATGGTTATCATTGTTTCGATGGTCGTTGCCACCGGTACGATTATTATCGTGTTGTTGGTCGTTACCTTTTGCTTGTGTTGACTCATTATCGCGCTCCAATAACTGAGCCCTATTCACAACATCTAAATATAAACAAAGTTTGTGAGAAATGAGGTATTGACGTATATCGGGTTTCAAACCTCTTAGAAACATTCGCGTCATTCGCTCCTCATTATCGACCAAATGGGATGTAAACCGGGATAACTTCGTAAATTTAGCCTCGTATTGCGACACGGTCATATTGTTTTGCTCTAACTTGATGAACTCCACCATGTGACGAATACTTTTGGGAAAGTACTTGTCGTTGAACAGCTCTTAGAACTTCTCCCAAGACATCTTGAGTGCGTCAGGCTGGGTACGCTTTACAGATTCCCACCAATAATCTGCCTCTTCACGCAACAGAATGGTGGCAAAGGGAACCTTTTGCTCCTCGGAGCATCCCAAGACATCAAATATCTTGGTGATCTGCTTTAACCACGTCTCCACCTTAAGTGGTTCTGGCTTTTCCAAAAACTTCGGTGGTCCCAGCTCCTTGAACTGCTTAGCGGTAACCAACCGTGAGTTGCCATTATTTCCACCTATATTTTGAACAAGAGTCTCTCTTACCTGATGTTGCATGAATTGCATAAAGCCTCTGAACATCTCATCGTTCATCATTTGATCGTTGTTGTTTACCTGAGGACTATTGTCTTCCTATTGCACATTATCCTGGGTATTAATCTGTGGTGACTCAACGGTCTCATGTGCTTCATTGCTTATCTCAACATTTTCGGATGCCATTTTCAAATACTGCCACAAAACAAGGGTTAATTAACATATCACATATTATCCCTATACTGTGACCGACCAATTAAATACCAAATAAACTTAGGTAGGTCATACTAGCGAAGGAATTCCCCGTCTCTCCCCTCCAAGTTCTTATCTCACATTTCAGCCAGGGATCATATCCCTAAGCTCTGATACTAACTGTGACGCCCCAAAAATAGGTATACATCACCCATCTTGAGTCCCCAAATATATGGTACAAAATTCAAATACACCTTAATTATACAACAGTCGTGTAAAATACGACAAAACATAATCTAAGAGTTTTAATAAGAATATTGTCATCTAGACAATATCCACACTCAATAAAGTCCTCATTACATTTATTCTCACACTATTTAACAGAATAGTGAGGACTACTAATGCTATCATCTGGACCGTCACTCCGTTCCCCGACTAGTCCCGGCTACGTTCTCATTTCTTGAATAGAACAGTGAAAGAAAAGGTGAGCTCAGCTAGCCCAGTAAAAAATATTATGACTAAGATAATGCAGAATAAATTATCCTTAGCCTTCAACAATATAACAACTGATAGAATAGAATAAACAACAAGTTTTAGATCAACAACTGCAGCGGAAATAAGCAATCCATTAGAAGATTCAAGTAGATCATAAAATCTACTATCTTCTATGATTTAAAAAGTTTTTTATCAACTTTATCGCTCAGACTCAGCTTAATAAATAAACCACATCATCGAATCATCCCTGCACCACGGCCAAAGATATTCATGTAATCATCAATGATCATGATTATACCGAATAATCTCTGGTCATAATCATACCAACAACTGTCCATCAATGAACTACAGGCCTATGAGGACTTTTACCACATCATTCGTCACATTACGGTCATGATTATACCGAATAATTCTTGGACATAATCATACCAAGTCCATCTATGCACGTAAGCCAAATATGACTTTCATCAAAATATAAACATGAGGATGATGACAATGACATAATAATTCAATAAAACAAGTTCAAGGATAAATTTTAAAGATTTATAATTTAATTTATCCAGAAATCAATAACGTTCAAATTGTCAACATGATACTGCTTTGTAGAGTAAAATTCAAGAATAATATTCATGTACCAAAAATAATTTGGACAGAAAAGAAATATATTTTTCGGGTAAATAGTACCCCGTGAATAGTACTTCGGGAATAGTACCTCGTAAATAGTACTCCGACATGAAAAGTACCCCAAATACCCGAGTGAATGATACTAGAGTGAATAGTAATCGGGTGAATAGTAACTCGTGAATAGTATTTCGGCACGAAAAGTACCCCGAATACCCGAGTGAATGATACTAGAGTGAATAGTAACCGGGTGAATAGTAACCCATAAATAGTAACTCGTAAAAAAAAATACCAAAGAAAATGATATTCCATGACGAGTATAAAAAGAAATAATATCTCATACGAGTATAATAGAATATACGAAACTGCAAATAGATTTTCATCTGTCATGCGGTAATCCACGTAGACAGATCATTTCCACAATTTAATAAAGAATGAATGCGAAGGATCATTCACCATGCATGCGGTAATCCACATAGACAGGTTATTCCAATAGAATAATAAAGAATGGAATAATAGAAGAATTCACCAGGCATGCGATAGACCGCACAGACAGGTTATTCCAACAGAATAATAAATAATAGAACCAGATCATGCGTAATACGCACAGACAGGATATTTTAACAGAATAATAATGAATGGAACCAGGTCATGCGTAATTCGCACAGACAGGATATTCCAACAGAATAATAAAGAATGGAATAACATAAGAATTTCACCATGTATGCGGTACTTCGCATAGACAGGTTATTCCAACATAATAATAAATAATAGAATAACAGAAGCTCTCTTCATGAATACGAAAGAAATAATACCCCTTACCTTAGAAGAAACTTGATACTGGAATAGTGAGGTAGCAAATTTCTCTTCTTCTTTCTCTCTATAATTTCTCTCTATAATAATTGCTCTATAGCTTTAGTGAATTGGTGAGAAATGAAAGAAGAATGAGCTTCTATTTATAGGAAAATATAGTTTCGATAATTGCACATTTTGGGGCTCAAAATATTACAGTATAATACCTTCCTCTTTTTCTTCATTTTTAATTTAGTCCTGCAAGTATTATCAAACTTGCATCATCTCCCCTAATAGTAAATCATGTGAATTAATAGTTCATTTATGTGACTTATTAGTATAATCATGTGAAAAAACTAATTATAGTATAGCACCTTCAACTATGCCTCCATTTTTAATTTAGTCATGCAAGTATTATCAATCTTGCACCAATTCCCCTAATAATAAATCATGTGAATCAATAGTATACACATGTGAACACATAGTTATAAGCATATGAATTAATAGCAATTAATTGCTCATTTATCCGGTTAATTATCCGATTGGTCAATATAACCTCCAGACATCAATTATTATCGAAATAAATGTCGATTTTCACTAACACTAATAATTCCCACACAATGGAACTATCAATTTCATCTTTAATCAACACGAACTTATTCATCATTAATATTATAACTCACAATATTTAACAACCAGGTCGTTCTCAGGAAAGAGGGGGCTTTCCGATAAGGATTTCTCCCTATTGGCGCGCAATTAGATTATTTAACCTCTTCTCGACAGAACTTTCTAGACATTGTCAATATTACAAATAATAATATGAATAATTTTGTCGTCTCAATTATTGATTTAATACTATAACATATTATACAGATGATATTGTGACAATAATTGAATCAATAATATGAGAGATATGATGTAGCAATTACTGTAGTAATAATTGAGTATAATTGAGTGACTTTTTACGTAAGCATCAATAATCAATACCGTGTGCTACTATGCAACCACACGTATTACTGTATTTTTAATACCAGGTAGTTCAACAGTTTTAACGGTAATACTTTCGCCGTTATTTTTATAAAATGATAATTCTGTCGTTTTCTAACTACGACAATACTTTCGTTGTGGGGTCTACCAATGATTGTGCCATCGTACGAATATTTCCCGACAAAAAGAATATTCCCCGACCAAACGAATATTTTATAACAACTTGCATACTTTGCAAAAAATTTCACATATCACCCTTAACTTTAACCTTTTATCAATTTAACCATTTACGAAATAAAATAATAATTATAAGAAAATTGAATACTTTCATTTCATAAAATTCGGGGTTTTACATATATAATATAGATATACATATAATACTATTTATATTACACTATCAATTACCTTAAATTAATAATTATCAAACAATATTATTTAACCACAACACTATCAATTGCTTAAATTGTATATAAGGTTAAAATAGTAAAATACTGTTATTCAGACATTTTGAAAAAAGTAATTATCAAATAATATTTTTTCATTTAGACATAATTCTGGACAAATACTCTATATTATTCAGATGTCTAAACTATTCAGATCTTAACGCTCAATTATATCAAACACCGCCTTAGTAATACTTTTTAAGTAGTTTATAATATTAATAATTGTACCAAACAAACCTAGATAAATTCACATTAACTTTGGAATTTTAGAATTTACAAATTCACTAAGAAAAAAAATCATTTTTTTGGAACGGAGAGTAAAAAATAAGCAATATCTATTATTTCATTCAAATACATGTGATTTCTTGATTTGAATAAATCCTATGGTTAAAATTATTCTTCTTATTTGATTTTTAAAAATTGTTGATGGAAAAAAAATTTATTCTTCTTATTATTGTTGATGTATTTCGACATGAAAAAACGTCGAGCGTGGTTGTAATAGAGAATTTTATATTTACTAGAATTTTTAATGTGTATTTTTTTTCCCTATAACATAATTATTTAATATATTAATATTACATATTCTTAAAATAATATTGGTCCTCCCAATATAAATTTATATATGTGTGTCTGTGGTTGATGAAATGCAAGTCAATGGAACCAACCAAATGTTGGTGTATGTAATAGTCTAAGCAGCTTATCCAAGAATATTTCAATAGTCTAACTTCATTATATCATTATATAATAGGTCAACTTCATGTGGAAAAACATTTAATCCTAGGAACATATTTATAGCTACTTCTATGAGAATTTAGCTGCATCAGATATGCAATATAGTGAAAATAAGGGATTAGATTCCCTTCCTTATTTAAACAGTAAGTACATAGCACATTAGCAAAAATCAAAACAATGGCAATGAGAAGATTAAATTTTATATATTTTTGTTAGATAAAAATGGCTATCATTAGCAGCTTAAATTATACAAGTAAAGATGTAAAACCATAGAGTAGAAGATCCTGGTCATAAATGACTGCACAAAGCCTGTATGAGGTATACATATAAACAGACATTCTATTACAGTGTTACATATATGAACATAAACAATCATTCACTTATGACACAACAGCCAGATACAAAATTCCAATTAGGAACCTATTTTCTCCCAGAATTTGAGTTTCTTCTAATGTACATATATGCATGTATTACAGATCTCGCCATGCAACTTCTGTAAAACCACTTAGCACCACTTGTATGATTCTTTGATTCTGCATTCAGTAATTTCAAGTTGTTATTCATAATAAATTAGTAACAACTGAAAAGCTTCCACTTAGAAACCCAAGTGAATAGCCTCTAGTCCAACCACTGTCCATAGGAGGATTAAACCGTCATTATTTGACAAATAAAACAACTTCCGAGCCTTAGAGGACTATATAATATAAAATAAAATAAATACTTTCCGGGGTCTTAGGTCCGGAAGGCACTGTGCGCTTTTTAATTTCATGGAGTCCTGGGGGTTCAAGGCCCTAAAGGATTTAATTTGATTTTAAAATCTGGCCAATTTACGGTGCAAAAATGCACTTTTTCATATAAAAGCCTTCCGGACCTTAAAGTTGTCTTTCCGGTCCTTTAAGGCCCGGAAGGTGTTTTATTCGTCAAATAATGGCCGTTTGATCCTCCCTATGGATTGGAGACAAATACTGCCCATAGTTAATGCTAGCTATGGATCAATCCCCATGTATATATATATATATATAATATGTTGTCTAGTAAGTTCAACTTTGCATCCCTGATTGATAATTAAGTGTGAATAAACGAGTGCCAAATACAAAACAAAATAATCCACGTAATATAACTAGTATATATGTTAGCTACTTCCATCATTTATCTTAAACTTATTATTACATGATGAAGATTATTTAGAAAATAAACTGCCACACTAAATTTCCAATAGTGTAAATTAAGTGAACTACATAGTGATGCCTTAATTGAGAAGAGCTTATAGCATAGATAGGCTAGATACCTCAATCAAGCAGTGCTTCCTTCTGGCAGCGTTATCAAGCGTGTCCTTGAATCGTACACCAAAGACGTCTCACAACTGAGGAAGAATGCTAAGAGTTAAAATTACCATAAAGTTGAAATCACGTCATTGGTTAACAGTTAATAATCAATGGTACATAAAACACATCAAAAGATCAATAATTACGGTGAACGGCCACAAACTTACTTTGTGCACTTAATGGTGTTGGTTGAACCACCACTAGATATTGATAAAATGGTCCCAAAGAAAGAAGTGTTCTCTGTACCACAGTTCGGGCATGGACCCTAAAAGATTAATATAATTCGTTAGTACCGAATTACATACCCAAACTTTCATAATCTATAAAAACCTTACAAGTGATATTTGCAAATATTCTACCTTTAAGATCAAAAAGTCTTTCACAATGAAGTTTGTAAATGTTTGAGATAGCCACAATATAAGCGGGAAAGCAGCGAACCAGGTGAAGATAAAACTGAATGGCTCTGGAAGCTGTAGCACAAGAACTCACAAAATTTAATTGAACATGACTGAGGTGTATGTATGAGTATATATAGACACACGCATATGCATATTAAATTTCGTAGAAATACATCACATTCATGTGATAACGAACTTTTTGCCTCACACATAATAGCTTTTACTTCACTTATAGTTTGAAAAGCACAAACATATGTGCTGGGTGTGTGAAAGAGAGTAGCAGAGTTTTTAAGTCAGTTCAACAAAAATCAACGGTGGATAAACTAAGATAATTCAGAATTTAACCTCCCCCCCCCCCTCCATACCCTGTTTTAACATGCAACAACAATTTTCTAAAACTGTATTCTTGATGCCTAGGAACCGTTTCAAGTTTCAAAAATTTTATCAATGAAAAATGGCCTAAGAGTTGGAGAAATTGACAGCCAACTGTAGCTATAGCACATAAAAATTCGTATCACATCATCACTTTATATTTAATTGAAAAGGAAAAGATAAATAAATCTTCTTACCTCCAAGAGGTATGTGATCTCAAATCCAGTCAAGTCATCCAGGAAGAAAAACCTGTTAAAGCAGAAATTATACAAACACATAATAAGTTAATAACCTGCAGAGTTCTAGATGTTACAGGAAATAGATCCATACGTTAAAAGTTTTCCATGGCATGCAGTCTATGCAGATGACTATTGTTATACTAGGGGAAATGAATTCTTATACTATTGTTTGGAAGAGAGAGTACTAATATATAGGTATCTTCAGGACGGAGCATTCGAATTCATGGAGGCCTTTTTTCATTAAAGTAAATAGAAGTCTGGAACTACAATCCATTGATCTCAGTTGAATTTATTGATGCCTTCTCAAATATTTTTTTTTGCTTTTGTGCAATTGATTGATAAATTTCCTACCTTAATTGTATCAACTTTGTAATCTGGGACACAACTTCCATTGATCTTAATATTTTTTTAGGTATCCATTTCATGTATGGGATCGTCACTTAATTGTATCAACTTTGTATCAACTTTGTGCATGTGTGTAAAAAACGTTTTCTCAAATCTATAGACACAAAATGGATCGTCACATCCCTCTTGAGGCCAAAATGGTAAAAGTTGGTTTTTTAGTTGAACTAGGAGATACTATTGTACTTGGGAAGAACCGAGAATTTGAGGTGGTAACTACATAAAACAAGATCATCAAAGAGACAACCTAGAACAAAAGAACACAGAAGACTAAGCTTACTCAAATTGTAAATCATTTACATGTGATAAGTACACAGCTACTTACAATCCCAATGCAACCACAGCAGCAGGGACGTTCAACAGGAACATTTTGAGATAGTCAACATATAGATCACTGTACACCTACAAAACATATATTAATAAGAACCAATATACCCATGCCCTTTTGCACCTATGCATCCACCCAAACATATCCATAAAGTTTAACATGAAGATGAAGGTAGACAACTTTAAACAATTAATGCTAATCAAAAGAACATCAACTATTTTTATATACCTTACGGCTAAATAATCAAATCCATCAACAATTTTTTTAAATACCTTACAACTCAATAATTAAATCCTAATTCATGCCTAAGTTCAAAAATTTGCTGACAAGTCTAGAACTCAAAATACCAATTCACACTCTTTAATCAGTTAACTTGTCTGACATAGATTCCAAAACTCTTTCAACAGTACTGCAAATGTGCAGTTAATTCTGAACTCCTCATTGTCATGAAATAACAAAAACTCAGACTACCCTACCCAAACAATGCCAATTGACTAGATGAATTTTATTCACTGTAACAATATCATGGACGGTTGTAGACTATAGAAGTTAACTTGGGATACAAACATTTTTTTTTAATAAGTAACCTGAGATGCAAACATAGGATTGAAATGTATTACAAGCTTAGCATTTTAAGTTGCACCAGGCATAAACCCAGTGACATGATTGAAAGACACCATAAGATTGAAATGTGTTGGGGCACATTTCAGATGCATCTTAGGTGTAGAGAAGACCAGCATCTCAGTTTGTTGATAATCCCACATATGGCAGATACAAAGACATGAAAAAGTTTCACACCTTTTCTAAACTTTAGATATTTCTAGCATAGGCTTTGATGAAGTTATTTCAAAAAGGAAACTAAATTAAGCAAATGAAAGACAGATAGAGAGGGAGAGATAGAGAGAGGGGAGAGGAAGAGAGAGAGAGAGAGAGACAGAGAGAGACAGAGACAGACAGAGACTAACTTATGTAAATGAAAGACAGATTGAGAGAGAGATTATAATATCAGTTTCCACAGTATTTAAGAAATTTATAATCTAATCGAACACCACTAGATATCTTTAAAGTAACTTCCCTAAAATTATAACAAACTAATAAGCAAGAATAAAGTTTGATTGTCATATGTAACGGACTTGTTAAAAAATTCAATAATAAACTAGTAATTGTTTGCAGATGAAGTACCAATAAAAAAATAAACAAGTTAACGAATAAAGATGAGAGAGAAATAAAATAATATATGCACACCTTTCTACTGCGAAGACTGCATCGTGGTCCCTCAACCACAATATCACTTCCATCCATCTAGAAACGAGAATATAGTAGTAAGCGTTAATAGAAGGTCATATAGAAGAAGAAATAAAAAAACAAAAGGACCAGTGGCATAAGGTTATACTCTCCCCGTCCACTTTGGATATCAAAATTTCCACTGGGTCGGCCAATAATGGATGTCATAGTTAGGATTCAAAACATTAATAATTATATGGACCTACTCTATAGTCTATACCACTTACCTCTCCTCTAATAGAAGAGAAAGATCAAGATTATAGTACCCAAATTTTTTTATTTTCAGATTTAAAAAGGAATAAAAGTGCACCAAGTCAAAATCTCAACTATCACATCCATATTGGGATGGAAGGAGTATGATATACTTCTTTCCTTTAAACAGAAACAGGCTTTAAAAAGATCAAGCATGGCTGAAATAATTCATGTGCGCAAGATATTTAAAGCACGAACATATAAACAGAAAATTAACATGAATATTCATGTTGCTAGCAAACCCTAGTCACGTCTTTGGCAAATTACTCATTCCATACCATACTAAATTGATTAAATAAAGATAAATTTGAGAAAAAGTAAGCATCTCTTAGAATTGTTCCTTTCTATAGACAAGATAACTTAATCCTCTTTTTTGTTCTGTTTTTTTTTTTGTAACTATATAGACCAGATAACTAGTATCAGAAACAAAATATTCATCCAAGCAAAACATTATAATAGCTACAGTTTCACCCTTGCTCATAGATAAAATCATCAATAACACAACACTATTTTGGCACTGACAATCCTGAACTAATTAGCACTGTTAATTGTTATCCAGTATATAATTCAGATACAATCACCTCCCCTCATAAATCTGATGCACAGAAACATGTCGGCCTGAGTCATTACATATGTGATACTACACTACTATTTTGACCGTGGTTTCATTCAATTTCAAACATGAAAATAAGGATTTTTCAACAAAAATTAGATACACCTGTTTTGTGGAAGAACGTGCATACAAATGCGAAATTGTGAATACAACTATTTTGTGGAAGAATGTGCATACAAATGCGAAGACACTCAAACCTTTAATTGCAGCTTTAATTTGTCATACTCTTTATCAGTCAGTATTGGATTCCCAGATACATAAGCCATGGAAGCTTCCAGGAACTTCTGCTCATCAGAGCCTACATTGTAAATGACTCAATGTTATGGCCAAATAATGAAAAAATATGTGTCATACGAAAGTAGGTAAAGGTCTCATATGTTGAAGGCATATGTACTTAGCATGACAACACTGCTTCCTTCCCACATTAGCTCTTCCTTGAGGTTATCAAATTCCTCGTTTGACATAATAGCCTTTCCTTCATAATAGAATGACTGCAGCAGAAAGCAGAGAGAAAAACTTTATATGTTACATTAATTATTTAGAAAAATTGAAAAGATTTATGCAGCATAAAGGAAAACCATAATAATATGAAACCATAGCATTTTTGTCAATATTCATACATGTAAAACTCAGCAGAAATATTCAAGCAATTAAACGGAACGTATTTGAGCATAAATCTAAACAGTTAGGTTGCAGTTTTGGTAAGGCTGTATCCTTTTCCACAATATGACAGAAATAGATACCTTTCACTGCTTCCTCTTCTAAAATAGAAACATCTGTTGGTTTGGTTGACATGTCTGTTAGAATTTGTTCATAAACATCTCCTTTTTCTTTCTACTACTAGGGAGAGAAGGAAACAAAAACTTAACTACTGACCAAACATGCTCTGGTTTTATGATTTTGCAGTTTGGGAACTGAAAAGAGATAAAGGAAGATATTTTCAAATGGGCACTTTGCATGTGTCCCCGTGTGTATACATATATATAATTATGGTTAAAACTTAATTTGCTTTAATACTTGTAGAGCTTGTAGGAATTCTTGTTCCATCTCGCCTATTGACTTATTCTTTTTCTCTATGCTGCAATAGGGCAATATCTTGCTGTCATCAACCTCATCTTCCCGGACCTGACCTGTAAGGACAAAGGGGTTAGGAAATGGAACAAACAATTGGAACCATTAGAAAACCCAAAAAGAAGTTAAAGCTTCTACGAATTTAGTTAAAGGGCACAAATAAAAAGCACCTATTTATCAAGGAAAAGAACTCATTTTTTATCAAGTGCTATCAGTATTTCCAAAATAGTATGTGCTATTTGTCTATTACGTAACAACAATTTCATTTTAGTCAAGTGCTTATTATTTTCCATGTACGGTGCTACCGTGCTAGTAAATTGTCTCAATGAATTGTCATATTTCCTTGTCAGTTATAATTTATTTAGTCCACTATTTGGTTATAGGCCAAATTAGTTTCTTTTCTTTCCCCCCGGCCTTTTCCTTGACATTAACACTTCAAAGAGTACAGTCGTGTTAACACAATCAGAACTTTCTCACACTTTCTATCTTGTTTCTCTCAGTAACCAAGTGAACCAATGTCTATAATTGCGATCTCTTGTGTGGAAGTCAATAAACTATTTCTTGGTATTCCTTTTTACCTTGACACTGAAAAAAGATGTTGAGCACTATTATATATTCTGGACCAATAACTCCTTCAGAGAAGTATTACTTCGTAATTCTAATGACTTCCTTTTTCCAACATGTTTGGAATCTGAATTCAACTTCTAACATGTTGGTTGAGGGTGCGCACTGTCTTCTAAATGGAGATTGCCAAGTCTTCCCTCCATTTTCACATAAGTTGTGTTACAATAAGAGTTCAGCACAGTGATTGCTTGCACTTGAGTTATCAAGTGGCTTCAATATGACAACTAAAGCAAATACAACTTCTGAAACTCGGAGAATATTATTTTCCTTATAAATATGGTTTTATAATTTCGAACTGAGGAAGTATTATTTTCCCTAAAAAATAAATAAATTTAAAAAACAAAGAAAAACAGAAATATCAAACTGGCGTTTTTGAGCATATCCTGGAAATGAAGTCAATCCATCTTGGTTCAAATGGGATTGAAAAAGTGCATTTTCTCCTCGATATCAATGAACTAGTAAAAATTTCTTTCCATTGGGATTAAAAAATTTAATCCCAAAGTCAGTTTACTAAATGGAGCTGATCATAAGTATAGCCTTTGCAAAAAAAAAAAAGGAGCTTTTTCACTATCTTGGCAATATCCATATAACTTTTAATTACATCATAATTCCCTTAAAAATCTGGTAATACTACACTACAGAAATTAAAATCCAGCCCATAATAGTGTCATTTGCAAATTGATTCTGAAAAATCCAGCCATGCTTTAAAAGATTACTTATCCAACTACTTCCTTCATTCCCCAAAATGAGTCCCATTTACAAGATTTACTAACTTTAAGATATATTCTGTTCCATGTTTAACCTAAATTTATTGAGTTAATAGTTTAATAGTAACGGGTTGATTGTGATGATAAAATTGAGTACATTATGTCATTTCATGGTAGCATAAAAACAAACTAGACTCTTTTTCAAAACAAAAGACATTGGCAAATGGGACTAGAGCAATTGAACAAAAAAGAAGTACCTACAATTAGATATAAAGTGGGGGGGGGGGGCGGATTTAACTGACCTGGCTGATCAGTAGTGGCCTTAGGAGAAAGTATGATGAGTCTGCGCCTAGTGGACAGCTCTGGACTGATGAACTGAATTGAATGAGCCCTTGAAGAACAGGATGAAGATGAAGAAGTTGAAGAAGAGAGAAAAATAAAGGGTTTTCGAAAAGGGGCATTTAGGAATCGAGGGGTTGTGATAGTAAACCCTAATTTGGCGGCCATTTGTGGTTGTTCTGCTGGTGGTAAAGTGGTGGTGGGCAGAAAGTGGGAAATGGGTGCATTTGTGAATTTTATGGGGGGAGTGTTTTTGGAGGTGGAGTTGAAAGACTGGGACAGGCCAGCAGGAAGATAAGGCAATTTCGAATGTGTGGAGGGAAATTTGGGAATTTTATTTTTATTTCACAAGAAATCAGTTATTTCAAAATCTGCCAGGTGTCACTTTTTCTCGCGAAAGGATGTAGAAATATTTGACACACCTGGTACTGGCACGTGGATTGTGGATGTATTTCACGTGACCCCGTTCCCCCACCCCCGTTGTGTTCCTTTCATGGTCGTTATTGTTAGAATTTTATAAATTGTTGACGTGAGATGGAAGATTATATTGAAATAATATTGAGATAGAGTATGTCATAAAAGTAGTTTGTTTTATATCTGTTGTTATTATGAAGACTTAAGTTATGTTTGATAAACTTGAGAATTAAGATCTGAATGATTATGATGTTTTAATAAATTAGATCATTTGAATGATTATGAGGTCTGAATCTAAAAAATTGTTTGATAACTAAAAAGTAAGTTGTCTCTTAATGATACTATTTTACCATTTTAAAGGGTAAACTTTTATTTAATAATTTTAAATATTTAATTTAATAAAAATGAGTGCATAATATTGTTGAATATATTTATATAAAAAAATTATTAAGAGATACCTCTTAATTATTAAGATTTTATTTTCTGTCTTACCGATTAAGAGGCATTCAGAAGTAACAAAAAAAAAACAGCATCATGCCTCTTAGCGAATAAGATATAGTCCATTAAGAGGCAATCAGACGTAAACAAATAGCACATTAATTGTTTTTGTAACTGTTTCATGCTTCACCTGCTCCACTTTTTTTTTTTAATTTTAAAAATTGTACTTTTTTGCCCTTACAACTTCAGATATATTACTATTTTGTCCTTTTTAATATTAACTTTTTTATCATTTAATTAACTATTCTAAATTTTATATTTTACATCACATAATTTAAACACGCAGCATGTGTGCGACAGTCACCGGAAATAACATAATGTGCGATAATGTGGATGCGATGTAATTATTCATTATATTGATGTAATTATTATTATTAAATTCTTGATTCAAGTATTACAAAAAAAATAAAAAATAAAAAAGCAGAAAGAATTGTTTCTATTTAAAATATATTTTTTTATGTAATTTTTTTTTTACACCCGTGGCTGCAACGCTTTACATAAGTACCACTCAGACATAACATTTTCGTCAATAGTTAAATTTATTTGATTCAAATTTTAAGTTACTCTCAATTCCAAAATATAAATTTTATAGTCAATTTGAGATCTTTCAAATTTAAATCATTATATTTTAGTCAGTACTGATTAATTATAAATTATTTTGAAAATATTATTAATTATAAAGTTTAATATTTTATATTTTTAATAGATTTTTATTATTTTTAAATTTAAAAATATTTAAAATTAATATTTAAAAGTGATCTTATAAAATTGAACTGAAGTACATAAAATGAAAAGGTACGGTAGGTACCTACAAAAAATACTAATAGGCTAATAGCACTTTTTTTAATCCTTTTTTTATAAGTTTAATAAATAGAGCCGGTTTGGGAATGATTTATTTTAAATAAATTTATAAGTTAAAATATAAATTGTTTTAAGTTGCGATTTATAAGTAAAAGTATTTGTCATCAATTTAATTTATAAGTCAAAAAGTTAAGTTAAAACAAATTATGAAAGTGTTCGGCTCATAATGATTTATAAGTTAAAATAAATATAAAAATTATTAAAAAAGGCATTAATGAAAAGGGGAATAAAATAAATATTATATTTAGTCAAATTAATTTATTTTAAAATGACTTAATGATTTATTAAGTCATTTTAAAATAAATTTCAAATACGTACTTCTTCTTATTTTTTATATTTAAAACTCAACTTATAATTAAAAAAAAATAAGTCATTCCGGAATTCCCGAACAGGCTCTAACCATTTGAATGTACAACCCGCATTTTTGCTTGGGCCGAATCGAAAGGGCTTTGTGCCGGAAAAATCTAGGGCACGGCTTATCAACTTCCCCCAAATTACACAATCCCACCCCCTGCTCTCTGCTCTCCTCTGTGTGTACAAAGGTACGTGTTTATTTCCATTCCATACTCTTTCATTATTCTTCTGGTTGAACAGTGTATATATTATGCCCATCCAATTCATTTTTATCGCTGTTTTCTTCTTTTTATTTTTTTCCAAGAGCATGAATTTCATGTTTGTTGTGATGATTTTGGAGTTGTATTCATTTGAATGAATTTGAAAATGGTGATTCTGAAATCAATTATACAGGCATCAATGCTCTTAATGTTTGTTGTGATGATTTTGGAGTTGTATTCATTTGAATGAATTCGAAAATGGTGATTCTGAAATCAATTATACAGGCATCAATGCTCTTAAGTAGGGCTATATATATATATATATATATATATATATATATATATGCGCGCTTACTCCTTTCGGTTCAAAAAATTGAGTTCAATCTAATCTTACTTTTTAAATATCAATTTTGTACTTACTAATACTTTGTAAGTAGTTTACAATATTAACTATTGAAGTAATCAAAATCAAATAAATTCAGATTAGCTTTGAAATTTAGGATTTCGCTAATTAACTAGGAAAAATTAAATGAGACTATTTTTTTTGTGGAACGGAGGAAGTATTGCTTTATGATTTTTGTAGTGGCCTTACAAATGTCTTGATTGGTATTATAGCTACTTATGAAGTGTAGCAACTGAATGCTACATGGTGAAGTATATACCAGCAATATGACAGACAATAAGAAGAAAATCCAGTGAAACAAATGAGAGAATGTTTTGTTGATGTTTTCTTACAAAGAAAAAGAACTAAGCATTTAACATTAGCATTGTTAGTTAATTATTTTTTTACTTTTGCTGCAATTTGTGATTTTTTTCCAGTTGTAATTGTTCTCTGGTATATAGTTTTACTGCTAGAGATGACAGATATGACATTTCAGTTCCATTTATAGTTGATTGTGAATATTTTTTACATTTATTTTCATCATACCTTTGGATTATAGGTTCACGAGTTTCTGTTACACTACCGATTGAAATATACTTTGGTTCTGCCATATTTTGGGTCAGGATTCAGCAAAAGATGTCTTCAGATACTGGAAAAGAAAATGCATCTGTTGTAGATTCATCGGTGACTGAATGGAAACATGAGAATTTGGACTATATTGGTAAGAGATGTTCTGGTTTTGTTACATAAAACTTTTTTTTGTATAGACAGTAGTGTTGACACACACGTAGTAAGGGGTTGTATGATAAAAACTGAATGAATCTGAATCTGAATCTGAATTTGAATGAGTTGAATCTGAATGAGTTGAATCTGAATGAAAAAATTTGTTTGATAATTGATATGTCTGAAATATCTGAATAATAGTATTTTACTATTTTACCCCTCTATACTATTCTGAACAAGTATATAATTTTGTCTGGACTTGTTTTTTTAAACCCAAGTTTGATAGAAAATAAGAAATGTAACGAGTTAAACAAACATGTCAACATAATAATAAAATTACATTAATTTCAGTGAGTCACTTTATAGTTCATGAGCAATTTGGTCACGTAGATTGTTCATATATTGTACGCCTTGAGGGCCCCATTGCACTGCATCTTCCTCTCCTTCGTGATTTTCTTCATATTATTCATCATCTCCATCAATTGTGGTAGCTTGATCATACTGAGCAAATAACTTATCCTCAATATTCTCTTTTTTTATAAAATTGTGAACAGCAAAGCAAGCAATAACTACATCTCTTTGCACTGAAAAAGGATAAGGCGCCATCTGCTTCAATATTGGGAATCTTGCTTTTAATATACCATAGGCACGCTCAATAATATTTCTGAGTTGGGCATGAGCATGGTTAAACTTTTCTTTTCTATTTAAGGAGCGTCGACGTCGAAAATTTGCTAGCCAGTACCTTGTGTTGCGATATGAGATAAAAAGCCTCGAGTGTTTGTAAATGCAGCATCACAAAGATAATATTTATCTACAATTAACCCAAGTTATTAAAATAAATAATCAAATATGATAATCAAATAAAAAATTGTAATACATACTTTGAGGGGGAAATGGAAAGTCGGAACTAGGATCGAAGACAACTTCTGTTAATACTCTTGAATCATGTACTATTCCTCCCCATCCAGCCCAAACAAATGTGAATATCATATTGAAGTCACAAATTCCTAATACATTTTGATAGCATTCACCCCTTCCTCGTCCTCTATAGCGAGCTTGTTGATTGACAGGAATAACTGCATGTACTAGTGTGCTATCTAGTGCACCAACCACTCCCTACATTGAATGATTATATTTACGTTATCCACATATTCGCAAATATATATTTGTGCCAATTATATTTATCAAATTTAAAATTACATACCGAAAAAATTTTCCGTAAGTCTTTATGGGTCCCCGGAACATTTGGATTTGGATCAAAAGATGTGGGCACTATGATTTCCTTTGCAAATTCTATCATTCCATTCAGCACCTCGTGAAAAAATTTATGAACTGTTTGTGTAGAGTGTTGAAATATTCGTTTCACTACTCTAAATCGTTCGTTATGACCTATTATAGTCAAGAACATAGCAATCTTTTCCTCAATAGTTACGTACTTACTATCTTGTACCCATTGTTTTTGCCTAAAATGATTGCATAAATGCACATATGCAACACGTGAAAGTTGCATCAATTCTTGACATTGCGTACTTGATCCGTGTAATAACTCCAATGTATAAGCAAATCCACTCAAGATTGAAGTGTTATATCTAATTCTTGGTATGTTTGTTGAATGAATTCGTTTCAAGTAATAATACATAATGATTAAGCATAAAAGTTGATCTTCAATAGTCATGCTTGACCTATTTTCAAAAACAGTGATAGCAAAAATATTAAAAAAAATATGTTTGTGATATAATGAAACTCACATAATGACCATATGTCAAGTTCAACAAATCATGATCCATCAAAACAATAAGCACATATAATAAGTTACTAAATAAATATATACCAAAAGTAACAAGTTCATACAAAAGTTATGGCCATCGATCCAAAATTAACCCTTTGCACCTAAAGTAATAAGTTTTGGCCATCGATCCATACAAAATATTAAAGTTTTAACTAAAAGCATCCAATAGTAAATATTTAACTAGACTAGAAATCCTAACTTGCGTGAAACCATTTCAACCCAAGCTTCATTCTCATTGTCTTCTAAGAGCATCCATTGTTCCCTATAACTTGCACTCTCACAAAATATCCCAAGTGTCATTTTGTGCAATGAATTTTGTGATCCCCACCCAAGATGATTTAATTTATCTTTGCACTCCTTCAAGGAAGGTCCACTATTGTTATTCACAATGAGCTTTATGGCTTTGCACATCTTTTTCTATATTTCGGAGTTATTAGATTTTTTTGTTGAATTCTTCGCTTTTTTCGTTGGCCTTTGTTCTTCAAAGTTGAGAATGGAAGCATGTGATTGGGTACCCGGAGTTGATGAATTTAGAGGTGGGTTTGAGGACTCTTGAGCTTGAGTACTAAAAGGGATATCCTCGATATTAAGAATTTCTAAATCCTTATTTGGTTCAACGGTCCTATCCCTTTTAGAGCTAGGTCCCCAGCCATCAATCCCCGTAGCAGCAGCTCCATCATACAGTTGAGTGCAAAGCTCAGGAAAACTTAAAGGTGAAGTCCTCAAGGAGTCAACATGCTTATTTGCCTGTATCCAAAAATCATACCCAACATGTATTCACATGTTTAATAATTTAACAAGCTTTTATGTTTAACTTAAAAAAGTAGTTACTAACCCTTGACTCTAGCTCTCATTCCTCATCCGTGAAGTTGAACGTGTTAGTTGTGGGATCATAATGATTTTCGGTCTTTCTTTTTAGTTGACACCATGCAGTATATTTTCCCTTTATATAATCATAACGATTTTTCATTTGTTTATGATCTACAATAAAGTTGTGGGTGCTCTTCAATGTTTCTCCCACTTTTGACCATGAATATGGCTTAAGACTACCGCCTAGCCAACCATTTTCCGTAACCTCGCCAATACATGCTTCAAGAAAAGTTTTCATTACATTTTCATTTCTCCAACTCACTCTTGATTTTTTTTTAGAGATTCTAATCCTAACAATAAACAAATCTACTATAAACAAATATACTTTTTGGACACTGTACACAATCAAGGGGGCTGTACTGGTCAAAGATCACATCAAACAACGCGACAATATCAACAAACAAAATAGGAAAAACTCTTTTGCTTAAAGCTAATTCGAGTATTTAACTCACAAAAACCATATCAAAGAAAGAGACAGAAAATTGTCTAATCCCTAACATATCCGGAAGATAATACTCCTATTGGATTGCAACAAATTTTTGCAGTGTCAATTTTAATCTCATTAGTCAAAATTTTGTATGTTGACTAGTTATTCACATGTTTCCCCAAACCCATGTTTGCATCCATGTGACATAGATGCCAATGGGTACTATTGACCAAACATACAACACTCCTATGAGTGGTAAGTTCAATGTTTTTGCTAGCCACACCCTTTTACTATAACTATTCTTTTGACCTATTTTCGTACTAATGGAAACCATTAAGCAGAAAATTTGATCCCCTAAATATCAGTCAATCTTGATCAACTAAAGATAAAGAAGATGAAGTTGAAGCAATGGTAGGGCTTTTCAGATTACTGTTGTGGTAGGGAAGTAGCTTAAAACAACAAATGACACATTGAAAAACTAATAAAGATATAAAACAATTACCTGGAGATGCATACGAAGTTACAAACACTCTCAATATGAATTAGAAAGGGTAGTTCAGCTAGAAAGTTTAAAACATAATTCTTCAGAGCACGTGTTGCTGCAAATTTAATAGGAAAGTTGAATCAAAGACAACAAGAGGAAAACATGTGAACCAATTATACAAAGATTTGCATCGAATTTGTGATCCACCAACAGATCAAATTCTTTAAAATGCAATCTCCTCCAAAAGTCTATTAACAAGAATATATGGGGTCATCTTTTTATGCAGTCATTTTTCCTAATTAGAACATAGAAATATTTCCAATATTCAAAAGGGATAGTGTGGCATGTTTCTATATCAATGGCCACTATATGTAGTTTTCCTCAAATAACCCAAAACAAGTAAATGCTGTACAAATTTCACATGAAATCATTGGTTTCCCTTTCTCCCCATACAGTATAAAATCAAAAGCTTGTATATAGTGGTAAAAGAGAGGTTGTCTTGTTTTTTTTTTATAACAAAAACAACAAGATGAAAAAGCTAACAAGAAAAGTGGGTTTATCTTGCTTGCTTGCATGAAAGAAAAGTGAGATTGTATTTCTCACAAACACAAAACCCAAGAAACTGAAAGAAAAAGAAAATCAGAGTCGGAGGGCCATGGAGAATCATCATCACTCACCCTTTCTCTCTCCCAAAGCCAAATAGAAGAAATACACAATACCCACTAGATTTTAAAGCTCAAATCACAAATAGTTGGAAAAGTGATTTGGGTTGTTCTTTTTGCTAAATAGCAGCAACAACAAATTGCTAACATTTTAGTAACCCTTGTTCCTAATATTAAAATTCAAGATACAAGAAGAAATAGATGAAAACTAATAGCATCTTCATAACTATTAATCTGAATCACATACCCACCATATACATGAAGAAACATAGATCAAATTAGGGCGATGGAGCAGCGACACAGAGACGAGGGTTACCTGTCAGAGAAGCGATGGACCAACGATGTATAGAAGAGATGGAGATGCAGAGAAGAGATGGAGATGTAGATGCAGAGCAGCGCTAGGGATGGAGATGCAGAGCGGCTACAGATGGAAAGAGAGCAACGAGGCCATTTGGGTAAAAGTCGTGATTCAGCCCAATTTTTTTAAAAGAATCGCTCAAATGCATTCAGCCCAATTCAGATCTCAAAATTTGTAAACAAACAGTCTGAATGGCTGAATCGCTCAGATTCAGAGCCATTCAGACTATTTCAAAGCAAAACAAACAGGCCCTAAGCTTTAGAGTTTTCTGTTTGTCTCTCTTCAATCTAATTAAAAGTTGCAAATGCTGAAGGCTTTTACTTTAGTTATGAGTTGTGTTTTCGTTACAAACTACATAAGATTGAAAGTCACTAAATACTAAAGAGGGAACAAGTGAGTTCTCTATGGTCTCACCTTTGTGAAGGTGAACAAAGTTTTTTAAACAATTGTAATCATGGTTCTGTGTTAGAAATATGTTATGTTGGCATTTAAGAAAATTATAGTGATGGATTAAGCATGACAAGAAAGTCATGTTGAGATAGATATGTGGAAATGTGCAAGGGTATTAACTTTATATAGTTTCATGAGCAATGGAATTAGACTTTGTTCAGATATGAAAATGATGAAATTTGGTCAACATGGTTTCCAGTCATTTCAAAATTGTACTTTTATGATCAACTAGCATGTTCATGCTGGCGTGGCCCGAGGGTGAGGTAAGACAAAAAATGATACGAGTTTGGTTGGTAACAAAATATAGTAGTGTCTAGTGAGGTGAATATTAACATTTGGAAAATGTCGTCAGCATGGATACATGTGTCAGACCCTTATGTGTGGACAAGTGTCAAATTCAGTCTTAGATTGCTAATTGAAATAACCACATCGGAAGTACACACATATTATTAGTGCACCATATCCAATCACACTTTGTATGGATTCTAAATCTCATCTATTCCAGACTTGAACCTTCAGCCCTTCAGATGGGTTGCTAGCTGACAACTGAGCACTTATATTATTCATACCTATATATGATAATTTAAGTTGAAGGAAATACAACTTTAAGAAAAGGTTTTGAAATTATAATATAAGCAAAACATGATTAAAATTATATGTATCTATATGTAAAAGATAGTAAGTAAATGCAAAGATGTATGCATTAGATATGCACTTATTCATTCATAAATATGTTTGTTAGAATATGATGCTCTCAACCTATATGAATTTTAAAACATGATGCTCTCAACCTCTTGATCTCTCTCAATATTGCTCCACGAGTACGGCTCGTAGATATGCTTCCAGCTGATCCAGAAAGTCAGCTCATGAATGGGTGTTTATGTCAATATGAGCAGTTTTAAGGTCTTGAAGGTGCAAATGTTCTTGTAGTTCATGGTATTAGGCTCGTCATTTAAATTTGAAGAAGTATAGTTATGCACTTGGATGTTGTAAGATCATCAATATGCAAACTTTACTTTCAAAGTTTGATATCAAATTCTTTATTGAACTAGATAAATGGTATAGCATGTAATGTTCCATATTTACTTCTTGTTTCTGTAGTATAAATACAGTATATCATAATCTATCTGATGTGTTGTAACCTATGTAAAAGTTTAAGAAGTTAATCGTTATGAATTTCATATGCGCTACTTTTTAGTTGTAGAGCCAATATGTGTGCTGAAATTATTATCAAAATAAATAAGTGCACTGAAATTAAATGATGATTGTTGTTAGTCTCCTGGCTGATCTGTGTTGCTTCCTAGTACCTACCTCAGTACTCATAACGTGGGTTGTTGAATGTGTGCAATATTACATGGTGCATCATGGTTAGCTATATTATTGATTTGCATGTACAGCTTATAGATGTGTTAAGGATGAATCTTGTTTGAACCGTAATACAAACCTTTTCTATTGGAAGTTACTGAAGTGTATGTATATTCTGATTAAAACTGGGTAAGCTGGAATATTCTGTCAGAAAGCCCAAGCTACAAAGTGGATGAGGATGCTTATCACTCAGGGGCAGAAGAACGAGGGCATTCCTGTGAGCAGGTGGGAAACTCGAGTGCTAAGAAAGACAAATTCAACGGTACAAGATATTTCATCATTAAGAGTTTGAATCATGAAAACATCCAATTATCAATTACAAAAGGAATCTGGGCTACTCAATTCATGAATGAACCAATCTTGGAGGAAGCCTTTCATGTAAGATGTCTCTCATTTTAGTATCTTGTATATACAACTTTCTCAATTGCTATGGTTAATAGAGAGGCACGTGCTTGTTTTGCAGAATTCTAGTAAGGTAATTTTAGTATTTAGTGTCAACATGAGTGGTTTCTTCCAAGGGTATGCTCAAATGATGTCGTCTGTTGGCTGGAGAAGAGATAATGTTTGGAGTCAAGGAACTGGTGGAAGTAATCCTTGGGGGCGCAGTTTCAAGGTCAAATGGCTGCAGTTACATGATTTGCCGTTTCAAAAGACTCTTCATCTAAAAAACCCGTTGAATAACAATAAACCTGTGAAAATTAGTAGAGACTGTCAGGTATAGATTATTATTTTGTTACTATATTCAGGAAAATTTTATTTGTTTTGTTTGTTTTACTTTTTAAACTTTAACTTTTAGTGTTTGTTTCTGTGAGAGTGACTCCAGAGGCCTTAAAATGAGTTGGCTTCTTTGACTCATTTCAGGAGCTACCTCAAGACATTGGAGAAGCTCTTTGTGAGCTCCTTGATGGAAAGGTTGATGTCGATGGCAAACAAAGAAGGTATCCCTTTTAAAACTGCATATTATTCATTGCACTAATCTGACAGTGATGAGCCTTTGTTGGCTGTTGTGGCTTTATGCAGGGATGAATACGAGAGGGGTAGTCTTCCATTCAAAAGGCCTTGCATAGAGCCTTCATTTTTTGCCTGTGATGAAGAATATAATTTGCCTACTGTACAGAGGTCATTAGGCGGGGCACCCATGCTTTATCCTTCTTTACTCTACCAACATCAAACTGAAGCAAGTAAATTTCATTTAGCATACCAGGGATCAGCTGGAATATTTCTTCCTGAGAACTCGCCTGCCACTTCTGGGGCATCAAAACTTACAAGGTCGGAACGATCGTGCATCAAAGGAAGTCTAACTAATGTTGATCTGAACCATGATAGTTATTCTCAATTTGATATTTGGGGGTCATCTGCGGAAAGAAGCCCCCAAGGCAGTGCCCTCACCGTAGATGATATTCTTGATATGGTATTACTCCCTATCTTGTCTCATATTAGTTCTTTATGTGTTACTGATGCACGCCAGGAGATAAATGTTTGTTGTGTAGATATTATTCTCAACCATTCCCTTGCAAAGTTAAAGGCTTTTCTTGTGAATCTGATATGAATTTTCAGTACCGAGACCATATTTTTGGTATAACTATTAAACATTTTCTCTGTTTTGCTTGCTTTTTGACTGCTTTCATTTGTGCATAAGTACTGCTGTTTGGGCCTAGTATTTTCACCCATATTGCTTGCTATTTTCTTGATTATATAATTTCTACATAATCAAATTTTAGCATAAATAATTGCAGGGAGCACACTTTATATTTCCGCAAATGAAAACTTATGAAAATAAACATGGTCTCCTGTATATGGAGGAAATCTTGAAAGTCCAGTTGTGTGCATTTACTTTCAGCCAAGAGCACTTAAAACAACTAGTAATGGAGAGAATTAGCTGAATTGCAATTAGAGCCCTTAATCCACCATCCTCCTGTAGATCTTAGCTGATGCTGGCGACACCTGACATATGCGAGGGTACAAAAGATATCAGTTAACCTTTTTAAGACAGCAGAGATGAGTAGAATATGATTTGTGCAATGTTCTAAAAGGCGCTAGGCCGGAGACGGGCGGCTGGAGGGGGCCTAGCGCCTAGGGGTCTAGGCGGGATTTTTTATTTTAAGCCAATTTTAATATTTTATCTTATATTTATCCAAACAAAACAATAATATAAAGCAAAACAACCTATAATAAAGATAATAAATGCATTTGCTTAAAGTTCAAACACATCCATATTGTTAATGTCAAAGTTCAAACACAAACATACAATTGTTCAAAGTTCAAACATATTTTTAACGTATTAGTTTTATTCATAAACAAAATTGCTATTAAATAATAAAATTTAAAATTTCAAAAATTTAATTCAATATTAAAACTTAAGAAACTAAACATAAATTTAAAAATTATATTGAATTAAACTAAATATTACAAATGTATCATCATTTATATAATTTAAAGTTGGCACAAGTTCAAAAAAATACAACTATAATAAAATTATTCATTTTGACTTGATATTATTCACTTCTTGTTGTGATTTGTTATGCTACAATCTATACTATGAATATGGTAAATCATTAGAAAATAAATATATCAAGATTTGGTTTGGGTAGTTATTAAAATAAAATAAAAAAACTCTCCGTTTAGATCCCGCCTAATTTCCTAGAGGGATTTTTTTGCCGCCTAGGTGAGGTGTTAGGGGGCCTAGCACCTAGGCGAGGCGCCAAGGGGGGCTTAGGCGGGAATTTTTAGACCACTGGATTTGTGTTCTCTTGTTTTCAATTATACATCTCAATCATTACCAGATTCCTGCTAGTGGGATGATCAATAAGACAATAAGAAACTTAATCTTCTTTTTAAAGAAGACTACCCACACACACACCTAAAAAAAAGCTACGTGGAAAGAAGGATCCTTTTTTTGTACTTCATATTCAAATTTTGTTGGAGTCATGTCTCTGATGCCAATGGTTTGAAGCTGCATGGAACATTATTTCCCCATATTCTTTCTGCCTCCCTTTCATACGTCTCTCATTAGCTTGTCTGTGAGAAGTTTTATGTTTGGTTGGTTTATATACGTACAAGTCTGTGAATATAGTTTCTTTTTCTTACTTTGTTTTTCCTCAACTATGGGTTAGGAATTACCTTTTATTAAAGTAAGATGACTTTTTTTAATAATTTTTTTTTAAATTCTTGTTGCATTAATGCAGACATATGAGGAGTACCTGGAGGCCCAAAGCAGAAGCAACAGAAGATCACACCATCCTGTTAGTATAATGCTATCCCACTGTGACTATGCTACTTTTTATCAAACTTGTATTTTTCTTTTTCATATTACTTGTTGATGCCTGCAGTGTATACTTGAGCAGTCTGAACATCCTAATTTACTGAGGCCAAAGTCTACTTTTTAAATAGTCTGAACTTCACTTTAATTGCATTTTATTATCTGTAAAGATGTAGGTAACACAATTGCTCTTTTACTGATATATTCAAAACTAATCTGACTGCCATTAGAATGAATAGTTATCTCCTCATCAATCAAAGTGGGTGAAATGATGAAGTAGTAGGACTTTCTTTCAATTGCATCTTTAGCATAACTATCTACTCACCAACTGATTGTTAAGCTCAGTGATGTAGAGTAAAAGTGGATAGATTATGGCCTATTTGAATCTACTTGTCTCAGCTGGTTACTCTATGGTTCTGCCAGCCTGACCTGTTTTAAGCGACTTGTCTCAGCTCGTTACTCTGTGGTTCAGCCAGCCTAAAATCCTAACTTAGTGGTCCTATATTGATTAGAAGTTGTAAGCTTGAACAAGGTGTCATTCCATTTAACTCCAAAGCTTACCCTCTGCAGAGGCCAGCCCCCTTTTGTTTTCTCAATGCTTTGATGTTGTGACAAAGCCTTTTTTATTTTTTTGTCCTTTTTTTGGGTACTGTATTAATGTTACCGCTGTTCTTTAGGAGGAAAAAAGTAGAAACTAAGTCATACTAAAATTGATTCGACAGTTGGCTGGACCATCATGCAAAATTCAGGATTCATCAGCGACTAAAGGAAATATGGATGATACGTAAGTCTATCTACGTTTGCTTCTCCAAAGAACATGTAGTAGCATTAAGCTCCATTGTGTTGTTCTAATGCTCAACATTTTGCAGGTACTCTCATGGCCGCCGCCTGAATAAGAGAAGAAGTCATCATCAGTCTCGCAAATGACAGGATTTCGTAAAAGACAAGCTTTGCTCAGGGTGTATATGATAATATTGTTAGACTATTTGATGGAGTTGCCTCGCGTCGCGTTGGATTTATTGTTGTATATGACCCTGTTGGAGGAACTCTTCTTACTAGGGTTGCAAGTGAACTTGTACATAGAATTTGAGAAACTTGTGTTCCCAATTTATTCTTCCCCCACCCTTTTCTTCTGTCAAGTGTATAGACAAAAAGAAATCCAGTCACTTGATATAGTGATTAGGGATAAAAAGATGGATAAAGTGAACTTTTTATTGATGAAGTTTCTCTGAAAAGTTGTACTTTTATGTAGGGGTGTGCAACCGGTAAATACCGCTCCGAACCGGATCGGTATCGAAATTAGCCAAATTTCGGTACCGATACTAGTACCAGTTGGACCGGTATACCGAACCGATTTATCGGTTCGGTACCGGTTTTTTATTCCGAAGATTATTTTTATTATTATTTTTATTTTATTATTATTATCATTATTAATATTATTATTATAATCATCATTTTATTATTATTATTATTATTAATTATTTATTAATAATTAAAAAAAATTAGAAAACCGGTATACACCGGTGCAATTCGGTAATACCGAACAAAAAAAATTCGGTACCAAATAAGTGGTATATATCGGTTTTTTTGTATCGAAATCGAATCGGTAATTTTTGTACTTAACTGACCGGTCTGGAAAACTGGAAAAATCTAAAATTATGCCCACCCCTACTTTTATGGACCTCTTTAATTTTTCTGCTATAATTTTCTTGAGCACGAATGTGGAACTAGAGTGCATTTACCTAATAGTTTGGACTTGGGGGGATAAAAATGTAGCTTAAATATAAAAATGTGAAATTTACTTTTCTATTTATTTAATTCAATATATTTTATCTATTATGAAGTTAAATGAGGAATATTAGCAATTTAATCTTTACTGTGTTACATTTAGATTTTTCTTTTTTGTATTTTATTTTTGAAACCTACACTATAATAATGTAGAACTTTGTGACATTGCACAATAAATAAAGAACTCTATCTGGTTAGGTTTTTAGACATGATCTATGTTACATTTAGTATTTATAACTATTTGTTGTGCTTTTTTTTTATCCTCCCACTTTGATATACTAATTTCTCTTGCTCTTTAATGTTGTCTTCACTCTTTCATTTTTCTTTATATCATTCATTTAATGATAAAAGTATTATTATTAAAATATTAAATGTTGTTAGAATAATTACACAAGTGTCACTAAAATATATATAATTTTATTTTGTCAATATAACATATAACATTCATGATATTTCACTATTCGTTTGATATTTATATCAATATTAAAAGTAGTACATTATTATTATTATTATTATTGTCTATTATTATTTTTATTATTATAGTTATAAGCAAAGGGTAATGTTAGAAATCTAAAAAATAAAATTGTCTCTGATAATTATATTAAAAAATTTATAATTATATTAATTAATATTGAATTGAATTTATTTTAAGTTAATTTTAAAAAGTCAAAATAAATATTCATCATTGTATATTTGAATGGAGAGAGTAAATGTAATTAATAAATGTTTGAGGTCTCCCCTTGGATATGTTCAAAAAGGTTTTCCGACACGGCAAAGGAACACCCACAAACACACCCACTATTTTACCACTCGTAGTATTTTGTTAGTTGTCCTAACTCATCTTTCTAATTGCAACCAAAATTTAGGTTGATGGAATCCGGCGCCGGCGTTGGCGGTTGCGGAAATCAGAAGATCAGTAAGGACGATGTGATTTCAAAATTCAAGGACGACGGTGATTTTGATAGGCTCCGCGTCAAGATTATTCGCAAGCTTAAGGAGAATGTGAGCGCTTTCTCCCCTCTTCTATTCTTTGTCTAAAATCTTCAACTCTCTCATCTATAAAATCTCTTTCTAATGTTCCATAAATTGCGATTAATGTTTAGTTTTTTTATTTAAAAATTTGCTTTTGGGTTTTTTTTTGGTTGGAATTTGGCTCGATTAGCTCCTGATTATTAAATTCATAGCTGAAAGCTAGATTCTTTGTGACTGTAATTGATTGAAATTTATATTAGCTTTAATAATAGTAGCACTGTGAAGTGCTGAAGTATACTATTATGTTTAATATCCTCAAAAAAGTCCAATTTGCCATTTTTTATTTTTCCAGAAAAAGATTCCCATTTATTTTGATGGTAGTATAGAATGGCATAATGTCCTCAAGATCATTTTCACAATTTTAGGGGTAAACGTGGAGTAAAAATATACCCAAAGTTCCTAAATTTTGAAAATGGGACTTTTTTGTGGAATGGAGGGAATAGTTGCTTTGGCAGCTTCATTAGTGATTGTTATGTTATTCAGCTGTTCTACTACTTCAATATGTGTGAACTGAAGCAATTTTTTATGACCCATCTTAGTAAGCCTAGTTATGATGTTTGGATGTTCAGATCTGCTATTGCTTTTATTCTTATTCAGAAATACCTTTAAGGAGTAATGTAGACTTTGTATGTTTATAAATTTCAATTTGCTGCTCTAATGTCTTTATGAAATACGAAAAGTATATGCTACTACGTATGTCCTGAATTTGCAACGTGTTGCAGGAAGAGTTGCGTAATTCCATTGTATCAATGGTGAAGCAATCAGCAGCTCTTAATCGTCCAGGCACTGAGAATATGAAACCCCGGCAACTTTCTGACGCCATACATCAAGAAGTTGGGTAGGTTGTTGACTTGATAAGATTTTTTAGTGGTATTATAACCGTCTTTTACTCGTTTGTATTAGTTTTTTCTTATTGATGAGTTTTCTGTATTTAAATTTTAAAAAGGAAAGTTGTATACATTCTTCTATTTACGCCACTTTTTTTTTATAATAATAAAAATCTTATCAGGGGTTTAGGTCTTGTAAGTTGTTTTGTGTTGAATTAGTTGCATATTGAGAAAATGTTTATTCCCAAATTGGAAAAAAAAAGGATCAGGATGCTTGTAGTAACAATTTTGAATAACTTCTGATTTGTTTAAAGTTCAGGGAATTAACTATTGAGTTTGACGCAAGCTTGCTGTTTTAGCTATAAACACTCTAGCCTTTGTCAGGTTTACTGTTTCTATATAGTGGCATATGGTTCAGTAGTTATTATAGATGTGATGAAATCTAGTGACATTACTGTTAAAAATGGTTTATGAATTAATCAACATTAAGTTGTTGAGGCTAATTCTGTTGAATTTGTTAATTGTAGGGACAAAGTAATGAATCAAATTTCTGATGGTATCTGGGAAATAATTAGATCGGGTGATGACATGAAAACTGAAATAAAAGAAACAGTGCAATCTGTTTACAGTAGGTTACTAAACCCGGAAGGGACTGAAGGTGGTGAGCCGTCCTCCAACAGTGACACAATGGCAGTTCAAAACAGACCTAATAATAATGAACCAGTCACTGCTTCCACTAATGATATCGATGGCGCCTTTTCTGATAGTGAGCCAAATGAACCGCCGGGTTTCGCCCTGTCAGATCTTCATCAGAACAACCATGAGGAACAATTGAAAGAAGAGCTCCCACTGCATATACCTCAAGATAAGTTGCCAACTGGGAAAGAAAAGCAAGAGGCTCACCACTCACAAGATGTGTTGGAGACAGATTCTTTGAATGTCACTACACCTACTGCCGTTTCTACTGTCATGGAGCAAAAGCAGCCTTGTGATGGTAGTGATGAAGACCCTGATGTGCCACCTGGATTTGGCTAATGAGTTAATTTCCACCGCTATAACAAACATCATGTGAAGGGTTTGTCGACAGAGGGCCATTTCCTTTTGAATTCTAAAAACATACAGGATATCAAATTGTCTTCATATTATGATGGTATAAGGTCAGGAGCTTCAAATTATATTCTTTTGCTTTTCATGTCGTAGACAATCTTGTGATAAGATTTTTCTTGGATTAAAACTAGAGCTTTCCGAGAATGAGATTCATGAAATGTTATAGTCTTTAGGGAATACAGTCTCCTTTATTTTTGAGTGGATTCAATTATTTAGTTCCATGTGGCTGTTGTAAAAGGTTAACAATCTTCTTCCCCGTTGTATGTATTTGTGCTCGAAGAATTTCTGATACTGGAATGAGACAATTTCGCCTTTTTAATCATATTTCTGCAACTATTTGAAAAGTATCTGTTTTCATGCGCCATATATAACTTTATCATTTTTGAAGTATATTGCCTTATGTTTAAGGAAAATGATGTATATTGGGAAAGTTTATGTCGACTTTTTAATTGTTAGTTACGTGGATAAGTATTAGTGGTAACATGTTTGGAGAGGTGTAATAAGTGGGGTCCTAATTCCTACCAATCCCAATAAGCTTGGCAATTATAATTCGGCATAAATTTATCGCAATACATAGCAGGACTATGTTTAATAGTAAATACTCTCATTTACTGGGTTTGAGTTCGAAATGCAGTTTCTTAGATTTTAAGATTAATCGTCTGGAATGATTTTACATTAAAATTAATTTGGACAGGACAGTTGATTCCGTAGAAAGAAATCTGGTTAGATGGTATATTTAACAACTCCTATCAGCTAAAGTGGAGCATCCTTTGTTCTACTATGCCATCAAGTTTTTTTGAACTCTTAACTGTATTCTACAGCTTGGTGGAGAATATCTGGAAAAGGTGTTATGAGAGTTCCGAACCCACTAAAACTGCTACTCTGTTCCATAATGTCGATGCATATGATGTTGTGCTGGACGAATTTTAGAGAAGGCAAATATTAGAGATCAATCTAAATACGATAGTTTGGTGTGTAGTCTAGTCTATTTTTATCAGGGAATTTCTCGTACTGAACTGCAGGTATGGTACTTTAAAAAATGGATTCCTCTGATGGTGAAGGGTTCTGGTATTTGCTTCATGGAGGTTCTTGCAGTTAGCAGTAACATGAAATAGGACTTCACATTGTTTAAATGTGCAAATGCTTTTCTGAACAAATGACAGAACAGAATATGTTGATCATCCTTCAGACATGGTGAGCTAGATTCACTATCTGGTGATACTTCTGTTCTCTTCTTAATGCGAGGAAACCTCATTCTATCAATCTTTATGAGAACTGGTTTCAGCAATCTACTTCTGAGAATCAAGTGATGCGGTCAGGAATCCTCTGTGCTTCATAGTTTGGTTAATCTTATTACACAGAATTGCTCTGATAATTCCCCTTGATCCTTGAGGTAAGATGTGGATAGTTTTTTCTCGACATCATCGCAGTGAATTCCCAGATACTCTTTGCAATTTCAGGACAGTTTCGTATTTCAACCTGTGGTATGCCTGTTAGGTGTTCATTACACATGATCCCAAAAGGGCAGCGGCACAAGTGACAGCTAACTAATGGTTCTGTAGAGGCTAATTCTGTGTCCTGAGGGTGGCATTGTTAGAGGTGAGGCATGGGGGACTTGATTGCTGCTTTTCAAATTATTTTAGCCAGTATTCTTTTCATTACTGAACGAGTGAATGTGATTCCTGGATCTTCACTAAACTATTCTCTCATTTTTCTTTTCCCTGGATATCCCGTACTTTATAAAAAAAAAGGCAATTCAGTTAAGACCCTAAACAAATGAAGCTTGAAAAATGTAGTGTTCGGCTTGAACTCAACTTGTTTAGACTCGACAAATTTGATATTTAATTAATTATTATTTTTTATTTTTATAACAAAAAGGTTAAATGAGTTGGGCTTAAGCTCAAGTAGTGTCATCTAGCTCAATTATTATTTATTATTATTATCATATACTTAATTCCTTGATATTTACGAAATGCTAAATCCTGATAATTTCGGTCATTAGACTTATCGAAGGAACATTGCCACAGACATAGACATGACATCCTCACGGATGGAAACAAGTATACATTATATAACTGTCCACCCTCCACCCGAACTCCATCATATGATATGTCGCATGCATTATTTACATAATTGATTTAGGAGTAGAAATATTTAATTAAAGCTTACCGCAAGAGTCAGTTCTTCCAGTTGAGTTGAAGAGACAAAAAACATAACACAAAGTAGGCCAATAAATTACCAGAAGTTTTTTAAGTCTCTAAATAAATTACGATTTTTGGCCAATGGAGGGAATATATTGAGGTGGTGCCACTTTAAGGACTGACTGAGGAGTACGTTGAGTAACTAATGTCCAAAACTGAAACTTAGCTATAAATCTTTGCTTAACTTAATCATAATCGCCACATAGTTTGCTTAGATTATTAGCGAACATTTCCAGGTCCTATATATTTTAGCAAACATCCTCATCCTAATAATGCAGCCAGCATGTCAGCCGTCCATAAAACCTCCTACTTAAATTCGGTGAAACCAACATTTTCCCATGTCCAAAAAAAATTAAAAAACTCATCCTATACTAAATTAGTAGTTCTATATATAACACATTGGTGCAGCAACTCGAACAAAATAACATTCTCTTGCTAGTTCTTCAATAGTTATGGAGAACAACAAGTGTAGACAATTGCCAAACATGGCTTTATTGTTTATTCTCACAATCACTTGCATGTTAAACCTTCCCTATGCAGCTATTGCCCAGGAAAATATGCACAGTTTAGAGACCTACATTGTCCATGTAAAGTTGCCTTATGGCCAAGTTTTCTCTCAATCAGAAAGCCTGGAGAGATTTTACCAATCATTTTTGCCTGAAACCACGGCAAGCTTGAACGAGCAATCACGCATGGTTTATTCTTACCGTAATGTGGTTACTGGCTTCGCAGTTAAATTGTCGCATGAGGAAGCAACAATGATGAAGAACAAGGCCGGAGTTTCGTTCGTGAGGCCACAAAATGTGTTCTCTTTACATACAACACATAGCCCCAACTTCTTGGGGTTGCACCAAAATTTTGGTTTTTGGAAAGGCTCAAATTACGGGAAGGGGGTGATTATTGGTGTTTTGGATACCGGAATTACTCCAGGGCATCCTTCGTTTAGAGACAAAGGAGTGCCACCTCCACCGGCTAAATGGAAAGGGATATGTGAATTAGATGGCACAGTTTGTAATAACAAGTTGATCGGAGCAAGAAATTTCGTTAGCAGTGAATCCGGCCCGCCTATCGATGAGGAAGGACATGGAACGCATACGGCAAGTACTGCTGCTGGCAACATTGTCAATAATGCCAATGTGTTTGGCAATGCCAATGGCACAGCGGTTGGCATGGCTCCTCTGGCTCATTTAGCCATTTACAAAGTGTGTACTGAGAATGCATGTGCTGAAAGCGACATATTGGCTGCGATGGACACGGCTGTTGAGGACGGTGTCGATGTTCTTTCTCTCTCCTTGGGTGGATTATCCGCTCCTTTCTTTGCAGACAGCATTGCAGTGGGGGCGTTTGGTGCAATTCAAAAGGGTATTTTTGTGAGCTGTTCAGCAGGGAATTCCGGGCCAGTCAATTCTTCAGTATCAAATGAGGCTCCTTGGATTCTCACAGTTGGCGCTAGCACAATTGATAGGATCATAAGGGCCTCAGTATTACTAGGCAACATTGACTTATTGGATGGCGAGTCTCTTTTCCAGCCTAAAGATTTCCCAGTTACCACATTGTTACCTCTAGTTTTCCCCGGTGCAAGTGGCGTTCAGAATGTTGTATGGTGCGCTGAAGGATCGTTGAATAACACTGAAGTCAAAGGGAAAGTAGTGTTGTGTGAAAGAGGCGGAGGGATCGGGAGAATTGCCAAAGGGCAGGCAGTGAAAGATGCTGGTGGTGCTGCAATGATACTAATGAACGAAGAAATAGACGGGTATAGTACTTTAGCGGATCCTCACGTTCTTCCAGCAACACATGTGGGTTATGCCACAGGATTAAAGATCAAACAGTACATAAACTCAACCTCATCACCATTCGCTACAATCTTATTCGAAGGAACCATAATTGGAGTCGAGTCTGCCCCAGCTGTTGCTTCCTTTTCCTCCAGAGGCCCTAGCATTGCCACCCCTGGGATCCTAAAACCAGACATTATTGGCCCTGGAGTGAACATCCTTGCAGCATGGCCCGTGTCAGTGGATAACATAACTGCTCCAAATGCATCATTTAATGTGATTTCTGGCACATCAATGTCATGCCCTCACTTAAGTGGCATCGCGGCCTTGCTAAAAAGCGCCCACCCTACTTGGTCACCCGCTGCCATAAAATCTGCTATTACGACCACAGCTGATCTACTAAACCTCAAGAACCAGCCCATTGTCGACGAAAGACTTGTCCAGGCTGACCTTTTCGCAATAGGTGCAGGGCATGTCAACCCATCTAAAGCCAATGATCCCGGACTCATATATGACATCCAACCTGATGATTACATACCTTATTTATGCGGATTAGGCTACACAGATGATCAAGTTGAAGTCATTGTAGGACGGACAGTAAGTTGTGCTAATGAATCAAGCATTCCCGAAGCACAACTAAATTATCCATCCTTCTCTATCAAATTAGGCTCTTCTGATCAAGGATATTCGCGTGTTGTGACTAATGTTGGCGATGCTAATTCCTCTTACACCGTGCAAATCTTTTCGCCACCGGGTGTTGATGTTAGCGTAACTCCCAGTACACTTGATTTCTCAGAGGTGAACCAACAGCTGACATACCAACTGACATTTAGCAGATCATTAAGTAGCTTAGTTGTGAAGACTCCGTTTGTGCAAGGATATTTGAAATGGACGTCGGGTAAATATGCTGTTAGAAGCCCAATCTCTGTCAAGCTCGAGTAAAAATGGCAATGGCAATGGCAGCACAGCAGAGAGGTTTTATGTTAATTTTCTTTATTAAACAAGGACTGCATTTTGGTATTTAAAAAATAAAATAAGATAGTTTTTTTTTTCATACAAACTGTATGAATTACATGCAATCAAGGACGATGGCAGAAAGTTTTCATGGCACATGTTGATTATATTTGCTTTTTTCAATCTTTTTTTTCCTTAAAAAAGAAAGTTGTGTTTGGAATCCGGTTATCATGAAGTTAATTTTAAAGTAAGTTGGTTAATTGACTAATACAGTATTGACAGGCAGAGGAAGAGACCTGCCTGTCGATATTATATTGATCAATTGACCAAAATTAACTTCTTATAACCTATAACATTTTTTAGGCCAGAGATCATATAGAGATTTTGAATACAGAGAAAAACGGAATATTATTAAACAATAAACAAACTTGCATAGAGATTAAAGCTTGAAATCTTCGGGCTAAGGAAGACAACTTAGAAAAATAAACTGAATACAAATGTTTCGGATGCCTTCTAAGAAGCGCAAACCTATCCTCTTATAGGACTGAGGAGAGACATAATTATTATAACAAACAAACAACTTTTACAAAGGAATCTACTTTTACAAAAGCGGAAAAAACTTTAAATAAAGTTGCTGACGCGTGTCCTGGATAAGGCTGGAGTCGAACTGACAGCAAGAAAAAGACAACCAAAGGGGACCACTAAAGATAGGATAGGATTCCTATCACCGAAAGCCTGAATTATTAAGGCAATAGACTGGACCACCAAAATGCTTTAAGCACAAGCACGCCTCAATTATTTAGGCTGAGAACACGGGCCACCAAAAAGGTCACTAGATGAGGCGTTCTTATCATCACTGTCAAGCATAGTAACCGTGTCATCATGATTTCTTAGAAAATCTAGAATTTCATTTTTAGGAATCCCTTTAAGGATAGATTTCAACTTCTGCTGAGAGGCATCATATTTACCCATGTCGTAATCAACAATATTAGGAGGAACATCTAGGATTTTATCTTCATCAAATTTATTCCACCATTTAACAGCTAATTGCCGACACAGCCTATGAACTCCTGTTCCCACATGCTGAGTAGTAATATAGGACCATTTAAAGATCCATGGGATATCATTGGCACAACAGAAATTAAGTAAAGCCTGGTTATCATTAAGGTTGACAGAAGTCTGATAATATTTATCAAACTTATCCTCAACTTTGGAAGGGAAAATTTGTGGAACAGGTCCCCAGAAATAAAACCAAGACTGAAACTATGCGAAAAAATCCTGAGCCTTAATGGGTTTTGGGAACTTGGGATGGAGAAACCAGCTATGGGTATAATGTTCATTTTGATAATATAAAAATTTTTCTCATGCTAGAGTGTAATCAAAGTAATTAAAATATTTTGGAATCATGGATTTTGTTTCAAAATATTTATGAGTCCTAAGATCACCCACCCAATCAGAAGGACGTAAGACCTTTAAGATCTTAACTGTTGAGAAAGTCAGGTTGTACCTATCTCTAGGTTTATGAGATACTTTAATAGAACCAGTCTCAACCAGAATTTTTTCAAAGAATTCCCTAGTTTTAGGAAGAAAGACTGGAAGATCATGAGAATAGGACAAATAAAGATCTGCTATTTGTTCAGGGGATCTTACTGCATCCACATCCTCGATGTCAACAACCTCTCTTATTAAGGTTTCAATGTATTGAGAGTCCATCTGAACTTTGAGCTCAGGAGCTTTTCCTTTGTTACCCTGCTTCTGAGATCCGGAAGACTGTCCTTTAAGGTAGTCGCGGGAGGGTCTTTCCATTGCTGGCTTAGCTGAACGCCTAGGAGACCTGACAAGATTTAACACACAAACATTAGGAGTATCCTGCAAAAATTCTCTAGTTAAGAAATCTGGCAAAGAGTTAGAGTCTCCTTTAATGAATTCAATGTCAAAATCAAAGGCTGACAATAAGGCTTGCCACCGAGCAAAAATCTGTTTAGAAGCGATATTTTTGACATCCTTCTCTAAAACTTCTTTAGCTGATTTACAATCAACTCTTAGAAGGAATCTCTGATTTAAGAGATCTCCTTGGAATTTGTCAATACACAAAACTATGGAGCATATTTCTTTTTTGATAGTAGAGTAGTTTTTCTGTGCATCATTCCATTTTCCTGAAACAAAACAAACTAAGACTTCTTTAGAGTTCTTAATCTGTTTAAGAATACCACCATAACCTCTGTCAGAGGCATCAGATTCGACAATTTTTGGGGCATCAGGGTCAGAGAAATGTAGGCATGGAAGGGTTTTAACCCTAGCCTTAATGTTTATAATAGCCTGGGTGCATTCTTCTGTCCAAGGTGAAGGCTTTTTATTTAGCCTTTTATATAAGGGAGCAGCGCCAATGGCCAAATCTTTATAGAAGTCTCTGACATAATTAACACTTCTCATAAATCTTTGGAGCTGCTTTTGATCCAAGATTTTATTTGGAAATTTATTGGCAAAGGCAATGGCTCTATCTATTGGAAAATATTTTCCTTGAGAAATTTCAAATCCCAGAAACCTTATCTTGGTTTGAAATAATTGCATTTTACTAGCAGAGACCACTAGACCTTCTCTTCTAACAGCTGTTTTAAACACATTTAAGTGTTTCCAGTGCTGATCAATATTATTTGAGAAAACAAGAACATCATCAATATAAACGATCATAAAATCCATAAATGGATTAAAAATCTCGTTCATAATGTTCTGGAATTCAGAGGGAGCATTTTTAAGGCCAAATCCCAGGACATTCCATTCATAATGTCCAAATGGCACTGTAAACGCTGTTTTGTACTTATCTTCTTCTCTAATCTGGATTTTCCAGTATCCACTTTTCATATCGAATTTTGAGAAGATATTTGCTTTAAGCAATCTATTCAACAGATCTCTCTTGTTTGGGATAGGATACCTGATCCATCTTAAAACTTTATTTAGAGGTTTATAGTTAATCACCAGTCTTGGGACTCCTCTTTCTATTTCAGCAGCATTTTCAGCATAGAATGCTGAACAAGACCATGGAGAGTAACTTTTCCTAATCAATCCCTTTTCCAAGAGATCATTAATTTCTTCTTGACAAAGCTTATGAAACCTTTCATTCATTTGAATAGGTCTCGCTTTAGTAGGAATGAGCTTTTCGTTAAATCCTTCTATATAAGGCAATGAAATAACATGCTTCTTCCTATTCCAAAAAGCTGTAGGATCTGTAGAGCATATTTCTTTACTTAGATCCTCCTGGTAAGCTTTAAGTTTAAGTTTAAACTTATCATCTTTAAGATGTCCTTCAATTTTCTTAATTTCTAACTCTTGTTTGAGAAAGAAAAGAAAATCTTCTTTGCGTTTAAGCAAGTGATTAACTCCTTGATAACGAGGCTCAGAAATAAAGTCAAACCTTACTTCTATCCCCTCCTTATTAGTGCTTATCCCCTTATGATCAATGAAAATTGGGAAAAGCAAACTAATAAAAGGTGTACCCAAAATAGCTGCTTGAGCCATATTGTAAGACCCCAACTTTTATAAATAAAGATGAATTTTCTATAAATATCATTTTTGAATATTATGGAGTTAATTTGATATAATGTTATAGTTGTGGGTAATATTTATAAATTTTATAAAGTACGCAAGTTGTTATATAATATTCGATTGGTCGGGGAATATTCGTTTTAACAGGGAATATTCGTACAACGGCACAATCATTGGTGGACCCCACAACAAAATTATTGTCGGATTGAGAAAACGACAAAAATATTTTATTAAAAATAACGGCGGAAGTTTTACCATTGTTACTGTTGAACTACTCGGTAGTAAAAGTACAGTAATACGTGTGGTTGCATAGTAGCACACGGTATTGATTATTAATGCTTATGTGAGAAGTCACTCAGTTTGATTCAATTATTGTCAGTTAATAATATGAATTATTTAGCGATAATGACGTTTTGTTTTATTCGTATTATTAACGTAATAAAACAGAAACATCTTTTTATATAAAATAGAATACTTTATTAAAGTTATTCTATAAATAGAATATATTATATTTTATTTAAAAGATTTTTCTTTAAATATGGACTGTCAGATTAAAGTAATTAATCTGGACCGTTCATAGATTAGTTACTATGCATTCTATTTTTCTATAAATAGCAGCTCATTCCTTCATTATTTCTTACGAATTCACTGAACTCTAGAGAGAGAAACTATAGAGAGAAACTATAGAGAGAGAGAGAAGAAGAGTATTCTGCTACTTAACTACTTCCTTATTTCAGCTCTTCTTTAAAACGGTAAGGGGTGTTATTCTTTCTTATTCATGAAGAGAACTGTTGTTATTCCATTTCTTATTATTCTGTTGGAATAACCTGTATACGCGGTCTACCCTATACTTGGTGACATTCTTCTATTATTCTGTTGGAACATCCTGTCTGTGTGTTTTACACCGGACCTGGTTCCATTTTTATTATTAATCTGTTGGAACATCCTGTCTGTGTGTTTTACACCGGACCTGGTTCCGTTTTTATTATTATTCTGTTGGAACATCCTGTCTGTGTGTTTTACACCGGACCTGGTTCCGTCTTGTTATTATTCTGTTGGAATATCCTGTCTGTGTGTTTTACACCGGACCTGGTTCCATTATTTATTATTCTGTCGGAATATTCTGTCTGTGCGTTTACGCCGGACCTGGTTCCATTATTTATTATTCTGTTGGAATAACCTGTCTGTGCGGTCTATCGCATGCATGGTGATTTCTTTTGTTATTCCATTCTTTATTATACTCAGTTGGTTAAGTTTTGACTTCTATACTCCATGAAATTTGTGGAATATCCTTGACATTTGCGCTTTATCCAGTACCTTTTCATGAAAATATTCTTCTAAGCATTCTTGAATTTTACTCCACAAAGCAGTATCATGTTGACAATTTGGACGTTGTTAATTATTGGATAAATTAATTTTTGAACTTGTTTTATTGAATTCTTATATCATTGTCATCATCCTCATGTTTATAAAATGTTGAAAGTCATCTGTGGCCTATAGTGCATAGATGGACTTGGTATGATTATGACCAGGGATTATTCGGTATAATCATGACCGTAATGTTACAAATAATGTGGTAAAAGTCCTCATTGGCCGTAGTGCGTTGATGGACAGTTGTTGGCATGATCATGACCATTAATGAATATACGAATATCCTTGGCCGTAGTGCAGGGGTGATTCGATGATGTGGATTATTTTATTAAGCTGAGTCCCAGCGATCACAGTGTTGAAAAATCTTTTAAATCATAAAAGATAGTAGAGTTTATTTTCTACTTGACTCTTTTAATGGATTGCTTGTTCCGCTACAGTTAAACTTGATGTCTATTATATTTTATCAGTTTAACATTGTTGAAGGCTAATGATAATTTATTCTGCATTATCTTAGTCATAATATTTCTTACTGGGCTAGTTGAGCTCACCCTTTCTTTCACTGTTCTCTTCAGGAAATGAGAACGTAGCTGGGACAAGTCGGGAAACGGAGTGATGGTCCGAATGATAGTATTAGTTAGTAGTCCTCACTATTCTATGTAATGGTGTGTTAATAAATGTAATGAAGACTCCTTTTGAGTATGAATACTCTCTAGAAGATAATATTTGTATTCAAACTCACAGTTTATATTTTGTCGTATTGTACACGACAGTTGTATTATTAAGTTGTATTTGTATTCTGTACTATGTATCTGACGACCCAAGATGGGTGATGTATACCTAATTTTGGGGACGTCACAGTTGGTATCAGAGCTTAGGGATATGATCCCTGGCTAAGATGTGAGAATAGAAAGAGACGGGGAATTCCTTCGCTAGTATGACCTACCTAAGTTTATTTGCATGGTATTTCATTGGTCGGTCATAATATAAGGATAAAATATGACATATCAATTAATTTTTATTTTGTGGCAGTATCTGAAAATGGCATCTGAGAATGTTGAGAATAGCAATGGAGCACAGGCGACTGTTGATTCACCACATATCAATAATCAGGATAATGTGCATCAGGAAGGTGACAATCCTCATGCAAACAACAACACTGACCAAATGATGAATGATCAAATGTTTAGAGGCTTTATGCAATTCATGCAACAACAGGTGAAAGCGGCTCCTGTCCACAACATAGGTGGAAATACCGGAAACTCTCTGGCGGTTACCGCTAAACAGTTTAAGGAGCTGGGACCACCGGAGTTTAAGGGAGAACCCAAACCACTTGTAGCTGAAACATGGATAAAGCAGATCACCAAGATATTTGATGTCTTGGGTTGCTTCGAGGAGCAAAAGGTTCCCTTTGCCGCCTTTATGTTGCGAGGAGAGGCAGATTACTGGTGGGAATCGATAAAGCGTACTCAACCTGCCGCACTGAAGATGACCTGGGAGAAGTTCCAAGAGCTGTTTAACGACAAATACTTTCCCGAGAGTATTCGTCACATGAAGGAGGTGGAGTTCATCAAATTGGAGCAGAATAATATGACCGTGTCGCAGTACGAGGCAAAATTTGCCGAGTTATCCCGGTTTGCGTCCCACCTGGTGGATAATGAAGAAAGAATGACGCGGATGTTTTTAAGAGGTTTGAAGCCGGAGATACGTCAACATCTTGTTTCTCATAAACTGTGTTTGTATTCAGATGTTGTAAATAGGGCTCAGTTGGTGGAGCGCGATAACGAGACAGCGCAACCAAAAGAGAGCAGCCGGCAAAATGATAATACCAGTGAGAGCAGTCATCGAAGCGGTGACAACAAGCGTGGAGGGAATCAACAGGCCAGAAATGGTAACCACTTCGGTGGTAATCTGGGCCAAAACAATAAGAATGTGCATTTCAAGAAGAGGAAATTCAACAATGATGGAAAGACGTCAGCACCAGCACCTGTCGTTAAGGAAAGAGAACGACCACCTATCATATGTTTCAAATACGGAGGGGAGGGGCACATCAGTCCAAACTGCGTGATGCCGTCCAAAGCATGTTATAATTGTGGAAGAGAAGGTCATTTAGCTCGATTTTGTCGTTTACCGAAGACAAATTCAGCTAGGATGGAGGCACCAAAGGCCGTCCCAGAAAAGTCAAAACCGGTTGTGCAAGGGAGAGCGTTTGTTGTGAACTCCCAGAAAGCAAGGAACCCGAATGAGGTCATCACGGGTAAGCTTATCATAAACTCTAACTAAGTCTATACTTTATTTGATACCGGTTCTATCCATTCTTTTATTTCTCCTACTTGCGCTCATCGATTAAATTTGATTCCGGAGAAATTAGACTTTGACTTAGCAGTTGAAACTCCATTGGGAGAAACCTTCATTACATCCACGGTTTATAAGTCTTGTTTGGTTCAAGTTGGTACCCACACATTACCTGTCGATCTGATTTTATTAAAAATACTTGCATTTGACGTGATTCTAGGGATTGATTGGTTAACTACTCATCATGCAAAAATTGATTGTTTTCGTAAGGTTGTTAGCTTTCATATTCCTAATCGACCTATTATGCGAATTCAAGCAACCAAACCATTAAAATCAATCGCTGTCATCTCAAGCCATAAAGCTATTCGTTTATTGAAAAATGGATGTCAAGCTTTCTTAGCTCATGTCACAGATCTAAACAAAAATACGTCAGCTTTGAATGATATTTCTGTTATTAATAAATTTCCTGACGTATTTCCCGAAGAACTTCCTGGCCTACCCCCAGAGCGTGAAATTGAATTTTGTATCGACCTTGAACCCGGTACAAAACCCATTTCCAAAGCCCCATATCGAATGGCTCCTATTGAACTTCAGGAGTTAAAGACCCAACTGCAGGAATTGTTAGACATTGGTTTTATTCGTCCTAGTACTTCTCCTTGGGGTGCTCCTGTTCTGTTCGTGAAGAAGAAAGATGGGAGTATGCGACTTTGTATTGATTATCGGGAGTTGAATCATGTCACCATCAAAAATAGGTACCCATTGCCACGTATTGATGACCTGTTTGACCAGTTGCAAGGAGCACAATTCTTTTCAAAGATCGATCTTCGTTCTGGATATCATCAGCTGAAGGTTAGAACTGAGGATATTCCAAAGACTGCCTTCAGAACTCGGTATGGGTATTATGAATTCTTAGTTATGTCTTTTGGATTGACTAATGCTCCTGCTGCCTTCATGGATATGATGAACAGGGTATTCAAGGAATATTTAGATCACTTTGTGGTCGTCTTTATCGATGACATCCTTGTTTATTCCAAAAGCCGTGAAGATCATGAGCAACACTTGAGGTTGGTACTCCAAAAGCTTCGTGAATACAAACTTTATGCCAAGTTGAAGAAATACGAGTTCTGGCTGGAAGAGGTAGCATTCCTTGGGCACGTAGTATCAAGTCGTGGAATATCTGTTGACCCAGAAAAGATTGAAGCTATTCAAAGCTGGGAACAACCTAAATCAGTAACCGAAGTACGTAGCTTTCTCGGTCTAGCTGGTTATTATCGGAGATTCGTGGAAGGATTTTCTCGAATCGCTACTCCATTAACTCAGCTGACTCGGAAAGATACAAAGTTCGGTTGGAGCGAAGAATGTGAGCAGAGTTTTCAAAAACTCAAGAGGAGACTCATTTCAGCACCTGTTCTAACAATACCATCTGGCTCGGAGGGATTTGTCATCTACAGTGATGCTTCGAGCAAAGGGTTGGGATGCGTTCTCATGCAACATGGAAAAGTCATAGCCTATGCATCAAGACAACTCAAGGAATATGAGAGGAATTATCCTACTCATGATCTAGAGTTGGCAGCTGTTGTCTTTGCACTTAAAATTTGGAGGCATTACTTGTATGGGGAGAAGGTGGAGATCTTTACGGATCATAAAAGCCTTAAATATTTCTTCACTCAAAAGGAACTCAACATGCGACAACGACGTTGGCTTGAACTGTTGAAAGATTATGATCATACCATTCAATATCATCCTGGAAAAGCGAACGTGGTAGCTGACGCATTGAGTAGAAGATCATATGCAAGTACGAGTGCGATATTGTCAACACAAAGGCCCATTTTGTGTGACTTGCAAAGGATGGAGATAGAGTTAAAGACTCCAGGGACCCATGTGATGATGGCGAATATACGAGTAGAACCGACTTTAATCGATAAAGTTAAAGCTGCTCAAGCTACAGACCTGGAGCTGATGCGTATGAGGAAGAAAGTGCAAGAAGGTGCTATGCCGGAAGCAAGAATCGATGAAGAAGGAATACTTCGAGTCAACTCCAGACTTTGTGTTCCTAACAACCCTGATTTAAAGTATGAAATCATGATGGAGGCGCACAACACACCGTTTGCAATCCATCCTGAAAGTACCAAAATGTATCATGATCTTCGTCATACATTTTGGTGGAGCAATATGAAGAGAGAGATAGCGTTGTTTATCTCAAGGTGTCTAACTTGTCAACGAGTCAAAGCGGAGCATCAAGTACCAAAAGGTCCATTGCAACCACTTGAAATTCCAGAATGGAAGTGGGAGCACATTACCATGGATTTCGTTACCGGTCTTCCTAGGGTTTCTCAAGGTATTGATGCGATTTGGGTCATTGTTGATAGATTGACCAAGTCTGCTCATTTCTTACCGATACGAGAAACTTATACACTTGAACGTCTTGCTCGTATGTACATAAACGAGATTGTAAGACTGCATGGTATGCCAGTATCCATAGTTTCTGACCGAGACCCAAGATTCACTTCACGATTTTGGGTTAGTTTACAAAAAGCTATGGGCACGGAGTTACGATTTAGTTCAGCATATCATCCTCAGACGGACGGGCAATCAGAGAGGACTATTCAAACTCTTGAAGATCTATTAAGACTCTGTGTCTTTGACTTCAAGGGAAGTTGGGACAAGTTCTTACCATTGGTGGAGTTTTCCTACAACAACAGTTATCAAGCAAGTATTGGCATGGCTCCATTCGAAGCATTGTATGGAAGAAAATGTCGTTCTCCAGTATGCTGGGATGAGGTGGGTGAAGCAACGTTGTTGGGACCCGAGTTGGTACGTATGACTACAGAAAAGATTCAAACGATCCGACAACGTATAAAAACCTCACAAGATCGACAAAAGAGTTATGCTGATCTTCATCGAAAGGACGTGGAATTTGATGTAGGAGATCATGTGTTCTTACGTGTTGCTCCATGGAAAGGAGTTACGAGATTTGGAAAGAGAGAAAAGCTCAATCCTCGATTCATCGGTCCATTTTTAATCCTCGATCGAGTAGGAACTGTGGCTTATAGACTCGCTTTACCGCCAAGTATGTCTCGTGTTCATAACATTTTTCACATATCCATGTTACGCAAATATGTGGAAGACCCGAACCACATTATTGAGTTAGAACCGGACGAAATAGCGAAAGATTTGACGTATGAAGAAGTTCCTGTTCAAATCTTGGATAAGAAGGAACATATTCTACGCTCCAAGGTTATACCTCAAGTCAAAGTTTTGTGGAGAAACCACGATGTTGAGGAAATGACTTGGGAGTTAGAATCTGAAATAAAATCAAGGTATCCTTACCTCTTCAACATACCAGGTACGTACCCTAATTTCGAGGGCGAAATTTCATAAGAAGGGGAGGTTGTAAGACCCCAACTTTTATAAATAAAGATGAATTTTCTATAAATATCATTTTTGAATATTATGGAGTTAATTTGATATAATGTTATAGTTGTGTGTAATATTTATAAATTTTACAAAGTACGCAAGTTGTTATATAATATTCGATTGGTCGGGGAATATTCGTACAACGACACAATCATTGGTGGACCCCACAACGAAATTATTATCGGATTGAGAAAACGACAAAAATATTTTATTAAAAATAACGGCGGAAGTTTTACCATTGTTACTGTTGAACTACTCGGTAGTAAAAGTACAGTAATACGTGTGGTTGCATAGTAGCACACGGTATTGATTATTAATGCTTATGTGAGAAGTCACTCAGTTTGATTCAATTATTGTCAGTTAATAATATGAATTATTTAGCGATAATGACGTTTTGTTTTATTCGTATTATTAACGTAATAAAACAGAAACATCTTTTTATATAAAACAGAATACTTTATTAAAGTTATTCTATAAATAGAATATATTATATTTTATTTAAAAGATTTTTCTTTAAATATGGACCGTCAGATTAAAGTAATTAATCTGGATCGTTCATAGATTAGTTACTATGCATTCTATTTTTCTATAAATAGCAGCTCATTCTTTCATTATTTCTTACGAATTCACTGAACTCTAGAGAGAGAAACTATAGAGAGAAACTATAGAGAGAGAGAAGAAGAGTATTCTGCTACTTAACTACTTCCTTATTTCAGCTCTTCTTTAAAACGGTAAGGGGTGTTATTCTTTCTTATTCATGAAGAGAACTGTTGTTATTCCATTTCTTATTATTCTGTTGGAATAACCTGTATACGCGGTCTACCCTATACTTGGTGACATTCTTCTATTATTCTAGTATTAGTTAGTAGTCCTCACTATTCTATGTAATGGTGTGTTAATAAATGTAATGAGGACTCCTTTTGAGTATGAATACTCTCTAGAAGATAATATTTGTATTCAAACTCACAGTTTATATTTTGTCGTATTGTACACGACAAATGTATTATTAAGTTGTATTTGTATTCTGTACTATGTATCTGACGACCCAAGATGGGTGATGTATACCTAATTTTGGGGACGTCACACATATTCTTGACAAGGAAAAAATGAGTCTCAAAACAAACTCCATTGTTACAAACCACTGCATTAGATAGCTTATAATCGATATTCAAATGAGTTCCATCAGCAGTACTCAGCATTTGAGCTGTTTTTGAGTAATATTTAGAAGGAACAAGACCTTCAGCTAGACAATTTAAGTCTGCCCCTGAATCTATCAAGGCTTCAGTTGTGACTGAGAATTCATCATCAATAAGGATAGTTATTTTCACATACCACTTTTGAGTGATAATCCTATCAATCAAATTGATTTTTAAGCCTTTTGAGCTAGACTCACTTGAAACAATTCGTTGGTCTTGAGTGGCAAAGTTAAAGACTTCTTCTTCAAAATCATCACTCTCTTCTTCATTGATAATGACATCCTCCATTTTTCCTTTACCCTTGTCATCCCTGCTTTTAAGCCAGCGGATATCCTTTTTGATCTGCTTGATCTCTCTCTTTAGATCAGTAATATCAACTTCTCTAGCATCGCTATTAGCTTGTAGATTAGTTAATAAACCTTGTAACTCTTTAAGAGTGGGTTCCTTATGTCGTTCATTAACCTTATCAAAGATTTTCTGTAAAGAGTATTGACCCGGGTCAAACCTTTCATCATCCTCAGAAGATTTTTTCTTGCTCTTAGCAAGAGTGATATACTTCTCGATCATTTGTCTCTTCTTTCCAGAATCTTCCAGTTGATCGATGATATCTAAGATAAGACTATCTTCTTTAGATAAGACATTAATAGAGAGTCCATTTAAGGCACATAAGCAAGCTTCTCCTTCATTGCATTGGCAATCTTCTAACTCATCACATGAAACTTATTCAGTACTAGAATAAGATTGGTCTGAGTTAGAACGGCTACTTCTGGGGCTTGATCCGGAGGAAGAGAATTCTTCTTTATCAGAATCTATAAAGACAGCTAGAAGTTGCTTCTTAAGTCCTTCATCTTTAACCAGTTGGTTAATTTTCTTTTTTGTAGTACATTCAGGACTTTTATGACCTATCTTGCCACATTTATAACATGTTGGCGGTTTAGAGCTAGTCACCTTCCTTTTAGATGACCTTTTCTTCAAAGAATGATCCTCCTTTGTCTGATGTTTAGACTTTCTATGATGATCTTTCTTCTTGAATCTCTTATTATTCTTATAACTAGAAGATTCTTTAGCAATCTTTCTTTTGCGTTTATCTTTAGGGATTTCAGCCAGACCATATTGCTCACAGAAATCACCTAGAGCTCGTTTTCCTCTAGCCCTTTCTTCTGCTATTTGCTTTTGAATCTTTAAGATATTGCATAGATCAGCACCTTCGGCTATAACTTCTGAGGCAAGCTCACCATAAGTATATTCCTCCCACGGAATAACTCCATCATTCTTATTTTTTAACCTAGTTTTGACTCTTTGAGAGAACAAAATAGGTAAACCTTCAATGAATTTTTCTTTCCAGTAATTACTGTTGCAATCTCCTCTGTTGAAAACTTTAGAGAAGAATGTGTCACGATAGAATTTAAATTCAGAGAGCGATTTGCACTTTAAGTTGCTTAATTGCTCGTAAGTTCTTGATACTATTAATTGATTGTTACCCACAAAGTGACGCATAATAGTATATAACAACGTGTTAACCGCATCTTCCACAAAAATAGGTTCGTTTCTTTCATCAACACCCTTTTGAACCTGAAAATTAAAGATGCTTTCTTTAACTTTACTTGATAGGAGATTGTCCCACCAAAGTCCAAGTTGTCCAACGAAACCTGATGCTAAAGCTTGAGCAATCCTTTTCTCCGAGTTGGCTTTAATTCTAGCCGCTTGGGCAAACATCGTCATCTGCTTGAGGAGAACAATGATTTGATAGTCTGTAAGACCATCCAGGTTCCACTCACAGATATATTCTCCATTAAACTGTATTCCATCATTGAAAGCTCTATTCTCAAATTGAGCGTCAATAGGAGATGGACGGTGATAATAGGGTTGGTTTTTCACTTTTCCCCATTTTAACCTATTTATCTGAGGATCATCTTGTTCTTTTTGGATTTTACTTAAGATCTCGTTTAGATCTAATCCGTCGTTTTTAAGAACTGAAATAGAAGGACCCTGAGAAGTTGACCCTGTAGATGTACGTTTAATAGACAACTTTTCTAGTCTATTCTTCAATTCTTCAAACATTTCTGTTGAAGCAGAACCAAGCTTAAAATCTTTAGCAAGCTCGGGCGGAGGTTTAAAAAGAACAACTCCAGGTTTTTCTTTTGTTGATAACTTTCCTTCCTTTGAGGAAGTAACCAGAATCTCTGCCGGAGATGGGCTAATAGATAAGGGTTTTACTTTTGAAGTAACCACCTTTTATATTCTTGTAAGCTGTGTTCCGAGGGACTGTAAAAACAAATTAGTATAATTATTTTGTTCTAAAACCTGATTAATCCCTTGAACTTCTTCAGACTTTCTTTCAGCCTCTTTGTCTAACACCTTCTTGTATGGAACAGCCCTTGTTTTACCCGTTCCAACAAAAACTGGGACAGAAGGAGGATGAATGGATGATATCACATCGTTGTCGTCTTTATCATTCGCCAATCTATGCGGTCTGTAAGAATTTTCTACCATATTACAGGAGGTAGAGGCAATTTCTTTTTCTTTGCTACTACTATCCCCCCCCAAAAGGGAAATTATAACCTTTTGCCTGGCTCCAATGCTTGAGGAAAACAAAGAAATCAACATTTTTCCCTGATTCCTTTAAGAAATCATAATAAATGTTTCTAATCAAATCTTGATTGTCAAAAGAATAAGAAGCAAAAAATCATTCTCTTTTTTCCCTATTCTTTTCAGAATTAAACATTGTTTTCAGCAAAGATTTATCTATCTTCACACTCTGATCGTTAAGAGTATAAATACTCTCAGAGTAACCAAAGTCAGATGCTGTAGGGCTCTGAGCTCTTGGTGCTTCAGCTTCGGAAGGAGTTTCCACCATATAAGTTGGGCGACTGACTGGATTGTCTGGTCGATTAATTACTGTAAGACCCCAAATTATTAATAAATGAAATTTAATTTCCTCTATTTATTATTCTGAAATAGTAAGAGTTGATTTGATTAATGTGGTTAGTTATGGGTAAAATGCGCAAATATTTTAAATAAGCAAGTGGTTATAAAATATTCATTGTTGTCGGGGAATATTTGTTTGGTCGTGGAATATTCTTGTTGTCGGGAAATATTCGTACGATGGCGCAGCCTTGTGTGGGCCCCATAACAGAAAGCGATTGGATGAAGAAAACGACAAAAATAAGTTGTTTATAAATAACGGCGTAGTTGTTACCGTTAATACTGTTGGAATACCCGGTGGTTAAAACACGGTAATACGCGTAGCACACGGTATTGCACCAATTATTGATTCTTACGTAAGAAGGCACTACTCAATAATTGTTACAGTAATTACTATTCAATATTGTATTTTATTAATTCAATAATTGCTGCGTTGATATTTTATATTACTGTTGTTTCAATAATTGTCAATACGCAGTATTTTTCATTATCGGAGCAATAATTCATATTATCTGAATAATATTATTAGATAACATTATTGGCAATGTCTAGAAAGTTCTGTCTAAGGAGAGGTTTGGTCATCTAATTGCGCGCCAGTAAGGAGAAATCCTTATTGGAAAGCCCCCTCTTTCCTGGGAACTGCCTGGTTGCCAGTACTGTGGTTCTGTAATATTATTTGTGTATAATTAATTATTAATTTATATGATGAGAAAAATAGTGATTTTATGTGGATATAGATAGAGAAAAATTTTAATGTGACAATTGTTGAAAATTAATATTTTATCTTTTTCTGATAAAATAATTCATTTAAATATATTATTTTAATAATATATTGATGGTGGTATTTTTACAATGAATGTAGGATATATGAGTATATGAGGAGGAAGAGTATTTTTGTGGCATTAAATGATTAACACATATTTTGTGTGTTGGTGGACATAATTCTTGACCGAAAATTTATTATTGACTGTAAAATCGCCCGTTTGTGAATTTCGGTCAATTTTTGTTTAGAATTTGGAAAAACTTATAAAAGGGCTATTTATTATGAATTATTGAAGTTCTGAAGTTCCGAAATAATTGATTTTTGGAAGTTTTATTTATTATTTTGAAGAAAAACGTTTTTTGGCATTTAAGTGGGCTAACATGTGATATAAATTGGCTGAGATCAGATGTCTAGAGGTGGGCTAAGGAAAATTTGATAAATATATTATTATTATATTAAATTTTCTGCTTTGGTGTTCTAAGCATTTTCCTATAAATAGGGTGCTTAGGTTAGAATTGAAAATCACACCAGAAACACAAGTTTCTCTCTATTTCTCTCTCTATATCGAGCGTATTCTTGTGAGTATTTGATACTTTGAGTGTTGCTATACGGTACAAGTTTCCTTCAGCACTATATCTAGTATTCCAGTCAGAAGTTCCGTCTTTCCGAGGCAAGGGATGTTATTTCTTCTTAAATGATATGATTTTCTTCAATATCATTATGCCGAAGTATTGATCTGAACTTTTTTATCAAATTTGGAACTTTTCATGTCGAAGTTACTATTCACGAGTTACTATTCATGAGTTACTATTCACGAGTTACTATTCACGAGTTACTATTCACCGAAAAATGAAATTTCCTTCTTTTCGTCCAAATATCTATTCTGGATACTAACTTTGATTGTATCCATGTTTTGATCATTCTTGAATTTTACTTCACTATGATAAGGTATTTTTGGACATGGATAAATCGAAATACGAATCCTTAATATTTGTTATTTTGTTTCACTGGATTCGTTTTCTTTAAAATATTTTTCATCATCCTCAGTCTTAAATGATGATATAACTGAATATCTTTGGCCTGTAGTGCAAAGATGAATAATTTCTGATTAATATCTTTGGCCCGTAGTGCAAAGATGAACAGGTGTTGAGGTGAACATGACCAACCGATGGATATCTTTGGCCTGCAGTGCAAAGATGACTATTTGATTCAAGATATTTATTGATTGATGTTACAGGGATAAAATGTTGATGATGGGCTTTTAAATTCATAGATAATCGTAGATTTCATTCTCTACGTAACTTCTCTATGAATTATTATTTTCCGCTGCGAATATTGAATTAAAACTTATTGTCTATTGTATTCTATTAAATTTTTCCCTGTTGAAGACTAACGATAATTTGTTGTATATTATCTTAGTCATAATATTCTTTACTGGGCTAGTTGAGCTCACCCTTTTCCTTGTTGTTCCATTTTCTTCTCAAGAGGCGAGAATGTAGCAGGTACTAGTCGGGGTATGGAATGAAAGTTCTAGGAAGTTATTTTAGTAGTCCTCACCATTTTTTTTGTAAAATATTGTTCCAATAATTGTAATGAGGACTTATTTGAGTGTGGATATTGTCTAGATGACAATATTTATATTTACACTCACAGTTTTTATGTTGTATTAATAAAGTTGTAGTTGTTTCTGTACCATGTTATTGACGACTCAGAATAGGTGTTGTATACCTGTTTTGGGGGCGTCACAGTTGGTATCAGAGCTTAGGGATATGATCTCTGGCGGAGATCGGGGAATAGAACTAGGAGGGGAGAGACGAGTAAATCCTTCGCTAGTGTGTCCTACCTAAGCTTATTTGTTGGTCGGTCATAATATAGGAATATTATGTGATTTGTTAATTTGTTAAATTAACCCTTGTTTTATGGCAGTATTTGAGAATGTCGACTGAGAATGTTAACAGTGGAGTAAATGAAACCGTGGAGACACCTGTACTCACCAACGAGGAGAACGTGCAACAGGCTGGCAATGTTCCTCTTGTGAACAACACCAATGAGCATACGATGAACGATGAGATGTTTAGAAGCTTTTTGCGGTTCATGCAAAACCAGACGAAGGAGATTCCTGTTCAAAATATAGGAAGAAACAATGGCAACGCACAGCTGGTCACAGCCAAGCAGTTCAAAGAGTTGGGACCACCAGAATTCTGGGGAAAGCCAGATCCGATTAAGGCGGAGACATGGGTCAAGCAAATTACCAAGATATTTGATGTCTTGGGATGCACGGAGGAACAGAAGGTTCCATTCGCCACCTTTATGTTCCGTGGCGAGGCAGACTACTGGTGGGAATCTGTGAAGCGTATCCATCCAGCCGCACTCAGCATGTCTTGGGAGACATTTCAGAAACTATTCAATGACAAGTACTTTCCTGAAAGTATTCGTCATATGAAGGAGGTAGAGTTTATTAGACTGGAGCAGAATAACATGACGGTGTCCCAGTACGAGGCGAAGTTTGCAGAGTTGTCCAGGTTTGCACCTCATTTGGTGGAGAATGAGGAACGTATGACACGGATGTTTCTGAGAGGTTTGAAACCCGGCATACGTCAATATCTCATTTCTCATAAATTTTCTCTCTATTCAGATGTTGTCAACAGGGCTCAATTGTTGGAGCGAGATAACGAGTACGGTCAACCGAGGGACCACAACCAGGATCATATCAGTGACAACAGTCATCAGAACAATGATAACCAGCGGAGAAAGAAAAGTACAGACAAGAACGGCAACCACTCTGGTGGTAATCGTGGCTATGAAAATAGAAGAAGCGAGTCGGGAGGAGATTTTAAAAAGAGGAGATTCAACAATGATAATACGAAGACGTCAGCACCGGCAGCAACTGGTTCCAAGGGAGGAGAACGACCACCGGTCATATGCTATAAATGTGGAAAAGAGGGACATATCAGCCCAAACTGTCCACAACAGTTCAAGGTATGCTATAATTGTGGAAAGGAAGGACATATCGCTCGAGATTGTACGATAGTGAAACCAAGTTCAGCGGGGACGGTGACTCAAAAGGCTGCCCCAGAAAAGTCAAAGTCAACGGTTCCTGGAAGAGCGTTTGTCGTGACTGGTCAACATGCGAGGAACCCAAACGAGGTGATCACGGGTAAGCTAATCATAAATTCATGTGAAGTTTATACCTTACTAGATACCGGTGTTACCCATTCATTTATTTCTCCTGCTTGTGCTCAACGTTTAAACTTGACTCTGGAGAAATTAGACTTTGATTTATCTGTGGAGACTCCGTTAGGGAAAACTTTCATCACATCCACTGTTTATAAATCTTGTTTGATCCAAGTTGGCACCATCACCTTACCTGTTGACCTTATCTCTTTAAAGATACTTGCATTTGACGTGATTTTAGGAATTGATTGGTTAACTACTCATCATGCCAAAATTGATTGTTTTCATAAGGTGGTTAGTTTTCATATTTCTAATCAACCTGTTGTTCGAATTCAAGCAACAAAGCCATTAAAATCAATCACTGTCATATCAAGTCATAAAGCCATTCGTTTATTGAAAAACGAATGTCAAGCTTTCCTAGCCCATGTTATGGATTTGAATAAAGACACGTCAAATTTGAATAATATTCCTGTTGTTAGTAACTTTCCTGTCGTATTTCCTGAAGAACTTCCCGGTCTACCCCCAGAACGTGAAGTTGAATTCTTCATTGATCTTGAACCTGGTACAAAGCCCATTTCTAAAACCCCATATCGAATGGCTCCTATTGAACTTCAGGAGTTAAAAGTCCAACTACAAGAGTTGTTGGACATCGGTTTCATTCGTCCTAGTACATCTCCTTGGGGTGCTCCTGTTTTATTTGTAAAGAAGAAAGACGGGAGTATGCGACTTTGTATCGATTACCGGGAATTAAACCATGTCACCATCAAGAATAGGTATCCGCTACCTCGTATTGATGACCTATTTGACCAGTTACAAGGACTACAATTCTTTTCAAAAATCGATCTTCGTTCTGGATATCATCAGCTGAAGGTTAAAACTGAGGATATTCCGAAGACTGCCTTTAGAACTCGGTACGGGCATTATGAATTCTTAGTCATGTCTTTTAGATTGACTAATGCTCCTGCGGCTTTCATGGATATGATGAACCGAGTATTCAAGGATTATTTGGATCAGTTCGTTGTTGTCTTTATTGATGACATCCTCATATATTCTAAAAGCCGTGAAGATTATGAGCACCATTTGAAGCTGGTACTCCAAAGGCTGCGTGAAAACAAGCTATATGCTAAGTTGAAGAAATGCGAGTTCTGGCTTGAGGAAGTAGCATTCCTAGGGCACGTGGTATCAAAACATGGAGTATCTGTGGACCCGGAGAAGATTGAAGCAATACAAAGCTGGGAGCAACCGAAGACGGTGACCGATGTACGTAGCTTTCTGGGCTTAGCTGGTTATTATCGGAGATTCGTAGAAGGGTTTTCTCGAATCGCTACCCCGTTAACTCAGCTGACTCAGAAGGATATCAAATTCGTATGGAGCGAAGAATGCGAGAAGAGTTTCCAAGAGCTTAAGAGGAGACTCATTTCGGCACCTGTTCTGACAATACCATCTGGTTCGGATGGATTTGTTATCTACAGCGATGCTTTAGGTAAAGGGTTAGGATGTGTTCTCATGCAACGTGGGAAAGTCATAGCCTATGCCTCGCGACAACTTAAAGAATATGAGAGGAGTTATCCTACTCATGATCTAGAGTTGGCAGCAGTTGTTTTCGCGCTAAAGATCTGGAGGCACTATCTATATGGGGAGAAAGTGGAGATATATTCAGACCATAAAAGCCTCAAATATTTCTTCACTCAGAAAGAACTCAACATGCGGCAACGATGTTGGCTCGAGCTGTTGAAAGATTACGACCACACTATTCAATACCATCCTGGAAAAGCAAACGTGGTAGCTGACGCGTTGAGTAGAAGATCATATGCAGGAACGAGTGCGATGATGTCAAGTATACGCGTAGAACCAACTTTAATCGATAAAGTTAAAGTTGCTCAAGCTACAGACCCGGAGCTGATGCGTATGAAGAAGAAAGTGCAAGAAGGTGCTATTCCAGAAGCAAGAATCGATGAAGAAGGAATACTTCGAGTCCACTCCAGACTTTGTGTTCCTAACGATTCTGATTTAAAGTACAAGATCATGATGGAGGCACACAATACACCATTTGCAATCCATCCTGGAAGTACTAAAATGTATCGTGATCTTCGACATACATTTTGGTGGAACAATATGAAGAGAGAGATTGCAAAGTTTATCTCGAGGTGTTTAACTTGTCAACGTGTAAAGGCGGAGCATCAAGTACCAAAGGGTCCATTGCAACCACTTGAGATTCCAAAATGGAAGTGGGAACACATTACCATGGATTTTGTTACGGGTCTTCCCACGGTTTCTCAAGGCATAAATGCTATTTGGGTTATAGTTGATAGATTAACCAATTCTGCTCATTTCTTGCCGATACGGGAGACTTATTCCCTTGAACATCTTGCTAGTATGTACGTGAATGAGATTGTAAGGTTGCATGGCATGCCAGTATCCATAGTTTCGGATCGTGACCCAAGATTCACTTCAAGATTTTGGGTTAGCTTGCAAAAAGCTATGGGCACGGATTTACGGTTCAGTTCGGCATACCATCCTCAAACGGACGGGCAATCAGAGAGGACTATTCAAACTCTTGAAGATCTATTAAGACTTTGTGTCCTAGATTTCAAAGGAAGTTGGGATAAGTACCTACCATTGGTGGAATTCTCCTACAACAACAGTTATCAGGCAAGTATAGGTGTGGCTCCCTTTGAAGCATTATATGGACGAAAGTGTCGCTCTCCAGTATGTTGGGATGAGGTGGGAGAAGCAACGTTGTTGGGACCAGAGTTGGTACGAATGACTACAGAGAAGATCCAAACGATTCGATAACGTATACAAACGGCACAGGATCGACAAAAGAGTTATGTGGATCTTCATCGAAAGGACGTGGAATTTGACATTGGGGATCATGTATTATTACGTGTAGCTCCATGGAAAGGAGTTACAAGATTTGGGAAGAGAGGAAAGCTCAATCCACGATTTATTGGTCCATTTCAGATTCTTGACCGAGTAGGAAATGTGGCCTATAGACTTGCGTTACCTCCAAGTGTAACGCCCCCAAAATAGGTTTATTCCATCCAACCCATTTTGAGTCGCCAAATACATGGTATAGATAATAACTACAACTTTATTACAACAATTGTCGTGCAAAATACAACAACACATATGCTATGAGTTTGGGTACAAATATATACCAACTGTGACTCATGTCCCAACCTTGGATAGCACGTCACAATGACACATTACATAAAGGTATAGTCAAAAACTATTTTAGAAATTAGAATCTTTGGAAAGTGCTCAAGGAAACCCTCGTACATGGGATGCCATGCTTCTAGGTTATGATAGATATCATATGGCCACAGAATTATCCTTGGTTGACCCAATAGACCCCAAAGAAAAACAAGAAGGTTACTATCATATTCTTCCCAATGGTGAGTCTTCTCTTGACTTATCATTATCTCCACTGTCTCTAATTGAGAATTATACTTCAAACAAATACCAAGATTATATAGGTAGTGCTCGTAAATATACTCAGCAAGTGGTTGAGCACAACCTTGTCTTATGATGACACGAGGTTGTATGTCATTATACATCCTGTAAGATAGTGGCAAAACACCCTTCTAAGTTAAATTCACCTCACCCTCAATATCTATAGACCACCGTTCTATTCCCTTGTTATCCCTCGCTCGACCCAGCTACACTTTTATTACCTGAAAGGAATTGTGAAGCAAAAGGGTGAGCACAACTAGCTCAGTAAAGAATATCATGACTAAAGATAAATTATCAATAGTCTTCAACAGTAATAAATCAGAGATTTAGAACATATGGTAGATGATAAAACTTTTCAACCATAGTTGCAGCGGAACGAGTAATCCATTAGAAGAGTCAAATAGACTATAAAGTCTATTATCTTCTCCACGTTAAAAGTCCACCAACAATGTTTTATTCCTGTAACATCAATCAACAATTCCTTTCCACAATCATATGAATAATTCATAATCATAATTGTGATTCTAAATTTCGTATCCAAGACGAAGATAATTTTCATCACCTGTCTTTACCTGAAACATCAAATATCATGGTTATACCAAATCACAGTTCCTGTTCATAATCATACTAATAAATTCATCTTTGCATCACGGGCCAAAGATATTCATTAACAATTCATCTTTACACTACATGCCAAAGATATTCAACAACAAGTCATCTTTGCACTACGGGCCAAAGATATTCATCAACAACTCATCTTTGCACTACAGGCCAAAGATATTCCTCAATAGTTCATATTTGCACTACAGGCCAAATATATTATTATCTCAAAGAAATATATAATCATTTCAGAATTTATATAACCAATAATTATAACCATGTTGATCATTTCACCTTTGCACTTAAGCTAAAGATATTCAATTATAAATTCAATGGTCATGATCATACCAGTCACAATTCAACTTTTCACTACTGGACAAAGAGAACCCTAGTCATGATCATACCAATAATCTACCCATCTTTACACTCAAGTCAAAGAGAAATATCATCATTAGGGTTATAAAAATGTTATATATGATAAAAAAATAATATGATCAACATATAGTTTTAATCTCAAGAGTAATATTCATAAATCAACTATAATTTGGTTAGAAAAAGAAATCAATTTTGTCATGAATAGTAACTCGTGAATAGTAACTCGTGAATAGTAACTCGTGAATAGTAACTCATGAATAGTAACCCCGACATGAAAAGTTTTAAATTTAATAAAAAGTTCAGATCAATACTTCGGCATAATGATATTGAAGAAAATAATATCATTTAAGAAGAAATAACATCCCTTACTATCCCTTACAATCCCTTACAATCCCTTACAATCACTTACCTCAAAAGAGCAGTACTTCTGACTGGAATAACGCTGAACGAACTTGCATCGTATAGCAACACTCAAGACATCAAAATACTCACAAGAATACGCTCGATATATAGAGAGAGAAATAGAGAGAAAACTTCAGTTTCTGGTGTGATTTTCAATTCTAACCTAAGCACCCTATTTATAGGAAAATGCTTTGAACACCAAAGCAGAAAATTAAATAAATAATAATATATTTAACAAATTTTCCTTAGCCCACCTTGACCATCTAAATTCAGCCATAACACATGTTAATGATGTCCACAAAATACAAAAAAAACGTTTTTCTAAACAAAAATAACTAAAACTTCCAAAAATCAATTATTTCAGAATTTCGGAACTTCAATAATTCATAATAAATAGCTCTTTCATCAGAAAATTCGAATCTCGCGAGTTTTTATAGGAAATTCAATTCTCTACAACTTTGCAGAAGAAAGTTTTTCTAAATTCCAAACAGAAATTGACTGAAATCCATAAACGGACGATTTTACAGTCTATAATAAATTTTCGGTTAAGAATTGTGTCCACCAACACACAAAACATGTGTTAAACATTTAATCTAACAAAAATACTCTTCCTCCTCATTTATTCATATATCCCACATTCATTATAAAAATATCACCATTAATATATTATTAAAATAATATATTTAAATGAATTATTTTATCAGAAAAAGATAAAATATTAATTTACAACAATTATCACATTAAAAATTTTCTCCATCTATATCCACATAAAATTAATATTTTCCTTATCATATAAATTAATAATTAATTATACACAAATAATATTACAGAACCACAGTACTGGCAACCAGGCCGTTCCCAGGAAAGAGGGGGCTTTCCAATAAGGATCTCTCCTTACTGGCGCGCAATTAGATGACCAAACCTCTCCTTAGACAGAACTTTCTAGACATTGCCAATAATGTTATCTAATAATATTATTCAGATAATATGAATTATTGCTCCGATAATAGAAAATACTGTGTAGTGACAATTATTAAAACAACAGTAATATAAAATATCAACGCAGCAATTATTGAATCAATAAAATAAAATACTGAACAGTAATTACTGTAACAATTATTGAGTAATGCCTTCTTACGTAAAAATCAATAATTGGTGCAATACCGTGTGCTACTGTGCAACAACGCGTATTACTGTGTTTTAACCACCGGATATTCTAACAGTGTTAACGGTAACAACTACGCCGTTATTTATAAACAACTTACTCTTGTCGTTTTCTTCATCCAATCGCTTTCCGTTATGGGGCCCATAAAAGGCTGCGCCGTCGTATGAATATTCCCCGACAGTAAGAATATTCCACGATCAAACGAATATTCCCCGACAACAATGAATATTTTATAACCACTTGTGTATTTCAAAAAAAAAATCATATATCACCCTTAACTTTAACATTTATCAATTTAATCATTTACTAAATTGTAATTATAAGAAAAATTGAATACTTTTATTTCATAAAATTCGGGGTCTTACACCAAGTATGTCTCGTGTTCATAATATTTTTCATATATCTATGCTTCGTAAATATGTGAAAGACCCAAACCATGTTATTGAGTTAGAACCGGACGAGATAGCTGAAGACTTAACGTACGAGGAGGTACCTGTCAAGATCATGGATAAGAAGGAGCATGTCCTACGCACGAAGGTCATACCACAAGTTAAAGTTTTGTGGAGAAACCATGCTATTGAGGAAATGACCTGGGAGTTGGAAACGGAAATGAAAGCGAGGTATCCTCATCTTTTCGAAACACCAGGTACGTATGTCAATTTCGAGGACGAAATTTCATAAGGAGGGGAGGTTGTAAGACCCCAAATTATTAATAAATGAAATTTAATTTCCTCTATTTATTATTCTGAAATAGTAAGAGTTGATTTGATTAATGTGGTTAGTTATGGGTAAAATGCGCAAATATTTTAAATAAGCAAGTGGTTATAAAATATTCATTGTTGTCGGGGAATATTTGTTTGGTCGTGAATATTCTTGTTGTCGGGGAATATTCGTACGACGGCGCAGCCTTGTGTGGGCCCCATAACAGAAAGCGATTGGATGAAGAAAACGACAAAAATAAGTTGTTTATAAATAACGGCGTAATTGTTACCGTTAATACTGTTGGAATACCCGGTGGTTAAAACACGGTAATACGCGTAGCACACGGTATTGCACCAATTATTGATTCTTACGTAAGAATGCACTACTCAATAATTGTTACAGTAATTACTATTCAATATTGTATTTTATTAATTCAATAATTGCTGCGTTGATATTTTATATTACTGTTGTTTCAATAATTGTCACTACGCAGTATTTTTCATTATCGGAGCAATAATTCATATTATCTGAATAATATTATTAGATAACATTATTGGCAATGTCTAGAAAGTTCTGTCTAAGGAGAGGTTTGGTCATCTAATTGCGCGCCAGTAAGGAGAAATCCTTATTGGAAAGCCCCCTCTTTCTTGGGAACTGCCTGGTTGCCAGTACTGTGGTTCTGTAATATTATTTGTGTATAATTAATTATTGATTTATATGATGAGAAAAATAGTGATTTTGTGTGGATATAGATAGAGAAAAATTTTAATGTGACAATTGTTGAAAATTAATATTTTATCTTTTTCTGATAAAATAATTCATTTAAATATATTATTTTAATAATATATTGATGGTGGTATTTTTACAATGAATGTGGGATATATGAGTATATGAGGAGGAAGAGTATTTTTGTGGCATTAAATGATTAACACATATTTTGTGTGTTGGTTGACATAATTCTTGACCGAAAATTTATTATTGACTGTAAAATCGCCCGTTTGTGAATTTCGGTCAATTTTTGTTTAGAATTTGGAAAAACTTTCTTCTGCAAAGTTGTAGAGAATTGAATTTCCTATAAAAATTCGCGAGATTCGAATTTTCTGATAAAAGGGCTATTTATTATGAATTATTGAAGTTCTGAAGTTCCGAAATAATTGATTTTTGGAAGTTTTATTTATTATTTTGAAGAAAAACGTTTTTTGGCATTTAAGTGGGCTAACATGTGATATAAATGGGCTGAGATCAGATATCTAGAGGTGGGCTAAGGAAAATTTGATAAATATATTATTATTATATTAAATTTTCTGCTTTGGTGTTCTAAGCATTTTCCTATAAATAGGGTGCTTAGGTTAGAATTGAAAATCACACCAGAAACACAAGTTTCTCTCTATTTCTCTCTCTATATCGAGCGTATTCTTGTGAGTATTTGATACTTTGAGTGTTGCTATACGGTGCAAGTTTCCTTCAGCACTATATCTAGTATTCCAGTCAGAAGTACCGTCTTTCCGAGGTAAGGGATGTTATTTCTTCTTAAATGATATTATTTTCTTCAATATCATTATGCCGAAGTATTGATCTGAACTTTTTATCAAATTTAAAACTTTTCATGTCGGGGTTACTATTCACGAGTTACTATTCACGAGTTACTATTCACCGAAAAATGAAATTTCCTTCTTTTCGTCCAAATATCTATTCTGGATACTAGCTTTGATTGTATCCATGTTTTGATCATTCTTGAATTTTACTTCACCATGATAAGGTATTTTTGGACATGGATAAATCGAAATACGAATCCTTAATATTTGTTATTTTGCTTCACTGGATTCGTTTTCTTTAAAATATTTTTCATCATCCTCAGTCTTAAATGATGATATAACTGAATATCTTTGGCCTGTAGTGCAAAGATGAATAATTTCTGATGAATATCTTTGGCCCGTAGTGCAAAGATGAACAGGTGTTGAGGTGAACATGACCAACTGATGGATATCTTTGGCCTGTAGTGCAAAGATGACTATTTGATTCAAGATATTTATTGATTAATGTTACAGGGATAAAATGTTGATGATGAGCTTTTAAATTCATAGATAATCGTAGATTTCATTCTCTACGTAACTTCTCTATGAATTATTATTTTCCGCTGCGAATATTGAATTAAAACTTGTTGTCTATTGTATTCTATTAAATTTTTCCCTGTTGAAGACTAACGATAATTTGTTGTATATTATCTTAGTCATAATATTCTTTACTGGGCTAGTTGAGCTCACCCTTTTCCTTGTTGTTCCATTTTCTTCTCAGGAGGCGAGAATATAGCAGGTACTAGTCGGGGTATGGAATGAAGGTTCTAGGAAGTTGTTTTAGTAGTCCTCACTATTTTTTTTGTAAAATATTGTTCCAATAATTGTAATGAGGACTTATTTGAGTGTGGATATTGTCTAGATGACAATATTTATATTTACACTCACAGTTTTTATGTTGTATTAATTAAGTTGTAGTTGTTTCTGTACCATGTTATTGACGACTCAGAATAGGTGTTGTATACCTGTTTTGGGGGCGTCACAATTACTCCTTGCAAGGAGGAGGTAGATCTTCTCGATGGTTCTCCTATATTCCTGTGAGGAATATTAGATGTACTGTTTCGTCGAGGTTCGTCTAAGTTAAGACGAATAGAACTACTATTTCCAAACCTGATATTTACAGATCCATCTGGATTTTCTGTAATATCTTCTAATTTATGATCTGCTCCTTGTACCTTTTTAGGTACCGCATCTTGCAGTGTCCAGATTTGAGGAATAGCTATTTCATTCCACTTTAAAGTTTTGGGGACTGAAATATTGGCTTTTAAAGGATTAATTTGAAACACTGTAGTTTCTCCTCTACAATCTTTAATAAAATTACTCTTGAGATTAATATCTGGAGTAATAGTATTCATAACCTTAATATAGATCCGATATATTAAAGCCATGTTAGAGGATAAAGGATCCATATTAAAACCTGACGTTTACAAGTTCAAAGTTAAGGTTTTGAGTATTGTAGGATCAAGTAGAGATACAGAAAAGTTTGGAAAACTATTAAAGTATACCGGTCCTTCAGAAAGGGATGAAGTTATACATCCTAATAAGGAATCGTTAAACTTTAAGTGTCTCTTATCTCTTAAGCATAACAGAAAAGAAGTAGGAAGGCCAATTCTGGTTAGTGGCTTAATCGCCACCTGAACTAACCCGATGTGTAGATATTTATAGCCTCTTTCGACGGCTTCTTCTAACAGCCTCTTGGGTAACATCTCAACAGTCATATGACCTTGAGTTATGGGCAGCGACTGTTCAACAGACTTTATAATATAATCAGATTTAAACAAAAAACTACCTTTATTATAGATTTGTGACGTAGGAGTTTTTGGAATAGACCAATTCTGTAAATGGGTCTCTATGTTTCTGATCGAAACTACCTGTTTAGTAGATGAATCCAAAGAGGAAGAAGATGAAGAAGATGAAGAGTTTCTAGATCTGGATAGATTTCTGAATAGGTTTGCCATTAGTCGTTTAAACGGTATTTAAAACTTAACAAGATAAGCAGGCAAGTTTTGATGAAGAGGGATGTCCACTAAAGGGTTTATGTCAACACGGCTTAACAGAACAACCTAAAAAAAACAACCAACATACCCTGAACAAAACTTAAAGCTTAATCTTAACAGTATTTAAAAGGTGTTTAAAACAAAATGAGCAAATTCAAAAGTCTATCTTAGAAAAGGAAACTAAATATCATCAACAAGATACCTAAAAAGGTACAAGGAGCAGATCATCAATTAGAAGATATTACAGAAAATCCAGATGGATCTGTAAATATCAGGTTTGGAAATAGTAGTTCTATTCGTTTTAACTTAGACGAACCTCGACGAAACAGTACATCTAATATTCCTCACAGGAATATAGGAGAACCATCGAGAAGATCTACCTCCTCCTTGCAAGGAGTAATTAATCGACCAGACGATCCAGTCAGTCGCCCAACTTATATGGTGGAAACTCCTTCCAAAGCTGAAGCACCAAGAGCTCAGAGCCCTACAGCATCTGACTTTGGTTACTCTGAGAGTATTTATACTCTTAACGATCAGAGTGTGAAGATAGATAAATATTTGCTGAAAACAATGTTTAATTCTGAAAAGAATAGGGAAAAAAGAGAATAGTTTTTTGCTTCTTATTCTTTTGACAATCAAGATTTGATTAGAAACATTTATTATGATTTCTTAAAGGAATCAGGGAAAAATGTTGATTTCTTTGTTTTCCTCAAGCATTGGAGCCAGGCAAAATGTTATAATTTCCCTTTTGGGGGGGATAGTAGTAGCAAAGAAAAAGAAATTGCCTCTACCTCCTGTAATATGGTAGAAAATTCTTACAGACCGTACAGATTGGCGAATGATAAAGACGACAACGATGTGATATCATCCATTCATCCTCCTTCTGTCCCAGTTTTTGTTGGAACGGGTAAAACAAGGGCTGTTCCATACAAGAAGGTGTTAGACAAAGAGGCTGAAAGAAAGTCTGAAGAAGTTCAAGGGATTAATCAGGTTTTAGAACAAAATAATTATACTAATTTGTTTTTACAGTCCCTCGGAACACAGCTTACAAGAATATAAAAGGTGGTTACTTCAAAAGTAAAACCCTTATCTATTAGCCCCTCTCCGGCAGAGATTCTGGTTACTTCCTCAAAGGAAGGAAAGTTATCAACAAAAGAAAAACCTGGAGTTGTTCTTTTTAAACCTCCGCCCGAGCTTGCTAAAGATTTTAAGCTTGGTTCTGCTTCAACAGAAATGTTTGAAGAATTGAAGAATAGACTATAAAAGTTGTCTATTAAACGTACATCTACAGGGTCAACTTCTCAGGGTCTTTCTGTTAGAGTTTATGCCCTAGAGGCCAATTATTTGATATAATTGCTTAACATTTGATATTATTGTTGATTGAATAAATAAATGATTTTATTATGGTTTTAATTACTGCGTAATATAATTGTTAACATAATAAAATTCCTTAGAATAGTGATACAAATTATATAGTTTCAAGTATGTGACTTGAACATGAGATTATATAATTACAATTAGTATCATTGTTCTTAAATGTCCCTAGTCGAGTATCATTGTTGATGGGACAACAATGATGCATTGAGACTAGTATGTGGATTGACTGATGACCAAATCTCATTGGTCATAAATATATGAGATATTAAGTCAATGCATAGGTACATGTTAGAGAACGATGTACTGGACAGACCCACCATGAGAATTCTATATGGAGCATTATGCGAAGTGTCATTAGCAATTCTCATAGTGACAATGATGTAATGGTCCTCCGACCTGAAACCGCTATTTTACTACACGAGAATTAATGTACTTTGATATCATCAAATGTCACCTTTAATAGGGTGGACTATAAAGGTGATTATTGGGTTCATTATGAATCGTGTGAGTAATATGAGTGATCTAGATGGAATTTAACCATCCTATATTTTATAGGTGATATCCATAGGCCTCTTGATTGAGTAGGACTATGAAATGCATGGCCATGCTCAAATAGTGATTTGTTTCATATAGTCTACTCATTGATCAAGAAAACTCAGATTAAATTATGAAGAGTATGACACATTCCATGACTCGAGTTTAATCTAGGATATTAAGGTTAAAAGGATTAAATTATATTGAAACATTGATCACGAAAAGGTTGCATCGAATCATCAATCTTATTATTACTTAGGTAGCAGTGATGCATTACTAGATGCCGCTCACTGTTTATAATTTTATAATATGATTTTAAAATTATTGCCAACGTAATAATAACCTATAGGGTCACACACAAAGAACGTAATTAAAAGGAAATTAATTTAAATTGTATATATTTAAAGATGTCAATATGATTGATAGAATTTTAAATTACGAATTTAAATTAATAGGATAATTTATATATAGGTATATTAATTAAGTAAGACTTAATTAAGATATATATAAATTCGGATTTTAATGATATTAGGTTTTGATTAATTCCTCCTAACTGCTATATATATGATATATATCAGTTACTTTAGGTTTTACGTCAAAACACAAAATCCTAGCCGCTCTTAGAGATAGACTAGAGAAAACAGTTCCGAAAATCCTCATCCTTGGTGGCTAGTACCGCGATTCCTTCTTCTGCAGATTGTAAGACGATTCGCGGAGCGTTCGTGTGGATACCGTAGAGATGCAGTCGGTTTGTATTGCGTTGGAGATTCGAGGCGCAGTCGATTTCAGATTCTCGTTTTCATATTCGGTATAATCTCTAAACCTCTTAATTAATTAATTGATTTTTTGCATGGATCCTGTTTTAGGGTTTCGGAAATTGCTTTAAAATTTTAATTTCCGCTGTGCGTTTCTGTGCCGAAACCCTACAGTATTTCAGTTCTTAAAAATGACGGATTAGATCTAGACGAGATCTTAAGTAAAATCCAAAAAGAACAAGATGATCCTCAGATAAATAGGTTAAAATGGGGAAAAGTGAAAAACCAATCCTATTATCACCGTCCATCTCCTATTGACGCTCAATTTGAGAATAGAGCTTTCAATGATGGAATACAGTTCAATGGAGAATATATCTGTAAGTGGAACTTGGATGGTCTTACAGACTATCAAATCATTGTTCTCCTCAAGCAGATGACGATGTTTGCCCAAGCGACTAGAATTAAAGCCAACTCGGAGAAAAGGATTGCTCAAGCTTTAGCATCAGGTTTCGTTGGACAACTTGGACTTTGGTGGGACAATCTCCTATCAAGTGAAGTTAAAGAAAGCATCTTTAATTTCCAGGTTCAAAAGGGTGTTGATGAAAGAAACGAACCTATTTTTGTGGAAGATGCGGTTAACACGTTGTTATATACTATTATGCGTCACTTTGTGGGTAACAATCAATTAATAGTATCAAGAACTTACGAGCAATTAAGCAAATTAAAGTGCAAATCGCTCTCTGAATTTAAATTCTATCGTGACACGTTCTTCTCTAAAGTTTTCAACAGAGGAGATTGCAACAGTAATTACTGGAAAGAAAAATTCATTGAAGGTTTACCTATTTTGTTCTCTCAAAGAGTCAAAACTAGGTTGAAAAATAAGAATGATGGAGTTATTCCTTGGGAGGAATATACTTATGGTGAGCTTGCCTCAGAAGTTATAGCCGAAGGTGCTGATCTATGCAATATCTTAAAGATTCAAAAGCAAATAGCAGAAGAAAGGGCTAGAGGAAAACGAGCTCTAGGTGATTTCTGTGAGCAATATGGTCTGGCTGAAATCCCTAAAGATAAACGCAAAAGAAAGATTGCTAAAGAATCTTCTAGTTATAAGAATAACAAGAGATTCAAGAAGAAAGATCATCGTAGAAAGTCTAAACATTAGACAAAGGAGGATCATTCTTTAAAGAAAAGGTCATCTAAAAGGAAGGTGACTAGCTCTAAATCGCTAACATGTTATAAATGTGGCAAGATAGGTCATAAAAGTCCTGAATGTACTACAAAAAAGAAAATTAACCAACTGGTTAAAGATGAAGGACTTAAGAAGCAACTTCTAGTTGTCTTTATAGATTCTGATAAAGAAGAATTCTCTTGCTCCGGATCAAGCCCCAGAAGTAGCCGTTCTAACTCAGACCAATCTTTTCTAGTACTGAAGAAGTTTCATGTGATGAGTTAGAAGATTGCCAATGCAATGAAGGAGAAGCTTGCTTATGTGCCTTAAATGGACTCTCTATTAGTGTCTTATCTAAAGAAGATAGTCTTATCTTAGATATCATCGATCAACTGGAAGATTCTGGAAAGAAGAGACAAATGATCGAGAAGTATATCACTCTTGCTAAGAGCAAGAAAAAATCTTCTGAGGATGATGAAAGGTTTGACCCAGGTCAATACTCTTTATAGAAGATCTTTGATAAGGTTAATGAACGACATAAGGAACCCACTCTTAAAGAGTTACAAGGTTTATTAACGAATCTACAAGTTAATAGCGATGCTAGAGAAGTTGATATTACTGATCTAAAGAGAGAGATCAAGCAGATCAAAAAGGATATCCGCTGGCTTAAAAGCAGGGATGACAAGGGTAAAGGAAAAATGGAGGATGCCATTATCAATGAAGAAGAGAGTGATGATTTTGAAGAAGAAGTCTTTAACTTTGCCACTCAAGACCAACGAATTGTTTCAAGTGAGTCTAGCTCAAAAGGCTTAAAAATCAATTTGATTGATAGGATTATCACTCAAAAGTGGTATGTGAAAATAACTATCCTTATTGATGATGAATTCTCAGTCACAACTGAAGCCTTGATAGATTCAGGGGCAGACTTAAATTGTCTAGCTGAAGGTCTTGTTCCTTCTAAATATTACTCAAAAACAGCTCAAATGCTGAGTACTGCTGATGGAACTCATTTGAATATCGATTATAAGCTATCTAATGCAGTGGTTTGTAACAATGGAGTTTGTTTTGAGACTACTTTTCTCCTTGTCAAGAATATGGCTCAAGCAGCTATTTTGGGTACACCTTTTATTAGTTTGCTTTTCCCAATTTCCATTGATCATAAGGGGATAAGCACTAATAAGGAGGGGATAGAAGTAAGGTTTGACTTTATTTCTGAGCCTCGTTATCAAGGAGTTAATCACTTGCTTAAACGCAAATAAGATTTTCTTTTCTTTCTCAAACAAGCGTTAGAAATTAAGAAAATTGAAGGACATCTTAAAGATGATAAGTTTAAACTTAAACTTAAAGCTTACCAGGAGGATCTAAGTAAAGAAATATGCTCTACAGATCCTACAGCTTTTTGGAATAAGAAGAAGCATGTTATTTCATTACCTTATATAGAAGGATTTAACGAAAAGCTCATTCCTACTAAAGCGAGACCTATTCAAATGAATGAAAGGTTTCTTAAGCTTTATCAAGAAGAAATTAATGATCTCTTGGAAAAGGGATTGATTAGGAAAAGTTACTCTCCATGGTCTTGTTCAGCATTCTATGTTGAAAATGCTACTGAAATAGAAAGAGGAGTCCCAAGACTGGTGATTAACTATAAACCTCTAAATAAAGTTTTAAGATGGATCAGGTATCCTATCCCAAACAAGAGAGATTTGTTGAATAGATTGCTTAAAGCAAATATCTTCTCAAAATTCGATATGAAAAGTGGATACTGGCAAATCCAGATTAGAGAAGAAGATAAGTACAAAACAGCGTTTACAGTGCCATTTGGACATTATGAATGGAATGTCCTGGGATTTGGCCTTAAAAATGCTCCCTCTGAATTCCAGAACATTATGAACGAGATTTTTAATCCATTTATGGATTTTATGATCGTTTATATTGATGATGTTCTTGTTTTCTCAAATAATATTGATCAGCACTGGAAACACTTAAATGTGTTTAAAATAGCTGTTAAAAGAGAAGGTCTAGTAGTCTCTGCTAGTAAAATGCAATTATTTCAAACCAAGATAAGGTTTCTGGGATTTGAAATTTCTCAAGGAAAATATTTTCCAATAGATAGAGCCATTGCCTTTGCCAATAAATTTCCAAATAAAATCTTAGATCAAAAGCAGCTCCAAAGATTTATGGGAAGTGTTAATTATGTCAGAGACTTCTATGAAGATTTGGCCATTGACGCTGCTCCCTTATATAAAAGGCTAAATAAAAAGCCTTCACCTTGGACAGAAGAATGCACCCAGGCTATTATAAACATTAAGGCTAGGGTTAAAACCCTTCCATGCCTACATTTCTGTGACCCTGATGCCCCAAAAATTGTCGAATCTGATGCCTCTGACAGAGGTTATGGTGGTATTCTTAAACAGATTAAGAACTCTAAAGAAGTCTTAGTTTGTTTTGTTTCAGGAAAATGGAATGATGCACAAAAAAACTACTCTACTATCAAAAAAGAAATATGCTCCATAGTTCTGTGTATTGACAAATTCCAAGGAGATCTCTTAAATCAGAGATTCCTTCTAAGAGTTGATTGTAAATCAGCTAAAGAAGTTTTAGAGAAGGATGTCAAAAATATCGCTTCTAAACAGATTTTTGCTCGGTGGCAAGCCTTATTGTCAGCCTTTGATTTTGACATTGAATTCATTAAAGGAGACTCTAACTCTTTGCCAGATTTCTTAACTAGAGAATTTTTGCAGGATACTCCTAATGTTTGTGTGTTAAATCTTGTCAGGTCTCCTAGGCGTTCAGCTAAGCCAGCAATGGAAAGACCCTCCTGCGACTACCTTAAAGGACAGTCTTCCGGATCTCAGAAGCAGGGTAACAAAGGAAAAGCTCCTGAGCTCAAAGTTCAGATGGACTCTCAATACATTGAAACCTTAATAAGAGAGGTTGTTGACATCGAGGATGTGGATGCAGTAAGATCCCCTGAACAAATAGCAGATCTTTATTTGTCCTATTCTCATGATCTTCCAGTCTTTCTTCCTAAAACTAGGGAATTCTTTGAAAAAATTCTGGTTGAGACTGGTTCTATTAAAGTATCTCATAAACCTAGAGATAGGTACAACCTGGCTTTCTCAACAGTTAAGATCTTAAAGGTCTTACGTCCTTCTGATTGGGTGGGTGATCTTAGGACTCATAAATATTTTGAAACAAAATCCATGATTCCAAAATATTTTAATTACTTTGATTACACTCTAGCTTGGGAAAAATTTTTATATTATCAAAATGAACATTATACCCATAGCTGGTTTCTCCATCCCAAGTTCCCAAAACCCATTAAGGCTCAGGATTTTCCCGCATGGTTTCAGTCTTGGTTTTATTTCTGGGGACCTGTTTCACAAATTTTCCCTTCCAAAGTTGAGGATAAGTTTGATAAATATTATCAGACTTCTGTCAACCTTAATGATAACCAGGCTTTACTTAATTTCTGTTGTGCCAATGATATCCCATGGATCTTTAAATGGTCCTATATTACTACTCAGCATGTGGGAACAGGAGTTCATAGGCTGTGTCGGCAATTAGCTGTTAAATGGTGGAATAAATTTGATGAAGATAAAATCCTAGATGTTCCTCCTAATATTGTTGATTACGACATGAGTAAATATGATGCCTCTTAGCAGAAGTTGAAATCTATTCTTAAAGGGATTCCTAAAAATGAAATTCTAGATTTTCTAAGGAATCATGATGACACGGTTACTATGCTTGACAGTGATGATGAGAACGCCTCATCTAGTGACCTTTTTGGTGGCCCGTGTTCTCAGCCTAAATAATTGAGGCGTGCTTATGCTTAAAGCATTTTGGTGGTCCAGTCTATTGCCTTAATAATTCAGGCTTTCGGTGATAGGAATCCTATCCTATCTTTAGTGGTCCCCTTTGGTTGTCTTTTTCTTGCTGTCAGTTCGACTCCAGCCTTATCCAGGACACGCGTCAGCAACTTTATTTAAAGTTTTTTCCGCTTTTGTAAAAGTAGATTCCTTTGTAAAAGTTGTTTGTTTGTTATAATAATTATGTATCTCCTCAGTCCTATAAGAGGATAGGTTTGCGCTTCTTAGAAGGCATCCGAAACATTTGTATTCAGTTTATTTTTCTAAGTTGTCTTCTAAGTTGTCTTCCTTAGCCCAAAGATTTCAAGTTTTAATCTCTATATAAGTTTGTTTATTGTTTAATAATATTCCGTTTTTCTCTGTATTCAAAATCTCTATATGATCCCTGGCCTAATTGGTATCCATGAATTACATGCAATCAAGGACGATGGCAGAAAGTTTTCATGGCACATGTTGATTATATTTACTTTTTTCAATCTTTTTTTTCCTTAAAAAAGAAAGTTGTGTTTGGAATCCGGTTATCATGAAGTTAATTTTAAAATAAGTTGGTTAATTGACTAATACAATATTGACAGGCAGAGGAAGAGACCTGCTTGTCGATATTATATTGATCAATCGATCAAAATTAACTTCTTATAACCTATAACATTTTTTAGCTCCGGTATAAATGTGAAAAGATATTCCCATCTTCTTACAAAAAAAAAGTGTTACTTGTCGTGTTCCCCAAGAATTAATTTATAAAATTATAAAATTCAAAGTTCGTGCGTAGGTAATAGTGAATGATTAAAAATATTGTTAAATATAAAATTGTTATTTTGAAAAGAAAAAATAACGTATCACAATTTTAAATTTTAATATTTCGCAAATAGTATCAAAAGTGAAATGTGGGGTTAACATTCCTTGGGAAACACGAGAGTTTTATGTTTTATGTTTATTTTTATTTAAATCGTGTTTCTCCGTCACTTTATTGACAAAAAATCCGCTAATATTAATTCAATTATAATATTTCTTATTTTGTAAAGTATGAAAAATTATACGTACTATTTATATTTCTACTCATCTAGGATATTTATAGTCGGTAAAATTATTTCAGTAAAGAGTAGAATTGCAGATAGAGAACTATATTAACGAGCTACCCAATTTATTATAAAAAATTTCGGGATTAATAGAAAAGAAGTTTGCATAGGACATTTGTACATATTTACATTTTTACTGTTTCTAACACTTGGTTTCAATATCTAAAAAATTATATGAACAATTATATTTCTTATACAAACCTTAATTTCTAAAAATCTACCCAAGAAAATAAGAAAAATAATACATATTCGATCTAAATTAGAATAAGATCATCTTAATTTATGCCCATCTTATTCGATCTAAATTTGTCAATATATATATATATATTAAAAAAATATCAATTTTTGGGAGAGAGCATTGACGCTCTGTTTCTGATTTTTAAAATAGACAGAAAAGAAAAGAAATGAACGGAAAATTTAAGTTTTCTTTTCAATTCGTATGTTTCTGAGTTTTTTAATAAACGAAAAAGAAAACAAATGGATAGAAAACTTGACAACTTTTTCTGTCAAAGTTTTCTATACAAAATTGGCCTGATTTGGACGGAAAAGAAATTGGAATAAGTAATAATTTTATAATTCTCATATTATTCTCAACTTTTAATATAGTAAATTTTAAATTACAACTCATGTCCTCAATTTTAAATTTTCTATTCTTTTATATTAAAAACTCAAAAATAATACAAAGAAAAATTTTAAGTTTTTAATTTTTTTTTTGTTCTAATTTAAATTTTTTATTTTTTTTTCTGTTTAAAACTTAGAAACATAGGTAAGTTTTATACGAAAACAACTCAAATAAAAAACCAATAAAAAAAATCCAAAGGAGGTGATAGTCCACTATAATTTAGTCAGAACATCTAGAACAAGCTACACACACAAATAATTCTGAATACAAAAAAGATGGCATTTCTCAGGTCAGCAGCTGCAACAACAGCAGCAGCAGCAGCAGCAGCCGCCATAGCAGCACTAAACTTAACTTCTCTCTCCTCAACATCTTCATCTTCACCTTTCTTTCATCTTCCCAAAACCCTAAAATTTCCCACCCTTTCAACAAATTCAATTGTTACTCCAGTCAATCATCTGGGCCTCGCCAAAACTCTCAATAACCCTCCCTCTGCTCTTCATATGGACGTGCCCACATCAGATTACAAACCCTCACACCAGGTTCGTTTTTGTTATATATCCATCATGTTATCAATTTTGTTTTTCCCTAATTTTGTTGTATTCCCATGAATTTCAATATCAATCTTGACAAATTTCTTTCCTTTATTTCGCAGACGGGCGATGTTTTGCCGGAATTGCTGGTAAGTTGCATTCCTCCCCCTCTTCTTTTAACCATCAATATATAATTGGTTATGCTTCTTTTATGACGATTCCATCCGGATTCTCTTTAGAAACGCATGAATGTTATATGGTTTGAAATTAGTTGTAAAAATTGCATTTTTAAACTTAATTTTGGGCTTAACCAAGTTAAAATTGACTCAAATTATAGAATGGATTCATGGTGAAATTGGCTATATCTATATTCTGATATTTTGGTGTTATTTTATGGCAGACAGAGTTTATGGTGGATATGAAATGTGATGGGTGTGTTACCGCCGTCAAGAATAAATTGCTAACTGTTAATGGTGGGTGGCAATTTTCACATTAGTTAGTTAAAAACTGATCAATGATTGTGATTTTGTGCTATATCTCATACTTGAGTGTACATAAATGATCTTTAGGAGTTAAGAATGTTGAAGTAGATCTGAGTAATCAAGTGGTTAGGGTTCTTGGGTCATCTTCTGTAAAGACCATGACTGAAGCTTTGGAGCAGACTGGTAGAAAAGCCAGATTGATCGGCCAAGGGGTCCCTGAAGGTTAGTTGTCAAAATATTCTCAGTTTGTTAAAGAATGAATCTTTTTCTGTGCAGCTTTAATATTCCCAATTTTACTTTTTTCTATTAAATTTATGATTTATTTATGAATTGGATTAGTTTGGCATGTTGGTCTTGAATTAATTATTTGTAAATTAGCAGCCATTTTACCTTGTTTTGTACTTCAAAGAGGCTCAAGTTTTTCTGTGAATATCTGTAATGTCAAGAATATAACTTCTGTGACTCTGTTGAGCAATAGAATGTATTGAAAAAGAACGGCGAAATTATGTAGTTGGACCGAAATTGGAAATCATTTTTTAGTTTTGACACAATCAGGAATAATATGAGGTTGTCAAATATAATGAACAAATGACTAATCGAAATGGACTCGTGATCTTGCATGTTAAAATCATATCCCTTTATTTATTTATTTATTTTTCTGATAATTATCATTATATTCTGGAAGAACCAAATGCAGTGAACTCATATACAGAAATCCCAACCCTACTCACTATTCTCTGTTTGGAAAGAAGGGAACAGAATTAGTAGAAGAAATTACTTTCTCTATAATGGCATTGTATGTTGTTTTGCAGCAGTTTCATTCAGTGAAAAAAATAATATGTGGTCTTGATATGCAGATTTCTTAGTTTCTGCTGCTGTTTCTGAATTCAAAGGCCCTGATATTTTTGGTGTGGTTCGACTGGCTCAAGTTAACATGGAATTGGCTAGGATTGAAGCCAACTTTAGCGGATTGCTAGCTGGAAAATATGGTTGGTCTATAAATGAATATGGTGATCTGACAAAAGGTGCAGCAAGCACTGGGAAGGTGTTCAATCCAACAACTGAAGAGAAAGAGGTTTTTTCTTCTTCCGTATCTTTTGTTTCCATTCTTCGTCCTTGAATCAATTGTTGTTAATAATAGCTTGCGGTTTATACAGTTGTTGATGCCTTGTAGCTACTAGGTGTAATATTTAGAATTATACACCATTCTTCCATCGTAGAACTTGTTATTATTTACAATTATGATTTGAGCTCTTTTACTTGTTGCGGTTTATGTTACAATACTGTATGACAGTTGTTGATACCTTGTAGCTTCTAGGTTTCACCTTTAAAATTATATCTAAATCATTCCTTCAACTAAACACTATCTATATTCTACAAATATAACAACCTTTTCCAGTATTGACACAATAAAAGTCTCTACAAAGTGATTATTTACTCCATTATCTTGGGGATGGCAACAAGTCAAGTGCTAGAAACAATTACCCACCGTGTTCAAACTTGTTGGAGAGGACCTCCATCCTGACTCTTTCAGATACTTATTACCTGTTAACTGTTTTTAGTCCATCCAGAAACATAGAAAGCTCCTTTTCCCCGTTTCTCCCCTGCCTTATTTTCAGATGGTAAATTGAATTTCCAGCAAACTGCACTAATTCCACATAATAAAATTCCAAGACCAGCGGTGACATTTGATCATCAGTCCCAGGCGGCTAGGCGATCGCCTAGTACCTAGTCGCTAAGGCTGGGTAGTGCCTAGTGCCTAAGCGGCGGCCAACGTCTACACCTTGTTTTAGAACACTGAATAGGCCATGGTTTTCATCAATAAATTAGAGTTATTATGGTGTGTAGTTGTTTTAAGTTTATATAATACACATAACAGAAAAAATTTATCAGGTACACATAATCTATTATCAAATCTCCTATACCTTGAAATGCATCTATTCTCATACTAATTCCCTTCGTGATGATAATCAACAACTCATCTACATTCCCATCAACTCTAATAAGTAAACTACGGTGAAGTCCAATTCAATAGTATTGCCATTCTACGATTAGTCTATTTGATTGTTCTGTTCCTCTGTGTGTATATGTGGTTACACGTGCATGCTGGTTGGTCCATCTTGAAGTGTATGTATGCGACTCGATGCCCTAGCTACTTTTAAAACCAGTTTTATTATTGGAACAACAGAGTTTTCATGTCACCTACTTTATGTTGTTTACTTCTCTTCCCCTAGTAAAGTTTCTGACAATCATCTGAATTAATGGAGCAGTATAGGCATGTCAGGCATGTCAATGGGTCAGATAAGAGCAAATCATGCTCTGATCCAATATATCCACCAAGTGTGATTATGGATCAATGATGTGATTTATTAATTATGTAATGGATCATTGTTCTGTCCATGATCCACTTGATTCAACGGATCATAATCCAAATCGATTTATTTAAAAAATAAATTATTTGTACAATTATATTAATTTGTAAAATATTATTATTTATAAATTATTTTAACTTATGAAATAATATCACTTAATCTCTCTTAACATTATACTTTGTTACTTTAATTTTTTTGAACTTTCTCTCACGAAGATTTTTCAATTTCTATCTTAAAAAATCAAATTTTTCATGTTCAAAAATCACTCTAAAAATTTCATTTAATATAAATACGACGTACCTATATAAATTTAGTTAAAGTAAACCAAGATTTATATAAATATATTGCCAAAGATGAAACAATTAAATATCGACTTTTTAAGTTTATCCATTTATTTTCACCGTTTCTTTTTCTCTATATCCTTTCCTCTTCTCTCCTGTTCCATCTGCAATTTCATCAATCTCTTTATTCTATACATATACATATGTATTTGTATAAACATGCCTATTCGCCACCACTGCCATTCACACATAACACTAATTTTTTTTTCTCCCAAACACTTTAAATAATTAAATTTATAGACCGATGGAATTGATTTTGAAAAATATACAAGTTTTATTTTTAAGAAGAATGATGATGGATTGCTTTGGGGAAAGAAATAATGGATTTAATGGTGACATTGATGAGATAACTTGATTATGGTATTAATATTTTAAACTCCATGGATGAATCTGTGAAAGAAAAAGAAAAAGAGTTGTGCAGATGCAGATTGGGATTCCCCATACACTCACATGAGAAAGAGTTATGCAGATTTTTATGATTCACCTTCTTCGAAAGAAAAAGTCGAGGGAAAGGAGCAGCCGAAAAAAATTTGACGCACAAGGATTTTTTGTTTTGGTGGATCAGTGTGCCAAATCAAATCAGATTCATGATTTGGCCCATTTAAAATATTGATCCAATGGATCAATTTATCACAAATCAGTAAATAAATTTGATCCAATAAATAATATTGGAGTAGGTCAGGTCAAATCAAGATCAAGATTTGACTCGTTGAAAACCCTAGAGCAGTATAATTGAATCTTTCTTTCTTCTACGCTCTTTGGTGCAACTTTAGCTAGTAGTTAATGTCTTAATGGATCTACTTGTATATTATTTTTGCAGCCACTTGGTGACCTGGGAACACTAGATGTTGACGAGAATGGTGAGACCTTTTTTTCAGGCACTAAAAAAGGGCTTAAAGTTGGTGATCTCATTGGGCGATCCATAGCAATCTATGGAACTATAGATAAATCTGATCCAGGTCTTACGGCTGCAGTGATAGCTAGAAGTGCAGGCGTCGGGGAAAACTACAAAAAGCTTTGCACATGTGATGGCACCACAATTTGGGAAGCAAGCGATGCAGATTTTGTCACCAGCAAAGTTTGATGATCATACACCTAATACATCCCTACGATTTTCAAATCTTTATGCACCTTGTCTTGACATCTTGCTATCTAGTATCCTAAGAAGCTAGAAGTAAAAGTGCAAGACAGTGTGATTGTTCTATCTAATAATGCATATTTTCCAAGGGGAGGGGATCTTTGTTGGGAAATCTGGTATAACTGAAATCATAATTCTTTCAGCACTTTCCAGGGAATGGAACTTATAAACGCGATTGTTGAATTACAGGTATTTTTATTGATATTTTATAACTACACAATTTGCACTTTTCAACCAATATTTGCTAGCTTCCTGGTTAAAATATTTTTGTGAGTACATGAACCTCTGTAACTGGTGAAGTTTGGCTAAGGTATGTGTTATATTCTCTCAAATTACGACATTTTCTGTTACATCTTGGCCTAATGTTACAACTATATTACCAATGAGGAAGTTACTCACAATAAATATTATTACCAACGGTATTGGAACTCCCCATGATTAGTTCAAAAACTAGATAACTGAATTCCAATTGAAATTGCATAGGACAATCCTAGTGCAAAACTTTCACTCGTGTCCAGATCTTCAGATTTCATTACATTGGGGAGTTTCCACTCAAAATGATAAACAAGAGAAGGTATCATCAAGCTCACCACCCTGTGTGCTAGAAGAACCAAAATGTTGTCCCTTGAAATCCAAATCACTATTCAAAAACCTCTCGGCCATAAAACATGTAGGGTTGTCCCAAAACTCAGCATCTCGACGAGCAAATTGCCCATGCGTTCGCCAACACTTGAATATTCTTAGGTATAAGGTAGCCCTCGACTTTCTCTGTCTTATGGGGCACGAGAAAAGGCACTGCCAAGTGCGCCTCATTGTTTCTTTCACCTCGTCTTTATCTGCCTTATGGCCGCATTGTTTCTTTCACCACAGTCTGCAAGTAGGGTAGTCGAAGGATCTCAGCTTCTTCTATCCTTTTGTTCTCACCGTCTTAGAAATTTCCTCGCGTAGCTTAACCTGCAGTATTTCTTGATGGTGTATTTATTCAGCCATTGCCCACTGGGTTGTTATGCTACTAGTTTCAGTTCCAGCTAAGAGAAAAAAAATGAATCTGTAAATTGTATTATCAAGAAAACAGTAGGGGTGTAAATGAACAGAGTCGAGTGTGAAATAAGATTTGATTGAGACTCGTTTAGCTACCGAGTCGAGTATGATATCGAATCGAGCCCTAACAGTTTGAACTTTTCGAACGAATATGATCAAAGTATCAATAGAAAATTATAATTTGAAAATATTTGAGTAATTTATCGAACATTAAAATTTGGTCGTATTTGAATCATTTATATGTCGAGTGAAGCTAATCGAGCCTTTAAAAAATGAGGCTTCTAATTCATTAAGGGTAATATAGTCTTTTCACTCAATTAAACGAATAGCCGCCTTCTTCTTCTTCTTATTATTATTCATTTTTTTGGCTAAAGTCAAGAAAGGAATCCAACAAATCCCCATGTCTAGCCAAATTTGACTCTCTATGCTGCAAACGCTCGTTAATAAACTTATCACAAAGCTCCTCAATGCAACCATACGCAACCTTAGCCTTCCGCCTTAACCTTTGAGGATCCATAACCTTAAGCAAAGGAAAAAAATCGGCAACATTAAATTTACCAGTAATTTTCATAATAGTAGGCACTGCATTCTTAAATCCATTCCCATCTTTAGGCCTCAAATTCATCCACATTCAAAGAAAAACACGTATTCGACATTTAATTCATAGCCGTAGTAAATGCCAACTTGTAAATTCCCACACTTTGTCCATATTTGCTAGCTTCCTTAACATGTTGAACCATTTCTTGAACCATATTGTGCCTAAGCTCATGCAATAACTCCAACTTTACGTGTTTGTCAAGAAAAAGTGCTAAAACTGTCGAGATAATCACCATCTGTCTCCCGTAGGCAGCCATGCCACTGAATGGGAAGGGTGCTCTAAATCAGTGATGGCTTACGTCCGGTATTATTCTGCCAGAAAAAGACTCGGTCGTGTTTTTGAAGGACTTGTCTAGCCATATCTGCCGAGGAAGACACTACAGTAGTAATACTGCCTGCCTTACCGGCCATATTTTTTCGCTAAATTTGCTAATGATTTGAAGGGGTTGGATCCAATGTCAAAGAGGTTGCCAAAAAAAGGGAGGCCATTGGGACCTGGTGGAAGGTTTCTATTTTGGAATAATGTAAGGGCATGTATAATAAGCAAGAAAAAGAAGGAGCAAAGGAGAAAACTGATCAAGAATTCCATTGAGGAAATTTGACCAGTTAGTTTGCATAGTTCTAGTATATCGACTTCTCATATTTATATACAGGTATATTTTTTTGGAGAGGTGAAAATTAAGTATATTCGTAGCTAAGCACCTAGTTTTCATATATGTCCTTTGATTAGTCTAAGATAATCTCCACACCCATTGAAACTCATTGTTTTTAGTGGGAATAGTACAATGGATGTAATTAGTACCGGCAGGCTAAAAGTTTCTTACTTTCTTTTGAATATTCCTTAGGTTCAACAAAAATAGTTCCATTAATTTATAAATTTACACAAAAAAAGTTGCATATAAACTAGATTCGTCGCAAAAGAACCTATTTATCACAAATGAGATAATAACATGTTAGTTTAGTAACAGCAATACAACTATAAATTAATTATTAAAATAAACTTGTGCACAAGGCCTAGAGCCACCCTTAGTACCTTCCTAGTCACCACCCTTAGTCACAAACTGATTTACTGGCCTGCCACTTGGGGTATGGCTAGGTATACCTCCACACCCTCAAAAACCACTCTAGAACCAATAACTCCTTCATAGAGATCTTTTGACTTTGACTTTGACCCTTTTCCTATAATGGGTTTTGACTCGTTCATGTGTGGGTCCATATATTTTTAATCAGGAAATATTGCCCAAGGTTTAACGTTTACCCAAGTCAAGCTCATGCCCTAGATTTCATCAGCCATGGAGACATTTTCAAACCCATGGATCCGTATCTTGGATTTTAGCCCAACCATTGCGTCAACTATAGGAGTGTCCTATAAGCATGTGTTTGTGGGATGATGGTTTCATGGATCTTATCATGACGACATCCATTCATTATTTCTCAGGCCCAACCCAACTATTTAGGCTTCATAGAAGTTCATCATACCCATTAAAAGGTAATTCATTAGTTTATCTAGCCTTTTCCACGTGTACAACTTATAATCAACCAGTCAAATATTCAAATTGTATTGTTGGCTTTACATCCAAGGCTTAAATGGCCATGGCCATTTTCAAGTACCAACAAAGATGCACAATAAAATATAAGAAACTAAAAAGACGGACGATGTATATACTCAAATTAACTATAAATTTAATTATTAAATTATATTAATTATATGAATAATGTTACAGACAGAAATTATTTTATAAACATTTTACAAAATACTGATATGACATACTCCACCTCAGCATATTGATCAATAAATTGCTTTAATGTAGTCTTCGGCTCCACATAAAAAGTTGAGGTGGAGTATGCCGCATCATCAGTTTATAAAATATTTGTATATTAATTTGTGTCTGTAGTATTATTTTAAACTTAATTAATAAATTATATTTTGAGCCAAGATATAATTACAGATAAACATACATATATAACCTGTGACAATATTTCTTAATTAGGCCCAACCCAACTTTTTAGCTTGGGTGATCGAGTAGTTATGAATGCAAGGTTGACAATATATGTAACTCATTTAGTAAGCGGTGTAACATTGTAACTAGTTGAGTACTAACTTACTAGTAGACTTTTCTCGCAGAACCTTTTGATTGGCTCTTGACAAGTACTTTAGCTAGGGATGAAGCCATTATAAGGCCCAAATTACTCTGAATTTTTTGAATTTTCATTAAAGTTTATAAAATTTTGATATTTTTATTTTAAGCCCTTCAAGATTTATGAAAAACATAAAAAATTAATAGTACTGATCTCTAGAAAAATATAAGAAAGTACTTTCTATATTCTATATATAAGAATTATTTTAGTTTTAAAGTCATTTTTCTGGAATCATAATATAAATATCAAACTTAATATTCCCAAAGATATTTAAGTTGGATATGATAATTACTAAATAAATAGATTTGCTAATAGAAAAGTAGAGAGTTAGTAACCCTCATAGACACCTTACAAACTACTAGTAACTATTTTAAGTAATCATACTCAAAAGTTACGAACTTATGATACACCAAAAACTTGATACGGAAACTAACTCAAGAAATTAAATATGTAGAACACATGCACGCAACAATAATGGAATTACTTAACAAGTATAATTAATGTTTATAGGTAAATCCTTCCTTCAAGATCCTTGGTACAGCAAAAAGTGGCTGCGCTCTTTGTAGTGTAAGTCCAAAAGTTTGGTTCATGTCCAATTCTTCTGGTTTAATTCCATTGGGAAGTTTCCACTCGAAATGGTAAACAAGAGATGCTATCATCAAGCTAACCACCCTGTGTGCAAGAGGAATTCCGGGGCACATCCGACGACCCGAACCAAACGGAAGAAATGCAAAATGTTGTCCCTTGAAATCCAAATCAGTATCCAAAAACCTCTCGGGCATAAAACATGTGGGCTTATCCCAAAATTCGGCATCCCGAGCGATTGCCCATGCGTTCACCAAAGTCTGGGTGTTTTTAGGTATGGAATAGCCTTTCAGTTTTACGTCCTTTTCGGTCTTGTGGGGCACGAGAAACGGAACGGCCAGGTGTAACCTCATTGTTTCTTTTATCACTGCTTGCAAGTAGGGGAGTCGAAGGATCTCAGCTTCTTCTATTCTTCCTTTTGCTCTTACTGTTTCTGAAATTTCATTGCGTAGCTTGATCATTACGTTTGGGTGGAGAATTAATTCAGTCATTGCCCACTCAGTCGTGTTGGTACTAGTTTCAGTTCCCGCCAAGAACAACTCCTGAAAAACAAAGAATATTTTAGATGAGTAAGTTTCATAATCCAAATGTACATGAACAAGTGTTTTAGTTCTAACTCAACTGGAATCAGATTCTCCCAATATAAATAAATAGTAATTTTTGTTCTATAAAAATTAAAGTCTAATAATCAATAAATTCTTTTTTTTTTGTGTTTCCTTCATAAACCTTAATTATATCAATGTTATATACACAAAATGATTTACAAGATCATGTTATTAAGGTTATGATTAACATATCATTGTCATGTCATCACTATTAAACTAAATATTTTATAAATTTAAAAATATATAAACGTGTAACCAAAATATATTTTAAATTTTGTTAGTTTTGCAAATGAAACTCTTTCAAAAAAAGAAAAAGAGGGAGGGGGGACTATATATTTAAATAGAGATAGAGAGGGTCATACCACTAGTAGGACTTGGATATGTTTCAAGCTGAAGTCCGACTCATTTTCTTGACTAAAGTCAATGAAGGAATCCAAGAGGTCCCCATGCCTTGGCAAATTAGTCTGTCTATGCCGCAAACGCTCATTAATAAACTTATCACAAAGTTCCTCAAGACAACCATAAGCCGCATTCGCCTTCGGCCTTAATCTTTGAGGATCTATAAGTTTAAGCAAAGGAATATAATCAGCAACATTAAATTTAACAGAAATCTCCATAATAGTCGTCACCGCATTCTTAAATCCTTTGCCTTCTTGGGCCTTAAATTCATCAACATTAACGGAAAAACAAGTGTTTGACATTTGATTTATAGCCGTGGTAAAGGCTAACTTGCTAATACCCACAGCCTCATCTCCTTCAACTTTGCTAATTTGCTTAGCATGTTCAACCATTTCTTGCATGACTTCATGGCGAAGCTCACGTAATGTGTCTAGCTTTTGCGTGTTTGTCAATAAAGTATTAAGAACTCGTCGGATTAGTCGCCATTGGTCTCCGGTGGGCAGCCATGCCACCGCGTGAGCCAGGTGGTCTAGTTCAGAGACGGCATCGGGTATTATTCTGCCGGAAAAAGCATCGTCGTGTTTTTGTAGGACCTCTTTGGCCATCTCGGCGGAGGAAGCCACAATTGTAGTGAGGCTGCCTTGACGGATGGTCATGAGGGGGCCGTATTTTTTGGCTAGCTTGGCTAATGATTCGTGGGGATTCGGACCGATGTCGAAGAGATTTCCGAATATGGGGAGGCCACAGGGACCTGGTGGAAGGTTTTTTCTATGGAATAATGCAAGGAAATATTGGAGAATAAGCAAGAAAAGGAAGGATAAAGAAAGAAAAATTATCAATTCCATAAGACTAGAGAAATTTGATATGATATCAGCTAGGTAGCTAACTTGTATGTGACTACCATCTCTAAGCCCATTCTCTTATTTATATAGGTATCTTACGGAGAAGTAACAAAAGTTTTGTCGAACTTTTGAAGGGTAGTTTTGAGTATTTCTTTATTAGGTAGACCCAAAAGTTAGGGTAGAATTTAACATAGTTATTACTTCAAAAGAGACTCAATTGAAAAATTTGTAAATATTAAAATATATTTTTGTTTCATGTTTACATCCTAAAACACTAAGTTGATAGTTTACTAATGAAGACAATTAAAATAAAATTATGAATTTGGGAAGACATTGTATGCAATTTGATAATTTATGTAGCAATTAGTAAGTCCAATTACTTTAGGGGATCAAATTATGAATTTGAAAAAAATTAATGTAACATAAATATATTTAGCATTTTTTAAAAGAATGATGCTACAGACACAAACTATTTTACAAATTGCTGATGTGGCATGCTCCACCTCAGCGTATTGATCAACAAATTGTTTCAATGTAATCTTCGGCCCCACACAATATGTTGAGGTGGAGTATGCCACATCAGCAGTTTGTAAAATATTTGTAAAATAATTTGTGTCTCTAGCATTATTCTTTTTAAATGGCCAGTTTGACCATAAAACTCATACTTGGTTGTTTATTATGGGCGGTATTGGGTTAATATTTTTTTCTTTTTTGTCGATTCCTTAACCAACTAAAAAGTCACTAAATAGCTGTTTATATATATCTATCTACCTATCTATCTATCTATCTATCTAATAAAATACAATTGATATTGAATTTTTAACTCACCCTAATAAATCATCTGGACCGTCTAAAATTTAAGATAAATTATTCCATCCATATAGTGTCGGAGACACGTGACACAACTAGTATATACAGATAGATAGATAGACACACACACACACACAAAATGTGAAAGGACTGATAAAATATGAAGCAAGATACATTGATATAAGAACAAAAAAAATATAGTAATATAGGAGCATTTGATTTATGAATTTGAGGAGTCGTACGAATAAATTTATGAAGCAAGAGCAACAAAAATTCAGTAATATAGGAGCATTTGATTTACGAATTTGAGGAATCATACAATTAATAAATTATATGAATTTGAGGAGCAATGCAATGAATTTATGACACGTAAAAATAAAAAAATAAAACTCTTGAAACTTTTGGGCTGAACAAGTCCCAGTCAAAGGATCTTAACAATAGAGGGTACTTATAAATTATTATTACTTTTTTTTATCTTTTAATAGATGTCGTTTAAGATGATTTTATTTTTTTAATTACTTATCGTTTTATATAATATAAAAAAATTAATTACACATGAAAAAATATTACATATAAAAAAATTGAGATAAATATGACAATTTAAAAGTATTATAAATAATTAATATCTATATAATAAAACAGAATTCACTTTGAATCTTTCATTTGACAAAGTACAAGAACGGTTCAGATTTCATCTCAATTCTTTCAACTTAATCTAAAGGCTCATATTTCATCTAACACTAAAAATTCTCGCCCAAATCAAATTCACTCCTAAAAATTCTCGCTCAAATCAAATAGCAATAATAATAACAATAAAGATAATAATAATAACAATAATGATATTTATAATAATAGTAATAATAATAATAATAATAATAATAATAATAATAATAATAGTAATTATAATAATAATTATAATAATAGTAATAATAATAATAATAATTATTATTAATTATAATAATAGTAATAATAATAATAATAATAATAATAATAATAATAATAATAATAATAATAATAATAATAATAATAATAATAATAATTGTTATTGTGGTGGTGGAGTGAATTATGAAAAATTGTTATTGATGATTTGTAAGTTTTGTAGACACTAGACAGGTTTAAATTTTTTTATATATATTTTTAAATAAAAATTAATTATTTTGGTAGTGTGGTGAATTTTGATAATTGTTTTGTGTAATTGTAAAATATTTTAAGTTATAAAATTTTTTTAAGTAATGTAGTATTTTTTAAATTTTTCGTTACGTTGTGCTTTCAAACACAGATAATTATTAGTTATATTTAATATTATATAGTGATTATTTTCTTAATTATTGTTTACAACTTTAAAACATTAAGATACGGATGGAGTATATCCGACGAGGCGACGACAGTGATAGTACGCTATCCGAGATTATTTCGCGGAACTTTCACAAGTCCAAGTCCAAGTCAAAGACATTTTGTTTTTTTCTTATTATAGATTTGTAGTCCACCCATTTAGTTACATTTTTTTAAAACTATTTTGTTCTGATTTTTTCTTTTTCTGTTTTTTTATAAAGTAGTATTTGGTTACATATTATGTCTGTTTCTTGATCTTATTTTTTTGTTTCATACTCCCACTATCCCAGAATAAAAATTCTTATACTATTTTAAGTAGTCCTAATTAAGTTAAAAGTCTATTTATTTTAAACAATTTATTTTTTATAATAATTTATTTATAATACCGTTAGTATTAATTGTCATATTTCAATTATCTATGCATATTTATAGAGCACTATTAGTCATATGCAAAAAATTATGCAATTAAATGAAGATTAATTTCAATACGGACAATTTTGTCTTTTGATTCTCTTTCTTAATATGCACAAAAAGTCAATCAAAAATGGACGGATGACCAGAAATATAGTTTAATTATATTTTTATGGTAAGTTTTTAAATAGATTAGTATTCTGAATTTTATTGATTGGGTGTTCAAAATATGACGGACCTAAGGTTTGTTGTGGGTATTGTTAATTGGAATGTGAATCATAATCTTGTACGTACGTAGTCTCCTTTGGCTTTGATTCTAGTAGTGTTATAATAATGGACCAAGTAAATCTACTCATATCATGCATGTCAATATATATTTTTAGTAATGCTAATAATCTGATCGTGCAATTAACAGTCCGAATTATACTCTTAATTATGTTGTATGATATTTGTAATATAGGTTAAGATAGGATACGCAGATAAAGATCAAACACTTGAAGAAGGCTCGAGGTTTAACTTATTATGATGTAAAAGCTCAACAAGTTTGCATGGATTTTTTATTTAGTCGTTCAAAAAATAAAAATAAAAATAAAATAAAATTACCCTATGAAACTTTTGTATTGCATCTGGTGTTGTTTTACAAAAAAAAATATGTACGTATTTGGTTCAATGATTATGCTCACTCTTCAATATTTAAGAGAGTGAATTAGGATCCTCTCCTTTTCAAATGAATTGGAGACTCTCCTACAGATGCATTATATACTATAGCGGGGATTGTGTTGGAGATGGGAGTTAATGGGCGTTAAGCTACAAAGAGTAGCAATGTAACACTCCAGTTCCACATCGAAAGATAGGAGAAAAATTTGTGTGCATATAAGGAAATAAGTTATTACCAATAATACCTTCAAGTCATGACCTTTTGGGTGAGCATGTGGTGGGCTAAGATAATTACAGGTGGTTTGAGGCCTTATTTTCAAACAGTCATAGAAGCAAATAGATATTACGGATGAATCATGTTTTGGATCATTAATTGGGCATACCAATTTTTATTTTTATTTTTTCATTTTCGGTCTCACATTCCTTTCATTTCCTATATATCTTTCTCTCCATCCATGCGGTATTACATATATGTTTACGGTCCATTAAAGTAAAATGAATTAAGATCAGTAGATACAAACGTACGTCCAAAACTCCATTAAAATAAAATAGACTACAAACAGTACGTAGTTGCAAATGAAAAGTTAGAACATACAAAACATAGACCTTTGAAACACGCACTGTACGTATAAACCTTTTATTTTCTACATTTCATCTTATTTAAAAAACCAAGCAGGCGAAACATGTAATGAACTTGTCATTGACTTTAATTTGTACCGAATATCAATATAACTCGGCTAATTTTGAGATAATTTCACCTCATGGCTTAGGTAATTAAAGGTATTAATTGGTAGGACTGTAGGAGGTTTCTACCTGGGACGCAATCCTAAGACTATATATATATATATATATATATATATATATATATATATATATATATATATATATATAGGCTACCACTATTGTATTTGGCAAACAAGAAAACAATTATTACTTCATCCGTTCTAAAATTAGATATACAATTTGAATTTTGAGGTCAACCGACGACATTAATTTTCAAAATTGGTATTACTCGTAAAAGTTTATAATGAAATAAATTTTGTGATTAATAGTTTTTGTTATACACTATATATTTGTAATAATTTTATCAACTAAAATTAAGTAAATTCACATCAATTTAAAGTTTAATATGTGGTCGTTTGATCTCAACAGTCAATTTATATCTCTAATTTTAAAACGAATGGAACAAATCTTAATAACTACTCCCTTCATCCCATTATAAGTGACGTTCTAAAGATTTTCACATAGATTAAGAATAGATGCAATTTTATTATTTTACCCTTAATTAATATTTTGATCTGACAGACTTGATTTCACACTTTCTCTCCTAATTTTCTCTCCTAATTAAGGACCTTTCACATCCTGTTAAAAAAATTAATTTCTCTGCCAAAAAAAAAAAAAATTCCGCCAAACAGGGTCAATAATATTGTAGCGATGGCAACGCCGGAGAGGGAGAGTTGACCGAGGTGGCCAACCATCGTCATTGATACGACCCGCAAGAGGTTCTGTGAAATTGTGACTACCACCATTGGCGTGCCAATGTAATTCACCGCCTTTATCTCTCCCACAATCACCACCCACCATGTTGCTCTTGATGTTGATGTTGCCGCCAGTAGTGCCTCCTCCGTTAACACCCACTTCTGTTTTTCTTTTTCTTCACCAACAGAAACGGTAGAGGATTATACAAATTGAATACGTACTGTATCTGGATGGCCCTGGGTCAGTGTTTTAAAAAAGGGATTGGGCGTCCGCCTAGGAGTGCACCAGCTCAACCTGTCGTTGCCATGGCTATCCTTGGAAATCAAAGAATAGAATTTGAAATGTTTTTTGAAAACAGAGAAAATAACCATTAATAGTGGTGGAGAAGGAAGGGTAGAGAAAGAAACAAATAAGCAAAATATTCTTAGTTTTGTAGAATGTCAAATATTTTGGGAAGAAAAAAATCCTTTAAAACGTCAGATATAATGGGATGGAAAGAGTAAATTTTATTTCATCCTTGGTTCTATTTAGGGACATGTTTTCGGCAAGAGGCGTTAAATGGTACGACTAATTACTTTTCTAGATAAGGAATGTGGCTTGCTAATGTGGAGAAATTATATATCAATGTGTGGTGTCCTTACAAATATTGTCTTTGCAAATATTTATATACTACTCCTCGTAATCCCATGCAAAACACGATTTTTGTTATAAAATTATTACATACATTTTCATTACACAAAATATCAACAAATTCATATTTTGAACCCTAAAAAATTAGACTAATAAATCCCTATATCAAGTTCTATAATTTTTACAATGCCGGTCCCAATTGCAATTTACGACGGAAATTGACCGAATTGTGCATGTACAGGTCATGTGATGTCAGAAATACTTGTTGCCCTTATTAAATTACAATTTGATCATATATCTGTAGTAAAATTATAATAATTCATCGTATTTTGTACACTTTGTCTGTATAAAAATATCATAAAAAAGTATAAGAATATATGATAAAATACAAAAAAGGAAAAATATTAATACAAAAAATACAAAAATAAATATAAGAATGAATGATAAAATAATAGAATAAAATAAAATATTAATGTGGCATATTACATGACATTTTAACTCAAAAAATAATTAATTACTTAATATTTAACTCAACAAAAAATAATTTAAAACAATTACAAAAACTATGATAGTAATTCCAATTTCTGATTTGAATTGATAAATAATAAAAGTTAATTTAATGTATAAAAACTCAAAGATTGAAAAAAAGGAGGACGAATTGAACCAAACCAAAAAAAGAAGGAGAACGAACCAAATTGTCTATTTAATTATAGTATATATAACTTGATATATAGTTGATTGCGATGAAAAATTGTAATAAAATTACTAAAACTAAAAATTATTTTAGAAGTTTCTTTTTCTATTAGAGATTGGTTGGGTCTTTTGAATACTTCACAAATTTGGATAATATATATTCAATTATTATAAATTAGTTTTTTCTATTACAGATTGGTTGAGTTTTTTTTTTTAAATGCTTTACAAATTTGGGTAGTATATATTTATTTATTATAAATTTGTATAGTACTTGTACTAATTTGAATATGAAAGGAAACAATATCTTTATCTTTTTTTCTATTTCTCTTACAGATAAAAATATTTTCAAACATAAATAAATAATTATACTAATAATAGAATCTAACAAACTTAATTCATGCTATACCACTTCGCAAGACGTGAAGCCTACTACTACGTAGTACTACTAGCACCAAATAATCTCAATTAGTACGTACTCTTACCTATAAAATGAAAACAACAACTTAATTCTAAAGCAATACTAATTGGATCATCCACAATTCCACTCTTTTTCTCACCAACCGTCATTTCAACCTCTTCTCTTAACTTAACTGAAAGCAACATCAATATATCGTCCAAATATCTCTATTCCTTCATCATTCAATATGAAATTCAGATTTAAAGTGAAGAAGCTTCTGATCAACCCATGCAAAAATGTACTACGTATTTTTAAATTTAAATTCAAGAAGCCCCTCCTCATAAAATCTCTCCCCTTTCGTCGTCAAAAAACAACTAAGAAGAACACTATTTTCACAGGATTGCTAGGTTCGCTAAGAAAATCAAGAGAGATGGACCGTGTCATGGAGCTCAAGAGCTTTTCTTCAGATATTGCATCTGCTGCAGGAGGACATCAGAAGGCACCCTGTCCATCGCCTCTTACCCCGGCCTATGTGAGGTTGAATACAAGCGGTGCTGGCCACAAAGACGACGTAGAAGACGCATGCAGAAGTTTTGAGAAATACTTGGTGGAGATGATTGTGGAAGAAGGGAAAATGAAGGATTTGATGGACGTTGAAGAACTTCTCTATTGCTGGAAGAACCTTAAAACTCCTGTTTTTATTAATTTGGTTTGTAGATTTTATGGGGAGCTTTGCAAGGACTTGTTCTCCAACAATTAATATATTGCATGTAATGTGAACAAGAAATCGATCCATCGATAGTCTTCCCATACAACAACATTAGAACTGGTGCGCGAGTAGTGTTACACATGCATACTCATACACCAAAACTATGTTTGTTTGCAAAAATATGCATAATATATGATAAGATTTAATTAGTTTTAGTTTGTTATTCTGTTTCATAAGTGTCCTAGTCTTTAGGGGCTGTTGCTGTTTTTACTCATTCCAGTTTGTTAACGCCAAGATCTTCTCCCACGTCCCAATCACGTAAGACGCTATGATCCTGCACAGTTCAACAAGTCAACACCAAAAGCTTGACGGCCTGACCGTCGGGGGATAGCTCCGGCGTGAGAGTCAGTACAGGCGATCACAAGGTTAACAATGGAGGAAAAATATTAACCAATGTCTGAGTGCGTGAATAATAATAATGTCATGTGTTTTGTTACCTCTTTTTCCTTTTTGTGATCCTTGCCCCATACGTTCTCTAGACTCGGTTTACTGTGCCACCCCACTATCTCCTGACACCTCCTCTCACCCCCGGTCATCTCAGCCGAAAGTGTGTAGCTTATTTTCCCACCTACTACCACTGTTACCTCCCGCCGGTAATCGGAGTCCCATCCTCATTAATGCCATGCAGAAAGGTGGCAGACATAACAGTTAACTGCTACCTTTTGTGATGATTACCGGTCAAAGATAGGATAAGTGACAACTTACATAATGGGCTGATCCAATGACTAAGTCCAATATTATAGTCAAGTAGCGGGGCCCAATTCATTTGACCCAACACGACAAAAGTGACATAGTCCAAAGGACAAGCCCATTCGGCCTGGCCCAGTATGAAAAGTATTATAGCCCAACATTGCCCCCCAGTCTTTTATTAAACAGGATGTTTAGTGGAAGACTGTAAATAGTGTGAGTCCATAGTGAAAAGGGATCCAACGAGCGCCGACCCACCTTGGATAACCCATTAAAATCAAAATCGGACGTTACCCATTCCTCTCCCACATCATTACCTCCAATTAATACGCCGCCCTCGGCTTTCGTGCAAAATTTGAAAAGACCATTCGCTATAAAAGCTGCCACCCATTCACCTTGGATGGTTCCTTGCTATTTCGAATTCACAAGAGCTTATTGTCTTCTCCTTCTCAAATTTCTTCATTTTACCTACAGATTCTCAACAATGGCATCTCAAAACCCCGATACGAGTTCTCCACTTCGTGTAACCCCCATCTCCGCCGTGACCCACCATTTAAACCCTGACAAAGAGGCTCTGAGCTCAAACCCCCAAATTGGTGCTCCGAGTAAAGAAACTCCGCCTCTAGAATCGCTTCCCAACCCCTTCGAATTTTTTAAGAATGAGGAAGATTTTCCTCACGCTAACACCCCCTCCACTGTTACTGAGGTCGAGCTCCGCAACATTCGGGCTCGCTATCAAATACCAGATACCCACAGGGTGAGGATCGCAGCCTCCCACGAGAGAATGTACCAGCGCCCCGACGGTTGGACCGCCGTCCCGGTAACGTTCCTGGAGAAGGGGGTGAGGTTTCCCCTTCATGCCTTCCTGATCACCCTCCTAGGGTTTGTTGGAGTGGGGTTCGCCCAATTGGTGCCGAACTCGTACATCCATATACTGGCTTACATAGCCTTCTGCTACGAGATAGGAGTTCCTCCCGCTGTTGATTCCTTCTTTACCCTCTTCTCGGTAGGGAAATCTCGGGAAAAAGGCTTCAAGGTGCTAAGTAAAATAGCCCCTAAGCCCAATGCCAGAATCGAGAAGCGGTCTCTAATGGACACTCCTTCGAGCAACCGAGGATGGCATAATAAATGGTTCTTCGTCAACGGGCCCGAAATCTCCTCTGTCCCGGACTGGACTACTTCTGATCGCGTCTCTACAGACTTCGGAGATATATCCGAGGAACGTATAAGAGAAATGACGCGCATCATAGAGAGGATACCTCTGAAGGAGTGGAGCTTCGGCCTCCTGAGCAAGCAAGCATGGTTGTATGACCATAAATTGTCTCTTATCAAACCGACTTCGATCGATCGAAAGGATCTGGATAGGTATCTCTCCGGTAAGCCTTCATCACCTTCCGCCGAAGTCCTTCCAGAGGAACCTTCGGCCTCCGAAGATCAAGTCATCGAGGATCAATCGGCACACTTCGTTGTTGAAGAGGAACCTAGCCAACCTCGAAAAAAGAAAAGGGCTGTTCGGAAAGTCCGGACAAATCTTCAAGGGTCTCAACCCACTTCTGCAGCGAGTCTGATTGACATGCCTGCTAATGAGCGAATGCAAGCTCTTCGTATTAAAAAGAGGAAGACCAAAGTGACTCCTTTGTCCGCCGATGAGCTTCGGGTTCCTCCTGCTGCAGTTGATCCTCCTATCGTTATTCCCGTGGAGATCCATGTTTCCGAAGACGAGCTCGAAAATCCAACCGAGTCTCCACTTCTATCTCGTAAAAGGAAACAACCTTCCGAAGATCAACCACCACCGCCTCCCGAACCATCAATGCCTTCTCCGCCAAGATCTTCCCCCTCCGCTTTCAGGCGAGAAGCCGCATCTTCTCCCACTGTATGGCCGGAGTTTAACGAGAACTTTCCCTTCCAGCTGTTCGACTCCTTTGTTCGGGAGACCGATGATCATCGGTTCAGAAACAGCTCGATTAGGGATTTAATCGAGGAAGGCATGAGTTATCAGGCTAAGGTTAGTTTATTCAATTGAAATATTTAGGAATCATCTGTTTCTTCTACTAATTCACCGACTTTCTTTAAATATCTGTAGGCAAATGCTGTCTTCGGGAGACTTCTTCCCCGATATAGAGGATCCGAAGCCAAAGAAGATGCAGCCAGGCGAGAGAAGGCTATTCTGGCGTCGGCTCTGGAGAGAGAGAGAAGGGCCCATGGTACCACTCTCTTCAATAACGAATGCCTCCAGAAGGATGTAAATAACTTAAAAGAGAAACTGGAGACAGCCGAGGCCACCCACCAAATAACCGTTACTACGAACATAGACCTGGTTCGTTCAAATGAGGTCCTTGTTGGGAAGAACGAAACGATGGTGAAGACCAATAAGAGCCTGGCGGTGCAAGTACATGAACTCGAAGCTAGGGATTTGAGACATCTGAAGGAACGGGCGAAACTCGAAGAGGAGCTTCGAGAACTTCGTGCTTTGAGAGATTTGGGTCCCCCTCTGACCGGAGATCTTCGGAGAGAAGTTCAACAAGAATACCGGAGATCAGCTGAGTTGAACGAGGAGATCGTCCAAATGTTCTCGGATGGATATGACGAATGCCGAAGCAAAGACAAGGCAAGACTTGTCACTGCCAAGGTTGATCCGACCATTCTCGACTCTTCGGAAGACGAAGCTGATTCCTGAAGATGATTCTCTTTTCCCTTAGCTGTAGGATTTCTGTAAAAGTTTCTATCGTTTTGTAAACAGTATTTTGTAAATGAAATATCAACATTATTCTTTATGACTTCGGTGTATTTACTGTTTATCAACACTTCAATATCGATTCAATCTTAAAAAATATACAAGCTCCTTCGTGGACTTAACTTAAACTGTTAATTAACAACTAGGCAAGTCGTATAACAGACAAGATGAAGTCAAAGAATGTGGCCTTCCGAACTCAACACTTAGGAAAAATTAGGTAATAATAATAAAGTAAAGGAATACTTATTCGTTACCAAAGTGTGAGGTAGATGCCGTGAAGGGCCTGACGAAGTCTGAATAATGACACTTGCCTACCACGAAGGGCCTGACAAGGTCTAAAGGTCGACAATTGCCTACCACGCAGGGCCTGACAATGTCTTAAGGATGACACTTGCCTACCACGAAGGGCCTGACAAGGTCTAAGGATCGACAATTGCCTACCACGCAGGGCCTGACAACGTATTAAGGATGACACTTGCCTACCACGAAGGGCCTGACAAGCTCATAAGGACCACCTGCCGATGAGGCTACCATCGAATGGTCAGCGAGTCCACCCGAACCTCCTTACACTAATGACGTTCGCCTACCACGCAGGGCCTGACGAACTCATAAGGACCACCTGCCGATGAGGCTACCATCGAATGGTCAGCGAGTCCACCCGAACCTCCTTACACCAATGACGTTCGCCTACCACGCAGGGCCTGACGAACTCATAGGGACCACCTGCCGATGAGGCTACCATCGAATGGTCAGCGAGTCCACCCGAACCTCCTTACCCCGATGACATTAACAGCAAAGAAGACAAGACTTGTTCAAGAAAAAGGAAATTTTTATTGATGATGACTTAAGAACATTTACAGACTTTCGGTGTGCTGACATTGTAGCTACTGAAAATACTTTTGAAGCTGCCTGCATGCCAAGTATTCTTGATCTCTGATCCGTCCAAGGCCCTCAACCGATAAGTCCCCGGCTTTGGTACTTCTATGACTTCGTACGGCCCTTCCCAATTCGGCATCAGCTTTCCCAAATTCTGGGGTGTAGATGCTTCGACTTCTCTGAGAACGAAATCTCCTACTTCGAACCTGCGAAGCTTTACCCCTTTGTTATAATGCTTGGCTACTCTTCGCTGATAGGCTGCTAGTTTGACCAAAGCTGTTTCTCTGACTTCTTCAAGTAGATCAAGATTGGCTTTCAGCCCTTCATCATTGTATATTTCTCTGAACTGGCCAACTCGAAGACTTGGAGATCTAATTTCAACTGGGACTAAGGCATCAGTACCATAGGCTAGTCTGAAGGGTGAATCCCCCGTTGTTGTCCTCGGAGTGGTCCGATAGGCCCATAACACACTGAGCAGCTCTTCTGGCTATCTTCCTTTAGCTTCGTCCAATCTGCGCTTGATCCCATTCAGCAGCGTTCTGTTGGTCACTTCGACTTGTCCATTAGTTTGAAGTCTTTCTATGCTGGACCCCCAGTTCTTTCAAAAATGTTTCGAATTTTGATCCCATGAACTGATGTCCATTGTCTGAAATCACCACCTTAGGAATTCCGAATCAAAATACTACCGACTCCTTGATGAACTTTAAGCATTCCTGTTCAGTTATTAACCTAAGCGGTTTTGCTTCTACCCACTTGGTCATGTAGTCGATGGCAACTATAACAAAGCTGACTTGACCTTTTGCTTTTGGTAGCGGACCTAGTATATCAACCCCCCAGACAGCAAAGGGTATGGGAGATAAGATCGAGTATAACTCTTCTGGTGGCTGATGTGGGATCGGACTGTTGAGCTGACACTTCTCGCACTTCTTGACGTATTCAGTCGCTTCCTTGAAGATGGTAGGCCAGTAGTATCCCTGACGAAGTACTTTGTAGGCTAATGACTTAGCAGCCATATGGTCGCCACAGATGCCCTCGTGAAATTCTCGAAGAGCATATTCAGCTTCGGACGGAGTCAAACACTTTAACAGTGGAGACGAGAAGATCCTTCGGAACAGATCCCCATCTATCAGAACGAAATTAGCACTCTTGTACTTGATTTTCTTGGCCAGCATCTGATCCGAAGGTAAAACGCCATCTGCCAGATACTCCAGATATGGAGTCAACCAGCAGTTGGTTCGGTCAATGCACATTACCGATTTATGATGAACACTGGGATGTTGTAAAATTTCCAAGTAAACCGACCCATCAAAAACGTTTAACATCCGTAGTGGCTAATTTGGAGAGTGCATCGGCAATAGAATTGTCGTTACGTTCGACCCCCTGAAATTCGTAGAACTGAAAATACTGAAGCCGTTCTTTCAATTCTGCCAAATACTTGATCATTCTGTGACCTCGGGCTTCGTATTCCCTGGAGACTTGTTTAACGACTAACTGAGAGTCGCTGAAGATAATTATTCTTTGCACTTTGAGACTCTTAGCTAGTCGCAATCCCGCCAACACTGCCTCATACTCTGCTTCATTGTTCGTCGCTTTAAACTGAAATTTGATGGCCTGTTACACCTTAAATACCTCCGGGCTGGTCAGAATAATCCCTGCTCCGCTGACGTCCGCGGTAGAAGACCCATCTGCGTACAGTGTCCACGAACTCTGCTTCTGCTGAAGAACCGCAACTATGCTGTTAGATCCTCCAGCTTTTGCTACAGCTTCATCAGCTTCAGAAAACGAACACTCGACCACAAAATTAGCCAAGGCCTGCCCCTTGATGGCAGCTCGGGGATGATATTCAACGAAGAACTGAGACAACTCCATCGTCCATGCAGCTAATCTCCCCGATACCTCAGGTTTGCCCATAATTTTCTTCAAAGGCTGATCTGTGTAGACTATTACCAACCTACCCTGGAAGTACTGCCTAAGCTTCCGACTAGCAGTTATTAAAGCAAAAGCAAACTTCTCAATGTTCGGGTACCTTGTTTCAGCATCCCGAAGGACATGGCTTACATAATAAATCGGGTGCTGCTTACCCCCAACTTCTCGCACCAAAACTGCTCCTACTGCCAACGAACTAGCTGCTAAGTACAAATACAAAGGCTCAGCAGGAGCGGGCTTCACCAACAAAGGCGCCGAAGATAAGTAGGACTTGATGCTCTGAAAGGCATCTTCGCATTTCGAAGTCCATTGGAACGTCTTGGCATTCTTCGGCCCTTTCAACGTGTCAAAAAATGACAAATACCTTTCTGCCGACTTGGACATAAACCTCCTCAACGCTGCAATCCTTCCAGTCAGACGCTGAACATCTTTAAATGACTGAGGAGTCTTCATGTTCAGGATCGCTTGAATCTTTTCTGGATTGGCTTCAATTTCCTTCTGACTGACCAGATAACCCAGAAATTTGCCAGCTCCTAATCCGAAGGTGCACTTGGCAGGATTCAGTCTCAGTTTGTGATGACGGACTGTCTGAAAGCATTCCTCCAGGTTATCCAGATGTTTGTGCACCAACATGCTCTTAACAATCATGTCATCCACATATACTTCCATATTCTTGCCCAACTGACGCCTGAAGACATAGTTCATCATCCTCTGGTAAGTGGCCCCGGCGTTGATGAGGCCGAAGGTCATTTTCTTATAGGCATATACCGAACGATGCGTAATGAACGCCGTCTTCGGTATATCCTCTTTACACATAGAGATTTGATGATAGCCAGAGAATGCATCCATGAAGCTCAACAAGGCATACCCCGAAGTTGCATCGATGAGCTGGTCAATGTGGGGTAAAGGGTAGAAATCCTTTGGACAGGCTTTATTCAGTTCCGTATAGTCGATGCAAACCCGCCATTTCCTATTCTGCTTCTGGACCAGCACCACATTTGCCATCCACTGCGGATAGTCGATCTCGAAGATGAAGTCAGCAGCTAGTAGCTTCGCAATTTCTTCATCGATGATTCTTTGGTGCTCGGGCGCAAAGATCCTCCTCTTTTGCCGAACTGGCTTCTTCGACGGGTCCACTTCTAACCGATGCTCTGCAATATCCCTGTTTATTCCCGGCATATCCTGAGGTTCCCAGGCGAAGATGTCAACATAACACTGTAGGAGTTCAATGAGGTTCGTCCTGAGAGGTTCTGGTAAACCTGAACCTATTTTCACTGTCTTGTTAGCCTTGCCCGGGATGAGCTCTATCTCTTCTGTTTCTTCGGCTTGCATGACCAACGGTTCTGAGCTGCTTTCCGTGAAGGGTTCGATCTCTATTGCCATGGTCTATTTTTGCTTCGACACCCCTACTCCCGAAGTGATCACGACATTTCTATAACATCTTCTGGCTAGATCTAAATCCCCTTTCACTTTCCCAACCCCATGAGCCGTAGGAAATTTGATTTTGAAATGAGGGATTGAGGTTACAGCTTGTAAAGCAGTTAAAGTGGGTCTCCCCAAAATAGCATTATAAGCGGAATCTACATTCACAACGTAAAATTTGCAAATAATTTCTACCTGTTAGGGGGCCGTTCCGAAGATAACCGGCAGTTCAATGGTTCTAGCCACTTTGACCGGATCGTTGCTGAAACCATATAAAGGGGCCTCCTGTCCGATCTCCATCTTCTGCCCATCAAGATGCATCCTCTGATAAGCATGAGCATATAAGATATCCACAGAAGACCCGTTGTCGATCATCATGCACTTCATGTCCACCGAACCCACTTGTGCCGTTACGACCAATGATCCCTCATGCGGTTCGATGGTTTTCGAAGGGTAATCCTCATCTGTAAAGGAAATTACCGTACCCGGGAAGGGTCTGTCAGTCTTCGGGAGGGTACCCGCCACTTACATGACTGAATCTAGATAACTTCGGTGCTTCTTCCCAACAAGCTTGCCCGAAGTGCCCCCAGTGATGACATCTATCACTTGCCTTGCGGGCGGTTCAGGAGCGAGGAACACTTGCTGAACTGGTTGGGCTGCCTGAACAGGTCCTCTATTCTGCTGCTGGTTCGTTCGGGCAGCCACATAATGAACCAAAGCCCCGTCCTGCACCTTTCTCTCAATAAAATCCTTCAAACTAGCACAGTCGTTCGTATCGTGACCCGAGGCTTGATGATAGTCACAATACTTACGAGAATTTCCTTTCCCGGGCTTAATGTTATCTCGAGGTGGCTCGAAAATAGGTTGATTCTTAATCTGCTCCAAGATAACAGCCCTGTCAGCATTGAGTGCAGTATACGTCCTGTTTACCCTCTGAGCGGGAGCGGACGAGCATTCTCCGCCCTGTCTCCAATTATTGTTGTATTTCTTTGGCCTGCCGTCACGACGGCTTTTATCCCCTTCATTTCTACTTTGGTCTCCTTCTGTTCTGTCCCGATCTGTCTCCTTAAGCCGATCCGAAGAGGGACGCTTGAGGCTATTCATGGCCTCCTCTACCACAATATAGCCTTCTGCTTTGTCGAAGGCTTCGGGGAGACTCTTCGGGTGGTGAAACATTAGTTTTTTCATCAACTTCTCTGATTTGACCAGATCTAACCCATTCTGAAACAGTCCCACGGCCCGTAGATCGTTCAGGTCTATCACTTGGCCAACTGCTTCATGGAATCGCTTTATATATTGGCCCAAAGACTCATTCGAGTACTGCCGAACCTGAGCCAGCGAGCCAGTTGGTTTCCCTCTTCTTCTGTTACTCCCAAAGCGGGCGTGGAACTTATTGCACATATCTGCCCAAGATGAAATCGAATCCGAAGGCAAAGACCCCATCCATTGCCTGACATCCTTTCGGAGTGTTGTGACAAAAGTATGGCACTTAGCAGCATCACTAAAGTCGTAATAATCTATCAGTCGGTCGAACGCCTGACTATGGTCATAGGGATCCCCCAATCCGTTATAACTTTTAATGTGAGACAACTTCTTGGTGGGGTCAGCTTTTTCTTTCAGAATCTCCACGAAAAAAGGGGATGCCTTCTTTCCCGAAGTATCTTTCACTTTCTGTACCTCGGCAAGCTGCCTCCGAAGTTCCTTCACCTCTTTTACCAGATACTCCACGCCTTCGGGTTGGGACGACGCTTCTTTTTCCGGTGACCCCTCCCTCTTCTGAGTGGACCGGTTCCTTACAATAGAACCCCCAACTTTTGAGGGGCTTTTATGACGATGACGGTCCACAGAGCGGAATGCCCTCGGTGGACTTTCGGGTGTACGGCCCCTAGATCTGCTTCGTCTCAATACCCGGCTGCCGTGATGGGAATGCGCAACAACGAGCGCCTTCTTAGTATTCTCCGGAGTACGATCCTTGGATCGACCTCTTCGTTCGGTTCGACCCTGCTCCTTAGAACCGACAGGGTGATGTGCCCTCTTCGATCTTTGAGGAGTAGGGCTTCTGGACCTTCTTCTTTCTCGAGGTCGATCCTGAGACTCACGCCCGGAATGAACAGGCTCTTTCCCACTCCGATGCCCCCGTTCTTCAGATTGGACATAGCTGGAAGCTTCGTCCCTCAACTCTGCCATTCGAGACATCTGCTCAGCTATATCCCGTCGTTGCTTCACAAGCGCCTCCATGGCCCTATCAGCTTTATCTGCTATCTTAGCCAAGCGGGCATTCTTTCGTCTTGGTCGTCCCGGTATCGAGTTCTAGGCGAGGTGCCTTCTACTCGTTTCCGGCCATGACCGGACCCTTTCTCTACTGTAAAAATTAGCTGTCTCTTGACTTTGCTCACAGCTCTCGGACGAGAATCTCCATGCGATCGTTTGGACGCCGTGCTGGCATGAACACTTAGTGCAGGTCCCAAACGGTCTTTGACAGATACTCGCGGTATTGATTCACTGACAGCCATCTGTTGCCCCTCCGGCGTAGGTGTCCTACTCTTCCCCATGAACACCGACGTAGAACGAACACAGTTTGTGATTAAAAAATACTCAGGACACTAGAACTCAGCCCTCCTTCTAGCGCCAATGTTAATGCCAAGATCTTATCCCACGTCCCAATCACGTAAGACGCTATGATCCTGCACAGTTCAACAAGTCAACACCAAAAGCTTGACGGCCTGACCGTCGGGGGATAGCTCCGGCGTGAGAGTCAGTACAGGCGATCACAAGGTTAACAATGGAGGAAAAATATTAACCAGTGTCTGAGTGTGTGAATAATAATAATGTCGTGTGTTTTGTTACCTCTTTTTCCTTTTTGTGATCCTTGCCCCATACGTTCCCTAGACCCGGTTTACTGTGCCATCCACTATCTCCTGGCACCTTCTCTCACCTCCGGTCATCTCAGCCGAAAGTGTGTAGCTTATTTTCCCACCTACTACCACTGTTACCTCCCGCCGGTAATCGGAGTCCCATCCTCATTAATGCCATGCAGAAAGGTGGCAGACATAACAGTCAACTGCTACCTTTTGTGATGATTACCGGTCAAAGATAGGATAAGTGACAACTTACATAATGGGCCGATCCAATGACTAAGCCCAATATTATAGTCAAGTAGCGGGGCCCAATTCATTTGACCCAACATGACAAAAGTGACATAGTCCAAAGGACAAGCCCATTCGGCCTGGCCCAGTATGAAAAGTATTATGGCCCAACACAATTTGTTACCATGTTTCTCACTGAACGTGGGCTGTTCTGTTTTCTCTTTGTAAGGCTATATAAGCCACTGATGGTCCTTCAATAAAATAAGTCATTCCCAGAGAGTTTGTGTGTTCTTGTTCTTTGAGTCAATTACAATTAACATTCTGGTATCAGAGCCCCACTGGCCCTGAGATAAGAGAGAAGCCGCAGCTTTGAGTGACTTAAACACAAGAGAGGAAAAGAGAAGCATGAGTGAAAAGAAGGATTTCCTGCAACTTGCCATTCCACGCTTCGATGGTCACTATGACCACTGGAGTATGCTAATGGAGAATATGTTGAGATCAAAGGGCCTTTGGAGTCTGGTTGAGAATGGTTTTGAAGAACCAGGAGCAGCAATTGTGTTGACTGTTGCGCAACAGACACAGTTGGAGAATGCTAGGGTTAACGATCTCAAGGTGAAAAATTACTCATTCCAGTCAATTGATAGGGTAATTCTTGAGCAAATCTTGGAGAAGCGCACTTCGAAACAGATTTAGGATTCCATGAAGAGGAAATTCGAGGGCAACACCTGGGTTAAGCTATCACTTCTTCAAACCTTGAGGAGGGACTTTGAGGTTTTGGAGATGAAAGTCGGGGAAACCATCACCGATTACTTTGCTCGGGTCATGACAATTGCTAACAAGATGAGAAGCAATGGTGAGCAGATGCGAGATGTGACAATTGTGGAGAAGATCCTTCGAACCTTGACCGATAAGTTCAACTACGTTGTCATCTCCATTGAAGAGTCTAAAGATATAGACTCCATCACCATTGATGAGTTGTAGAGCTCCCTTCATGTCCATGAACAGAAATTCAATCGAAGTAGTGGAGAAGAAAAGGCGCTTAAAGTGACACATGATGAAGAATACAGTGGAAAAGGACATGGGAGAGCAGCGTTCAGAGGCGGATGAGGTAGAGGTAGGGGTCGCCAAACCTACAACAAAGCAACCATTGAATGCTACAAATGCCATCAACTTGGACAGTATCAATATGAGTGTCCAACTTTAGGAAAACAAGCAAATTATGTGGAGCTGAATGAGTCAGAGGAGATGCTTCTTATGGCCTATGTTGAGTCATATGGAGTTACTCGTGATGATGTATGGTTTCTTGACTCAGGTTGTAGTAACCACATGTGTGGTGATCGATCGTTGTTCTATGAGCTGGATGAGGGGTTAATTTACACACATGGTCAAACTCGGTAACCATACCAAACTGAGTGTTGTTGGGAAAGGAAATGTGCGGCTATCTCTAGAAGGTGTTAATCATCTTGTCACAAAAGTGTTCTACATGCCATCACTAAGAAATAATCTTCTTAGCATCGGCCAGCTACAAGAAAAAGGGTTAGCAGTCCTACTTCATTCAAATTAGTGTAAAATCTATCATCCTTCGAAGGGTTTGATTATCCAATCCAATATGACAACTAAACAGGATGTTTGTCCTGATCTCCAATGCATAACCCATCAGACAGGAGACTGAAATAGTGTGTCTTCAAGTAACTACTCAAGATCTAGCTCATCATTGGCACCGTAGGTATGGGCATCTCAGTTATTCAGGTCTCAAGACTCTGCACAACAAAGGAATGGTGAGAGGTTTGCCGCACTTTGCTGAGTCCAATATAGTTTGTGCTGATTGTTTGAAGGGAAAACAACATCGAGATTCCATTCCTAAGAGGAGTACATGGAGAGCATCAAAAAAGTTGGGGCTAGTTTACGCTGACATTTGTGGACCAATATCACCCACTTCCAACAGTCACAAGAAGTATTTGATTTGTTTCATCGATGATTTCAGTAGAAAGGCTAGGGTGAACTTTCTTGTTAATAAAGCAGATGCTTTTGCCTACTTTAAACTATTTAAGAGTGGTGTGGAAAAGGAAACTGGTTTGACTATTAAGTGTTTAAGAACATATGGTGGAGGGGAGTTCACATCCAAAGAATTCAATAATTTTTGTAGAAAGAATGGGATTAAGAGACAGCTGATAGTCGCTTATACACCGCAGCAAAACGGTGTTACGGAAAGAAAGAACAGGACTGTCATGAACATGGTGAGGAGTTTACTATCAGAGAAGGATATTCCAAAAACTTTCTAGCCTGAAGCGGTAAATTGGACTTTTTACATCCTCAATAGATGTCCAACATTGGTAGTCAAAGATGTGACACCACAAGAAGCTTGGAGTGGAATTAAACCTTTTGTTGAGCATTTCAGAGTCTTTAGCAGTATTGCACACGCTCATGTTCCTGATGTTCGAAGGACGAAGCTTGATGATAAAAGTCGCAGCTGTATTTTCTTTTGGGTGAGTGAAGAATTAAAAGGGTACAGACTCTTCGATCCAGTGTCAAAGAAAATTGTAATTAGTCGCGATGTTGTGTTTGAAGAGGACAAGAAGTGGAACTGGGATGAAAATTATCAAGAATAGACTCTACTGGACCTCGAATGGGGAGATGAAAAGGAGCATGGTGAAAATAAACCCGAGGGTGATGCTGAGCTTGACGTAGAAGAAAGCGGTGATGTGCCAGTGCCACATTCAGACGATGAAGGATGTCTGACTGTTGAAGCTCCTGAACAACACAGGAGCAGTTAGGACAAGACGACCGCCTACATGGATGGGAGATTACTTCTCTGGTGAAGGACTCTCCGATGAAGATATTGAAGGTAATAGAGTCCTATTTGCAAGCTCTGATCCGGTCTTTTATGAGGAGGTAGTAAAAGATGAAAAGTGGAAGCTTGCTATGGATTCAGAGATGCGATCCATTAATAAGAATGGGACACGGGTTCTAACTGATTTGCCAAAAGAAGCTAAAAAGATTGGGGTTAAATGGGTCTACAAAACAAAACTCAATGAAGTTGGAGAAGAGGAGAAGCATAAGGCTCGCTTGGTTGCAAAAGGTTATGCACAGGAACACGGAGTTGATTATGAAGAGGTTTATGCTCCAGTAGCTCGTATGGATACGATATGAAGAACTCTTGGAGTGTGTTCCAGCTTGACGTTAAGTCAACCTTCCTTCATGGAGAGCTAACTGAAAATGTCTATTTTGAGCAGCCGAAAGGATATGAAGTGAAGAATGAGGAACTTAATGTGTACAAACTCAACAAAGCATTATACGGACTCAAGCAGGCACCAAGAGCGTGGTTCAACAGAATTGAATCATATTTCTTGAAATAAGGCTTTGAGAAGAGTGATAGTGAGCAGACCCTCTTTACTAAAATCAGCAAACAAGGTAAACGTTTGATCATTAGCTTGTATGTTGATGACTTAATTTATACTGAAGATGATGAGGGTATGATGTGTGAGTTTAAGAACTAAATGATGAATGAGTTTGATATGTCGGACTTGGGTAAAATGAGGTACTTCCTCGGCATTGAAGTGATGCAGTTTGATGGAGGGATATTTGTAAGTCAAAGAAAGTATGTGTTGGAAGTGTTAAGAAGATTTGGGATGGAGCATAGTAACTCAGTCCAGAATCCGATCATTTTAGGGTTCAAAATTTTTAAGGATGAGAATGGAATAGAAGTGAATGGCTCGTTCTATAAGCAATTGGTGGGAAGTATGACTTATCTTACAGCCACAAGGCCAGATATAATGTATGTAGTTAGCTTGATTAGCAGGTACATGTCAAAGCCAACAGAACTTCATCTTTTAGCAGCCAAGAGAGTTCTGCGCTATTTGTAAGGAACTACTGACTTTGGAATTCTCTACAAGAAGGGAGGGAATAAGGAGCTAATTGGCTTCACTGATAGTGATTATGCTAGTTCTATGGAGGATAAGAAGAGCACATCGGGGTATGCTTTTGTTCTGAGTGATGCAGTAGTGACTTAGTCTTCACGAAAAAAACCAATAGTCACACTTAGTACAACAGAAGCTGAATTTGTTGCTGCTGCAGCATGCACATGTCAAGCAGTATGGATGAAAAGGGTGCTGAAGAAGCTTGGTTATGGAGGCAGTGAGAATACCATTATTTTCTGTGATAATAGTTCAACCATCAAACTATCGAAGAACCCCGTAATGCATGGTAGAAGCAAGCACATTGATGTGCGTTTTCACTTTCTACGTGATCTAGTGAATGAAGGAGTTGTTCAGTTGAAGTTTTGTGGAACACAAGAGCAGGTGACAGACATACTAACTAAACCTCTCAAGCTGGAGTCAGTTCAGAAGCTGAGGAGCAAGTTGGGAGTCTATGAGGTGCCAAAATTAGAGTTAAACTAGTAGTTCATGCAGTCTAGTTTAAGGGAGGGAATGATAAGATTTAATTAGTTTTAGTTTGTTATTCTGTTTCATAAGTGTCCTAGTCTTTAGGGACTGTTGCTGTTTTTACTCATTCCAGTTTGTTACCACATTTCTCACTGAACGTGGGCTGTTCTGTTTTCTCTTTGTAAGGCTATATAAGCCACTGATGGTCCTTCAATAAAACAAGTCATTCCCAGATAGTTTGTGTTCTTGTTCTTTGAGTCAATTACAATTAACAATATATTACTATTTGTACTTCTTTATATCTTTATATAGGTTATATTTGTTTGTAAAAATAATATTTTATCAGCAAAAGGAATTTCATTAAAAGTCCCAAATGGATACTTATGTCTTCCCTTATCGACTCCCAAATCATGGGCTATAGATATGCCTTCTAGCTAGGGTTTCTTTACACTGACATTTTATTAATCTATTAAAATTATTTTTTGTGATGCCCCCAAAATAGGTATACATCATCCATTCTGAGTCGCCAATTACATAGTACAGAAATAAATACAACTTCATTACTACAATTGTCGTGCAAAATATGTCAACACATAAACTGTGAGTTTAAATACAAATATTGTCTAATAGACAGTATTTAAACTCAAAAGGAGTCCTCATTACAATTATTGATACACTATTTTACAGGTCAGGTCAGTATTTCATCTTTGCACTACAGGCCAAAGATATTTATCAAGTATCACCATTAATGACTGAGGATGATGAAAAACATTTTATAGAACAAATCTCGTACGATAAAAGGACAAAGTTTAGAGATTCGTACTTTAGATAATTCAAGTTTGAAAATACTACATAATAAAACATAATGGAGAAAAATTCAAGAATGACGATCAAAATATGGATACAATCAAAGATAGTAGCCATAATAGACATCTGGGACAAAAAAGAAAAAATTTCATTTTTTGGTTAATAGTGTTGTATACGTGAATAGTGTCATATACGTGAATAGTAATCCCAACACAAAAAGTTTTAAATTTGATAAAAAGTTCAGATCAATATTTTGGCATAATGATATTGAAAGAAATAATATCATTTACGAAAAAATAACATTCCTTACATCAAAGAAACAGTACTTCGGAATGAAATGTCAGATATAATGCTGAATGAAACTTATACGGAATAACAACTCTCAAAGTATCTAAATACTCACAAAATACGCTCGATAATATAGAGAGAGAAAGAGAGAAAGCTTATGTTTCTGGTGTGATTTTCAATTCTAACTCAACATCCTATTTATAGGAAAATGCTAGCACGCCGAAGCAGACCTGACCTGTAACCTGATGACTTTACTTGCTATTATTGCCACCCACCACATTTGAAATAAAATTTGAACATATTTTTCACCAACCAAAAGTGGGGCCCACCAATTCTAGAATTTTCCACCAAAATGATAAATTTAGAAACTTCAACAATTTCTGAATCATTCACCTCTTAAAATTCATAACAAATCATGCGTTAATTTTAAACGGTTCAAAATTTATGGACATATACTCAACTTATATATGTATAACATATCCAAAAATCACAACGATCCAACGGTCGGATTAAAATTATTACTCACACAATAGAGCTTTAAGAACACTATTTTGATTTTTAAAACCTCCATTCCGATAAAATACTGATAAAACCCCTCAACACTAATTCCTTCATTTATAACCACATAAATAAATCTATCATTTATATCTACATCAAATAAATATTTCCTTATCATATAAATTAATAATTAATTATTCACAAATAATATTACAGAATCATAATTATGACAACCAGGTCGTTCCCAGGAAAGAGGGGGCTTTCCAATAAGGATTTCTCCTTACTGGCGCGCAATTAGGTGACCAAACCTCTCCTTAGACAGAACTTTCTAGACATTGTCAATAATGCTATCTAATAATATTATTCAAATAATATGAATTATTAATCTGATAATGAAAAATAATGTGCAGTGAAAATTATTGGAACAACAATAATATAAAATATCAACGCAACAATTATTGAATCAATAAAATAAAATATTAAACAGTAATTACTGTAACAATTATTGAGCTTCTTACGTAAGGATCAATAATTCAACAATACTATGCAATACCGTGTGCTACTGTGCACCCACGCGTATTACTGTATTTTAACCACCGGATATTCCAACAGTGTTAACGGTAACTACTACGCCGTTATTTATAAATACGCAAACTTATCGTTTTTTTCATCCGATAGTTATTCTATTATGGGACCCACAAATGACTGCGCAGTCGTACGGATATTTCCGACAAAAAGAATATTCCACGACCAAACGAATATTCTCCGACAATAATGATTATTTTATAACCACTTGCTTATTTTGCAAAATTTACACATTTCACCCATAACCAAAGCATTATATCAAATTATCACCTTATTATTTCAAGATAATAAATAGAGAAATTTAATTTTATTTATAATAAGTTGGGGTCTTACATTTTTTATTTGTTTTGTGAGTTCATTATTCTCCTCATAAATTTAAGAGTTTTATCTTGCTGGTGCTAGTACAATAACTAATCACTCACGTTTGTGTCCAACTAATCGTATTCTATTGTGTCAAAGTTCTTATTACCAATATGTTTGTTGTCAGAAAGTCGAACAACTTAATTATGATCGAGTAATATAGTAACAAGAAAATTAATAGTTTAATCATCTGGTAAATTTTATAGTTGGTAATAAAGGGTGGAAAAAAGTGCAAATTAATCGTCTTCTTATATTATATTGTATTATCAATCGATAGAGTCAGACAAAAAAATTAGAGTTTGAAGGGCATAACATCAAAATTTAGAATTAATCACTTTAATTTTTCTAGCTAGGTAGATCCTTCTTTTAATGTCTTATTGAGAATTAAGTCAATGCAAACTATACAATAAAATAAAAAGAGATATATAAAACAACACAAGATTTAATGTGAAAAACCTTTAAAGGGAAAAATCATGTACATGTCAAACTCCGAATATCCACTATATCAAAATAACGGGCTTACAATAATCCTCCCAAGTTTTACTCCCTAAAACTTGAGGTTTGACATTATCGCGACACAACTTTTTTGCAAGGATTAAAAACTACAAAACCCTCCATCCCACAATACAACTTTTTTATACGGAATATAAAAGTTTTAAAAAGCCTCTCCCTCACACAAGCACAAAACCCATTCACACCTCTCTCAACTCTTAGGATGCTACATGACTTTTGATTGTGCTACCCTTCAACAACTCATCATAATACTCAATTTATAGAGTACCCACAATTCTCCTCTTCCTATTCAAAATATGACACTTCCAATATAAAACTCCTACTACAAATAGATTCCTTTCCAAAATAATACTCTTATTAAAAATATGAGTTCTTCCTTTGCATATTAGCAATTCTTTTCTTAATAAGATTCGAGGAGTAACCCCACAATTCCTCCCTCGACGAATCGAATCCCTGAATACTTCAACTTTATATCTGAATAGGATTCGATGAGTATCCTAACAATTCCTCTCTCAAATCGAATCCACAAACACTTCAACTTCATCATTATCACCGTTGTTGTAGTCGTCACCATCATCTGCATCATCCGTAACATACACAATATCTGGATCATTCGCTTAATCCGCACCATTTGCATCATCCGTAACATACACAATATCCGGATCCGCACTATCTGCATCATCCGTAACATACACAATATCCGGATCATTCGCTTAATCCGCACCATTTGCATAATCTGCAATATCCGCATCATCATTATCATCATCATCATCATCATCATTGTCTTTATCTTCATCAGCATTTTCATGATCTTCATCTACCGACTATAACGGTGATCCTCCATAAACGCAAAATCTCTTATTTATAAACATTATGATAAACACCAACTCCTTCAATCTTCACTCTCTTTACTTGCCACATCAATACAACTAATTCCCCTTCTACCTTGGATCTAATCAACCTAGCTCTAATACCATTTGTTAGGAATTAAGTCAACGCAAACCACACAATAAAATAAAGAGAGATAAAACAACACAAGATTTAATGTGAAAAATCCTTAAAGGGAAAAACCATAGGTCAAATTCCGAATCTCCATTATATCAAAATAATGGGCTTATAATAATCCTCCCAAGTTTTACTCCCTAAAACATGAGGTTCTATAATATCGCGATACAATTTTTTTGCACGGTCTAAAAGTTGCAAAAATCTTCGACTCACAATACAACTTTTTTGTACGGAATATAAAAGTTGTAAAAATCCCCTCCCTCACACAAGCACAAAACCCACTCACACCCTCTCTCAACTCTTAGGAGCTAAATGATTTTTAATTGTGCTACCCCTCAACAACTCATCATAATACTTGTGACGCGCCCAAATTTGGGTACTTGAAACCCTCATTCAGTGCTTCACGATATCAAACATTCAACATAATATAATATCAAACTTAATAAATTTATTACATATGAGTTCTTCTAATCCCAGGTACGTAGACCTTTAAGTGCTTATTACATGATAGTTAAATATTTACAAACATATAAACTATCTATTACATCATTTTCCAACTACTCAGTAGCTTTTCCTTTTCCTTTGTCTCTACTAGACCCCTCTGCTGGAGTCTGATTAACTGAAAACATTTATAACAAAGCAAGAATGAGCATTCAATTCCTTAGCAAGAAATAGCATTCTTTAATATCTCAACAATAAATAAATGTTTTCTTTGAGGCATGCTTTGAGAATGAAACAAAACTGTAAAGCTTATAAATCTTGAATCATCCATATTCCTGGAATATCATATCAATATTGAACAACCGAGAGGTTATACGACCATGAGCATGCTTTTTCTTTTATTGAAAAGGTTATATCATAAATTTATCTATGAACTGTCTCATATAATTTCAACTCATATTCCTTTTGTATCTTACCATATGAATATGTCATAATTTCCTTCATAACTTAAGCGTTCAAGGTGATTACAAGATATTTCATGATTTGGCTTATGATTGTATAATATAGGGTTAGAATTATAGTTTCCAATTTGCTTTGCAACTCATATTGACTAACTATTTACTCAAACTTAATGCATTTCTTAGTAATGTCAAGACAACCCCCTTATATGTCCTTGCTTGGATTTATTGCTTTGATTCCTTACACCTTTAATTCCCTTATGCTAATAGCCTTCTGTGTTTGGTCTTGTGGGAATTAACTAATTTGGTGTGGCTTTGATTTGCTCCCAACCAATTGAGCCTAACAGCCCCTAAACTGCATTAGCAGTTAACTGCAACTACCTGTAGCTGCTACCTGGGAACAACCCTGCCCCTCCTCCTATTTCCAAACTATAACTTATTTACTCTAATATGCTACTATTTTGGGAGACAAGGCAGTTTGCATACCTCTCTAATTAACAAAATACTAAACAAGTTTAAACATCTTAGATTAAATCAACTGAGAGTTTAGAAGAGAGCCCCCAACTGATGCTATAAACATTCACTGCTGCTGCCATGGGCAGCCGCTCTGCTCTTTCTCTCAGGCCATTTTTGGTACCTCATTTAGTAATCCATTCATACCCCACCTTTTGTAACTTAAAGATGGTATACCCACCTTTTAAAACAACCTACAAACTGCATCAAAAATATAGTTTGTACTACCCAAACTGTTGGCAAAAACTTACTAGGCTGGCCTCTGCAGTTCAGCACAGCCCAGCGCTGGACACTGGCTGCTGCTGTCTACAGCGACTAGCCTACCCAACGCTATTCCTTCGACCTCTCTTAGCAATTTGTTGGGAGAATGCATATTCTGATTTGATGTTTTATTGTATATGCTCATGATTATTTGTAAGGTCCTTAAATGAATATATGTACAAGGACTTAGTGATGGATCAAAATTGTTAGGTTGATCTAAGCTTTCAACGTGTATCATTCTGTTTAAAGAGTGTATAGATAGAAAGATCAAAACTGTTAGGTTGATCTTGAGATGTAATAGATTAGTCTTGAAAAAATCGTAGTGCATCCATTTAATCAACATTGTAGAAGTTAAGGCAGAAACGTAGAGCTTAATGGATCGTAGTGTGTGCCTGCCTTGAAAGGACTCTTCAGAAATCGTAGAATGGTTCCAACATTTACCGAGCTAACTCCACGATCGTAGTGTGCTCTCGGGAACGTAGAGTCAACAACACGAGCAAGTAAAGATCGTAGTGTGCAAGGATTTAAGAGAAATTGTAGTGCTCTCATATGACAGCATCAGATCAAGCACCAAGGCAATAAGTCACTATGATCTAAATCGTAGTGTATCATGATCTGAATCGTAGAGCTTCATTCTGTCTTATGTCAGAAAACGTCGAGCCTCATGATTTATGTGAAGACTGATTCCAATATATGAGGAATGGATTCTAGACGTTGCAGTGCTCATCAGTCCCAAAGTATATGAAATATCCTTAGTATGCAACAAAGAAGCGTATTGAAGAAGCTAAGGATAGTACCATGGATAAGAGGGACAAAATACCTTTTCAGGTGTTAGGTGAAAAAGCAGTCTGGAGTGTCAGTGGGCCAGAATGCAGAATTCAGAAGATGTGCGGAAATGTCTCCATCACAGTACATAAAATTCATACGCATTTAATTCCACAACGGATAGATCCAACGAATAGTTTTCAACATCACATATATACAGATCAGACAGATGAGAGAGAACCAATCAAGCATTTATCAAACAACGTGAACATCTCTCTCAAGCTCAACTCTACGATCTGAGATATTGCAAAGCTTGCTCAGCTACTCAGTTCTTAACGAACCAGTGCTTACACAACAACTGAGTAGCAACCTTCAAGAACGCAACAACAACTTCCAATCAACTGAAGAAGAGTACCAAGTCTGCTGGACTTGAAGAGTTTATAGTGAACTGTAAGAAAGCCAAGTCTGCTGGACCTGAAGAGTTCAAGAGTGAACTAGAGAAGTTCCTATGCTGCTGGTCTAGAACGAATCTGTGTGATTCAGAAGATTGTAAAAGATATCCTGTAAGACCCCAACTTTTATAAATAAAGATGAATTTTTTATAAATATCATTTTTGAATATTATGGAGTTAATTTGATATAATGTTATAGTTGTGGGTAATATTTATAAATTTTGCAAAGTATGCAAGTTGTTATATAATATTCGATTGGTCGGGGAATATTCGTTTCAACAGGGAATATTCGTACAACGACACAATCATTGGTGGACCCCACAACGAAATTATTGTCGGATTGAGAAAACGACAAAAATATTTTATTAAAAATAACGGCGAAAATTTTACCATTGTTACTGTTGAACTACTCGGTAGTAAAAGTACAGTAATACGTGTGGTTGCATAGTAGCACACGGTATTGATTATTAATGCTTATGTGAGAAGTCACTCAGTTTGATTCTATTATTGTCAGTTAATAATATGAATTATTTAGTGATAATGACGTTTTGTTTTATTCGTATTATTAACGTAATAAAACAGAAACATCTTTTTATATAAAACAAAATACTTTATTAAAGTTATTCTATAAATAGAATATATTATATTTTATTTAAAAGATTTTTCTTTAAATATGGACCGTCAGATTAAAGTAATCAATCTGGACCGTTCATGGATTAGTTACTATGCATTCTATTTTTCTATAAATAGCAGCTCATTCCTTCATTATTTCTTACGAATTCACTGAACTCTAGAGAGAGAAACTATAGAGAGAAACTATAGAGAGAGAGAAGAAGAGTATTCTGCTACTTAACTACTTCCTTACTTCAGCTCTTCTTTAAAACGGTAAGGGGTGTTATTCTTTCTTATTCATGAAGAGAACTTCTGTTATTCCATTTGTTATTATTCTGTTGGAATAACCAGTATACGCGGTCTACCCTATACTTGGTGACATTCTTCTATTATTCTGTTGGAACATCCTGTCTGTGTGTTTTACACCGGACCTGGTTCCGTTTATTATTCTGTTGGAACATCCTGTCTGTGTGTTTTACACCGGACCTGGTTCCGTTTATTATTCTGTTGGAACATCCTGTCTGTGTGTTTTACACCGGACCTGGTTCCGTTTTATTATTATTCTGTTGGAATATCCTGTCTGTGTGTTTTACACCGGACCTGGTTCCATTATTTATTATTCTGTTGGAATAACCTGTCTGTGCGGTCTATCGCATGCATGGTGATTTCTTTTGTTATTCCATTCTTTATTATACTCAGTTGGTTAAGTTTTGACTTCTATACTCCATGAAATTTGTGGAATATCCTTGATAGTTGCGTTTCATCCAGTATCTTTTCAAGAAAATATTCTTCTAAGCGTTCTTGAATTTTACTCCACAATGCAGTATCATGTTGACAATTTGGACGTTGTTAATTCCTGGATAAATTAATTCTTGAACTTGTTTTATTGAATTCTTATATCATTGTCATCATCCTCATGTTTATAAAATGTTGAAAGTCATCTGTGGCATGTAGTGCATAGATGGACTTGGTATGATTATGACCAGGGATTATTCGGTATAATCATGACCGTAATGTTACAAATGATGTGGTAAAAGTCCTCATTGGCCCGTAGTGCATTGATGGACAGTTGTTGGCATGATCATGACCATTAATGAATATACGAATATCCTTGGCCGTAGTGCAGGGGTGATTCGATGATGTGGATTATTTTATTAAGCTGAGTCTCAGCGATCACAGTGTTGGAAAATCTTTTAAATCATAAAAGATAGTAGAGTTTATTTTCTACTTGACTCTTTTAATGGATTGCTTGTTCCGCTACAGTTAAACTTGATGTCTATTATATTTTATCAGTTTAACATTGTTGAAGGCTAACGATAATTTATTCTGCATTATTTTAGTCATAATATTTCTTACTGGGCTAGTTGAGCTCACCCTTTCTTTCACTGTTCTCTTCAGGAAATGAGAACGTAGCTGGGACAAGTCGGGGTACGGAGTGATGGTCCGAATGATAGTATTAGTTAGTAGTCCTCACTATTCTATGTAATGGTGTGTTAATAAATGTAATGAGGACTCCTTTTGAGTATGAATACTCTCTAGAAGATAATATTTGTATTCAAACTCACAGTTTATGTTTTGTCGTATTGTACACGACAGATGTATTAATCAGTTGTATTTGTATTCTGTATTATGTATCTGACGACCCAAGATGGGTGATGTATACCTAATTTTGGGGGCGTCACATATCCTTAGTGGATATCCTACTCGTTAAGTAGAAGAGTGGACTAGGAGCTTTGAGTGCTCTGAACCACTTAAAAATAACTGTGTCGTTTACATTCATGCTATATCTGCTATAACTGCTATATCTGTTATAACTGCCTTACTAGCTCATAACTCCATTGCTTGGTAAAGAAGATTAAAACAAATACTAATTCCGCTAAGTTTTAATCATTATCTAAGAACAAATTTAAAAAGAAAAGATTTTTAAATATCTATTCAACCCCCCCTTCTAGATAACTTGTGCCTACTAGGAACTAACAATTGGTATCAAAGCAGGTTCTATTTTACAGCTTACACGCTTTAGTAGATCCAAATGGCACTCGTACCAAGCGAATCCAGGACCGGGGGAGGCAGCAAACCACCAACGTGCAACAAGGATAAATTTGCTAACTGGAAAGTCAGGATGCAAGCTTACATGGACTCAATAGATAAAGATCTATTTGAGACTGTTCAGAATGGGCCCTACATACCAACAAAGCTTACACCAACCACTGACGATCCAAACAGAGTTCAAATCAAAGTTAAAGAAGAATGGACAGACTCAGAGAAGAAAGTTGTCCAACTTGACAAAAGGCTAAGAACATCCTGTTCCAATCCTTAGAGGACGATCTGTTTGACAATGTTGTAAACTGCAAAACTGCCAAGGAAGTTTGGCAAGCACTGCTGATCATGCACGAAGGAACTGAAGAAGTTAGAGAGAACAAACAGTCTCTTCTAACACAGCAGTACGAGATGTTTGCTCATGTGCAAGGAGAAAATGTAACTGCCACCTATGAAAGATTCAACATTCTGCTCAACTCTCTACGAGCATATGGAAAGATCTATCCTAACAAAGATCTGACCATAAAGTTCATAAGAGCCCTACCGAGCAAGTGGGATGCCAAGACCACTGCAATAAGAGAGTCAAAGAATCTTAACGAGATGATAGTTCAACAACTATATGGCAATCTCCTAACATACGAGCTGGAGCTGACCCAACGTGCTGAAACCCTATCAGAAGAAAGAAGGAAGGAAAAGGGTGTTGCTCTCAAAGCAACTGAAAGCGTATCAAAAGTCGTCACTGAGACTGAATCTGACGATGATGAAGACGATGATGACGATCTTTCCATGATGGTAAGAAAGTTAAAAAGGTTCATGCGTCAAGGCAAACACAACAAACAGAAGAAGGTCAGCAACTACAGAAGCTAGGAGCAAATAAATGATCTATGCTACAACTGCAAGAAGCCTGGTCACTTCATTGCCGACTGCAACAAACCTCTAAGAGAAGAACTAAAGAAGAAACAGCATGGAAAGAAAGAATACAAAGGAAACAAGAGGCCTCATAAAAGAGACAAAGGCCTAGTAGCTGGAGGATCATGGAGTGATTCAGATAATGACTCAAATGCTGACTTTGGAGATGAAGAAGAACCACAAGTGGCCAATCTGTGCTTAATGGCCAAGCATGCAAAGGACAAACAAAGCCTTAACATTCACAATGTAAATCTCGATGAGGTATTTAATTTCAACTCACTTGATGTAGATATGGATGACTTAAGAACTGCACTGCGCGGCATAACCAATGATCTATATCGATACATGAAGTGGTTCAGAGTATTGTCTAAGGATCATTCACTTCTTCAAGAGGAGAAGAAGAAAGTTCAAGAAGAGCTTGAAACAACACTTCTAAGTACTAATCTTCTCTCCAAACTTGAAGCTGAGAATGAAACTTTAAAACAGACAAACACACATCATGCACAAAGAGAGTCTAAGCTAACCTCTAAAATTGAGGATTTAGAGAAGACTATCTCTGCATGGAACAAATCCTCATCATCCATGGACTGCCTGCTCTCTAGTCAGAGAAGCACATTCGACAGAACAAGCTTAGGCTTTGGGGAATCCATCTCAGAGCTAAGTGTGAAAAAGACAATGAAAACTAGCTCTAGTAATGTCTCAGGTTTTGGTAGAGGCATTGCCTTTGTTAAATCCTCACAATTGGAAGAACCAGTTCAACCTTGTTCTACTGATTCTAGTTACACTCCGAGAAGTAAAGGATCACATGCTGGTCTGGGGTTCATAAAGGAGAAGAGTAACCCAACCTCTACTTACCAACCTCGAAGAATCGTAGAGTCAAGCAAAACCAACTCTACGAATCAACTGGGAAGGTACAGTAGAGGTAAGGCACACTCATCACTATTTATGAAACTTAAGGATACGTGGAAGAAAGAAAATCAGTTTAACAGAAGGTTAACTAAGGAACCACACAAGTCCAAGTGGAAGATGAATCACCACACACACACAGGTATGCATCATAATAGATGTTTCATATGTGATAAATATGGTCATAGGACCACAAAGTGTTATTATAATTTCATGCATGTGAGACCCAAGACTAGACAAGTTTGGGTTCCCAAAGGCACTAACAATGAAGGCCCATGCAAATATGGGTACCAAAAAGAAGGTTAAAATGTTTTGATAGGAAAAGAGCTCCATGACCTCAACATGATATCTAGACAGTGGATGCTCAAGGCATATGACAGGTAACAAAGCTCTACTATCTAACTATGTAGAAAAGGAGGGTCCCTCAGTCATCTTTGGAGATAACGGCTCGGGCAAGACAAGGGGATATGGCTCTGTTGAAAATGGTGCAATATCCTTCAGCAAAGTAGCTTATGTAAAAGGACTCCAACACAACCTTCTAAGCATCAGCCAACTCTGCGACAAGGGTCATCAAGTGACATTTCTCAACAACCAATGTCAAGTCAGAGATATAATGACATCTGCAGTAAAGCTAACCGAAATACGAGAAGGAAATGTCTACACAATAGATCTTGGTCAACTGAGCTCAGATGAGACAATATGCTTTCTGGCAAAAGCTTCCGAGGAAATGAGCTGGCTATGGCATAGAAGGCTGTCTCATTTAAACTTCAAAAGCATGTCCAAACTGGCATCAAAAGACCTCGTAGCTGGCCTACCTAAGTTCAACTTTGTGAAAGAAAGGCCATGCAATGCCTGCCAACTTAGAAAGCAAACGAGAAGCTCATTCAAAAGCAAGACTACCAACTCCATTGACAAGCCCCTGCAGCTGCTCCATATGGATCTCTTTGGGCCAATCCCAACAACCAGTCTTGGAGGAAAAAGATACTTTCTAGTCATAGTCGACGATTACACCAAATTCACATGGGTATTCTTCCTAACTTCAAAAGATGAAACGAGCTCCGAATTAATCAAGATGTTCAGACTGGTGATGAACGAAAAAAGTGAGAAAATCAAGGCCATAAGGAGTGATCATGGCAGAGAATTCAATTTCTCAGAAATAGATCAGTTCTGCACAGACAATGGGATCAGTCACAACTTCTCAGCTCCTCAAACTCCTCAACAAAATGGAGTAGCTGAAAGGAAGAACAGAACATTGATTGAGGCTGGAAGAACTCTACTGGCTGCAGCCCATCTACCTGAGTACTTCTGGGCAGAAGCTATCAACACTGCATGCTACACGTAGAACAGATCACTCATACACTCTACGATCAAGAAGACACCCTACGAACTGTGGAAAGGAAGAAAGCCAAGTGTCAGCTATTTCTATGTCTTTGGCTGTGCATGCTATATTCTTAACAATGGAAAGCAGTATCTGACAAAATTCCAGCCCAAATCAGACGAAGGGATCTTTCTTGGATATGCCACAGACAGCAAGGCTTATAGAGTGTTCAACAAGAAGTCACTGAATGTTGAAGTCTCAATACACATCATCTTTGATGAAACTGACTTAGACAAAAGAGTACCTCAAGACACTACGACCGATAGTGCAGACACTACGAATGAAGTCATCGAACTCAACACTACGATCGTAGTGCCAAATAGTGAAATTGTAGAGCATGAGAATGTGATCGTAGAGAGATCAATGCAAGACAGCGAGCCTCCGCTCCAAGAAGAAGAAATAGACCTTGAAGATTTAAGACAAGAAGGCATCCGAACAGATGTTCCAACCGGTAGCAGATGGGCAAGAGATCACACTCAGGATCTAATCATTGGAGATCCAAGTGCAAGAGTCAAAACAAGAGCTGCTACTCAGAATGAATGTTTTTATCTAAGCTTTCTGTCACAAATAGAGCCAAAGAAGATAGAGGATGCTATGGAAGACTCCAGTTGGATAGAAGCTATGCATGAAGAACTCAACCAATTTGAACGAAGCAAAGTGTGGAGACTGGTACCAAGGCCAGAAAGTCATCCTGTCATAGGAACCAAGTGGGTCTTTAGGAACAAAATGGATGAAGATGGAGTCATCACTAGAAACAAGGCAAGATTAGTGGCAAAGGGCTATTCTCAAGAAGAAGGCATTGACTATGATGAGATATTTGCACCTGTTGCCAGACTAGAAGCCATCAGAATCTTTCTTGCCTTTGCTGCCCACATGAAGTTCAAAGTCTTTCAGATGGATGTCAAGAGTGCATTTCTAAATGGAGAGCTTCAAGAAGAAGTCTACGTAGAACAACCTCCAGGTTTCATCAATCCATCTCTTTCCAATTATATCTATAGATTAGATAAAGCGTTATATGGTCTTAAACAAGCACCTAGAGCATGGTATGAAACACTGACTAACTTCTTAATAGAAAATGGGTTCACTAGAGGTAGAGTAGATACCACCCTATTTCTTAGAAAGCTTAAAGACAAAGTCTTACTAGTTCAAATATATGTTGATGATATCATTTTTGGTTTTACTAACAAAAAGTTATGTAAGAGATTCTCTAAGCAAATGCAGAGCAAGTTTGAAATGAGCATGATGGGTGAGCTAAATTTCTTCCTTGGACTGCAAGTGAAGCAAACTGATGAAGGAATATTCATCAACCAAGCCAAATACATCAAAGACTTATTAAAGAAGTATGACATGGAATCAGCCTCTCCCATGAAAACACCAATTGCTCCAGCAACCAAGCTTGACAATGATGAGAATGGTAAATGTATTGATATAACTCAATACAGAGGTATGATAGGTTCTCTTTTATACCTAACTTCCAGTAGACCAGATATAATGTTTGCAACTTGCATATGTGCTAGATTTCAGGCTAATCCTAAAGAGTCACATTTGTCTGCTGTGAAGAGGATCTTCAGATATCTCAAGGGTACACCCTACTTGGGGCTGTGGTATCCCAAGGAATCCTCATTTGAACTAATAGGATACACAGATGCTGATTTTGCAGGATGCATAATAGATAGAAAAAGTACCAGTGGCACCTGTCAACTTCTTGGAAACAGACTTGTGTCCTGGTTTAGCAAAAAGTAAAACTCAGTGTCTACTTTAACTGCAGAAGCTGAATATATTACTGCTGGCAGCTGCTGTGCTCAGATCCTATGGATGAGAAATCAGCTAGTTGACTATGGGTTCAATTTCAAATCAATTCCCATACACTGTAATAACACTAGTGCCATAGCAATAACTCATAATCCTGTCATGCATTCTAGGACCAAGCATATAGAAATAAGGTATCACTTCATTAGGGATCATGTGCAAAATGGAACTATATCTTTACAACATATCCCTACTGAAAATTAACTTGCTGATGTTTTTATAAAACCACTAGATGAATCCAGATTTAATAAGTTGACAAGTGAGTTAGGCATGCTAAATCTTCAACCATGAAATATATGCTCTAGATTGTGCTAACTATGACAGATATAAAGGCTGTACTCAAAATCATAGACATGATAAAGGAAAGTTCACGATCGCAGAGCTGAACAAAAGACTACCTCAACGATCGTAGAAAAGACTCAACTATCATAGTGCAGACTCGTCGATGACCAAAAGTTCCTTCAACAAGCAAAGTGAATCCTGTGATGACAAGTTTCATAACAACGCAATCTCTCTAAGAGGTGCCTCAGGGACAAACCTAACCCTTGAATCATACCAAGAGGTTGGCCCTTCCTGAGTTACCTTAAAAAGAATGCTTAGTCAAAAACTCATCACAAGGATCCAGTCAGACTCGACGATCGTAGGACAGACTCTACGAATGCTGATCAGACTCAACGACTGCCGGACAGACTCGACGATCGCAGGACAGACTCAACGAACAGAAAACCACCTCTACGATCGTAGTCATCTTAAGGACACCTCAGCTTTGAAAAGACTCAAAGGGCAAATCAGTACATTCCTACACAGTCAAAATCGTAGAGTCAAGCAAAATGCGACACATGTCCCACTAAGCCAAAAAGAGAGAGGGAAGCTGCTAGTACAAATTGGAACCGTGTTTTTGAAATCTGAAGTTCAAAAGATTATCTCTCTCTTTCTCTCTCTCTCAAAGCAAAACCCTAAATCAGAAGAAAGCTCAGTTGTATCTCTCTTCTCAACTACAAAATCAATGGCTGCTTCAAATGTAATTTCAGGCTACAGACTCTGTTTCGATGAGTTCAAGGATGCTCCACCAAAATTTCACAAGACCTTAGCGCTACTGAAGAAGGCAGGTCTCGAAGAGGCTCTGAGCACCGACACCCTCATCTACCCCAAGCTGGTAAAAGAGTACTACAAGAATGGAGTGTACGAACACAACACCATCACTACACGGGTAAGAGGAGTTGAAATGAGTCTAAGGGAAGAAGACGTAAATATGGCCCTAGGTTTCAAAAATGTAGGGCACCCATTTCTTGACAGCATAAGATTTCAAGAGGGACTGAAGAAAATGCATCACAAGAAGAACCCCTCTGTGAAAGGCTACAAAAAGAAGGAGTTTCCTCAGAGGTATGAATTTTTGGCTGACATTATTGGGAAATGCATCTGCTGCAAGAGCTCAGGTCATGACTCAGTAAATGAAGTTCAGCTCAAGCTCATGACGACTATGGTGTATGGAACACAACTCAACTATGGGGCTGTACTGCTCGAGTGGATCGGCAAGTGGATGGTAAACTCGAAGAAATCAAAGAGCACTCCAAAGATGCTGTATGGGAGATTCATTAGCATCGTTCTACAATCTGCATTGGGTGACAAAATTGGGGATGATGAAGGAGAAGCCATCAACCCAAATCAGAGAATGACACAGCAGTTGTTTAAGAGTTGGGAAAGGAACCCTGCTGAGTATGTTCGAATGATGACAGAGTCCAGTGGGAGATCTGAAGAACTAAAGAAAGCAGGCTTTCCAGGAGGAATGTCTGTTATCAGAGAAGTTGAAGAAGAAGGAGAAGAAGATAAGGGAGAACCCTCTACTCTTGCCAGAAAAAGTAAGGGCAAGAGAAAGCTAAGGGCAAGACAAATTGAAGAGCCTCAAGGATCAACAACTGACATTCCTGTAGAGTCCTCTGACATTGAGACACTAAGGAGGCTAAGGAAGATGCAACAGCAAGAAGAAGCTGAAGAGGATCAAGCAACCATTTCACAGATCCTAAAGAAGAATAAAACTGGTCGCAAGTCCAAAAGACCAACAGTTTCTTCAATCGTAGAGACTCTGCTCATCTCTGAAACTTGGCCAAGTGTGGCAGAAATGGAAGAAGCAGCTTCAAGAAGAGTGGCTGTTCAAAAGGACAAGGCTAAGACTCAGGAGAATCTAGAAGTTGTGGCTAAACCCACCAAAGCAAAAAGAAAGCTGGTCAAGAAGTATATTCTTGAAAATGAAAAGGTGCTAAAAAGGGAAGCCAAGAGTATGGCTGTAAAAGTAGAACTGCCCCAAGCAAACGAAGAGGAGAATGCTCCAGCTGAAGGGGAAAACCCTGAAATTCTCATGATTGAGTATACACCAGCTGAGGGGGAGAAGTCTACAACTCAAGAAGATGATCAAGCTGAGGGGGAGTTTCTAAACCTCCAACAAGATGATCATGCTGAGGGGGAGTCTCATGATATCCCAATGGCAGAAGAAGAGGTTCCTGCCCAAGATAAAGTTGAAACAATGCCAAACCTTCTAGAGGCCATCGAGATAATGGAATCTTCAGAAGAAACCAAAGAAGAAGATGATGATGATGAGCTTGAAATCACTGGTGTAGGGAAAGATGGATATAGAAGCTATCTGTACAACTAAATATTTTCTTACCTACCCATGATGGCATACCATCAAGCTCAAATCCTGAACTCATGGGATCACATGTTCTGGAGCTTCAAGGAATATCCAGCAATCTCAGTTATGGCTCATGGATTTCCAGGGATAATCATCTTTGCCAAGAAACTGCTTACCAATCATTCCTCATCAAAGGATAAACCTGAGGTATTGTCTATCCCTACCAGCTTTAGAGTTAATCACATGCCATCATCTTCATTTAGCTATTTCTATGAATTTCCTAAATGGCTGGAAGTGATTCTCAACCCAGTAAATCAGTTTCCAGTTGCAGAATCCCAAAATTCTGTAACTGAAGAACCAGAAGAAATCAACCTTACCCTGCTCCCTCAAATCACCAACTCTACGATTCCAGACTCAAGTCACATCGTAGAGTCCAACATTAAAATCGTAGAGACACCCATCCCAGACATCCAAACCCAAGCACCTCCAGCTGATATACCTTCCTCCTCATCACATGACTATTTCAGTCTTGATCTTGCTTTGTACAATTTACAAGATCAATCTCAACCAAGAATCCCTCAAATGGACAATCCTCAATCAAATGATACATTTCCAAACCTGCCCACCAAGGATGACTTGAAAGAAACTACTGAGTAGATGATCAAGTCTATCGAGGCAAGCTTGGAATCTCACTCTGATCTCCTGAACATCCGGCTGAACCAAATGATACAAGCTACAAATAAATTCCCTAGTACTATGAATACCGAGCTCACTACGAGGCTAAGGGAAATTATCAAAGAAATTATGAAGAGTATGTCAGACAGAGATGAGATACATTTCCAGCTTGCTGCCAAACGAAGAGAGGCTGTGCTCGAAATGCAGAAACACCAAGACCTTCAACATAAAATTATGCTGGACAACATCCTCAACTTGAAGGCTTCTGTGTACGACTTCCAGAAATCTTATACAAATCAGGAGAAGTATAATGATACGATTCTGACAGTCCTCCAAAATAAAGAAGCAAGATCTGAAAAACAGATCAAGGAGAATAGAGAGGACATTGCTCAAACCTAAAGCCAACTAAACGAGCTTGTTCAAGGAGTTAATAGGCTATCTGCAGATATTCGAACCCTTGATGCTGACATAAAGGGGGAGAATAAGAAAGGGAAAGGAGATCAAGGAAGCCAAGGCAGAGGCAGAGGAGGTCATGCTCATGCAATTCAAGAAAGGGGAAGAAGTCAATTTCATGCTCAAACATCACGAAGCCCTCCTGCAAGACCATCACATCATCAGACTCAACGATCTGGTCAGCACGCAATTGTAACAGCTATTCCTCTGAGTCATCAGGAGCCAACTCCTAGCTCACAAGACGTGACTACTGTACGCATAAGAATGCCAATTAGAGATCCTGCATTCATGCGCAGACATGAGGAGAATCCAGTTCTAAGTCTAAGCGAGGTGGAGGAGTTAGCAAGAAATGAGGAAGCTCAAAGGAAAAGAAGGGCTGAGGAGTACGCCAACCCACCCCCACGAAAGAAGCCAAGAAAATAGAGATAAGTTGAAATTTTAAATTTCTTATTGATGTAATGCTGAACTGTAATATCTTCTGATCATCAATAAATTCATGCTTATTCTCTAGAAATTTTAGCTGCTCACTGAAATACTAAGTCATGTTTAAATTTCCTCCAACTGCATCTAGTCACTAATAATCATGACAACAAATCTCCTTGGTTATGTCAACATCAAATAAGGGGAGATTGTTGGGAGAATGCATATTCTGATTTGATGTTTTATTGTATATGCTCATGATTATTTGTAAGGTCCTTAAATGAATATATGTACAAGGACTTAGTGATGGATCAAAATTGTTAGGTTGATCTAAGCTTTCAACGTGCATCATTCTGTTTAAAGAGTGTATAGATAGAAAGATCAAAACTGTTAGGTTGATCTTGAGATGTAATAGATTAGTCTTGAAAAAATCGTAGTGCATCCATCTGATCAACATTGTAGAAGTCAAGGCAGAAACGTAGAGCTTAATGGATCGTAGTGTGTGCCTGCCTTGAAAGGACTCTTCAGAAATCGTAGAATGGTTCCAACGTTTGCCGAGCTAACTCCACGATCGTAGTGTGCTCTCGGAAACGTAGAGTCAACAACACGAGCAAGTAAAGATCGTAGTGTGAAAGGATTTAAGAGAAATTATAGTGCTCTCATATGACAGCATCAGATCAAGCACCAAGGCAACAAGTCACTATGATATAAATCGTAGTGTATCATGATCTGAATCGTAGAGCTTCATTCTGTCTTATGTCAGAAAATGTCGAGCCTCATGATTTATGTGAAGACTGATTCCAATATATGAGGAATGGATTCTAGACGTTGCAGTGCTCATCAGTCCCAAAGTATATGAAATATCCTTAGTATACAACAAAGAAACGTATTGAAGAAGCTAAGGATAGTACCATGGATAAGAGAGACAAAACACCTTTTCAGGTGTTAGGTGAAAAAGCAGTCTGGAGTGTCAGTGGGCCAGAATGCAGAATTCAGAAGATGTGCGAAAATGTCTCCATCACAGTACATAAAATTCATACGCATTTAATTCCACAACGGATAGATCCAACGAATAGTTTTCAACATCACATATATACAGATCAGACAGATGAGAGAGAACCAATCAAGCATTAATCAAACAACGTGAACATCTCTCTCAAGCTCAACTCTACGATCTGAGATATTGCAAAGCTTGCTCAGCTACTCAGTTCTTAACGAACCAGTGCTTACACAACAACTGAGTAGCAACCTTCAAGAACGCAACAACAACTTCCAATCAACTGAATAAGAGTACCAAGTCTGCTGGACTTGAAGAGTTCGTAGTGTAAGAAAGCCAAGTCTGCTGGACCTAAAGAGTTCAAGAGTGAACTAAAGAAGTTCCTAGGCTGCTGGTCTAGAAAGAATCTGTGTGATTCAGAAGATTGTAAAAGACATCCTTAGTGGATATCCTACTCATTGAGTAGAAGAGTGGACTAGGAGCTTTGAGTGCTCTGAACCACTTAAAAACAACTGTGTCGTTTACATTCATGCTATATCTGCTATAACTGCTATATCTGCTATAACTGCCTTACTCGCTCATAACTCCATTGCTTGGTAAAGAAATTTAAAACAAATACTAATTCCGTTAAGTTTTAATCATTATTTAAGAACAAATTTAAAGAGAAAAGATTTTTAAATATCTATTCAACCTCTCTTCTAGATAACTTGTGCCTACTAGGAACTAACACAATTGATACACCACTTTACTAGTAACCACATTCCAGCATAGTTAAGATATCATAGCAGCTTATTAACAAAAACATTAGGCTTTTAAATTAAAGTTTCTCAGCTGTCTCAAAATAGTGTGCAATAATAGCTTGACATGTTAAATTCAAACTTTTAGTTATAGCTTAAATTATTTTTCGTTTCCATTTAATAAACTTACACACTCTAACTATCATCCTGTATTACATACATATTTAGTCCAAGCTTTAATTACATCACATAATCAATTTTTAAGCAAAACGGTCCATTTGATACTTCTAACAAACATCTAGTGTGCATAGGCCAGACAAAATATGGTTATGGGTTGGCTTTGGTTTTTAAAATATGGCTATGGTTCTATTTAAGAATTAAAATCATATTAACCATTTTTAATATGAATTATGTGAGTTGGAACCATATGGTTATGGTTCAAATATATGTCGACCCATATTTTAAATTTCAAACATACCATTATTATGATCCAATTAAATAAATTATTATTAGATATATCATTTATACATAATCACTAAATATTATTTTTTTTGGGAGGGAGGAAGGGTGGAGTGGGTTGTGTATCCATAATCGCTTAATAATTTTTTTTGGGAGGGAGTGTTGGGTGGGGGGGTGGGGTGAGGTGGGGTACATAATCACATAATATTATTTTTTTAGGTGGGGGTGGGGGTGAGGGTAAGGGTAAGGGTGGGGGTAGAGGGTGGGGTGCGGGGGAGGGGTGGGGTGGGGTGGGGATAAGAGGTGTATACATAATCACATAATATTATTTTTTTTTGGTGGGGTGGGGTGGGGTGGGTGGGTGGGGTTGGGTGGTGGGGTGGGGTGAGGTGGGGAGTAATGGGTGTATACATAATCACTTAATATTATTTTTTTGGGTGGGGTAGGGTGGGAGTGGGGTGGGGGGGGGTAAAGGGTTTATACATAATTACATAATATTATTTTTTTAGGTAGGAGTGGGGGGTGGGGGTGGGAGGTGGAGGGGGGGTAGGAGTGGAGGGATGGGGTGGGAGTAAGAGGTGTATACATAATCACATAATATTATTATTTTTAGGTGGGGTGGGTGGGTGGGGTTGAGTGGTGGGGTGGGGTGAGGTGAGGGGTAATGGGTGTATACATAATCACATAATATTATATATTTTTGGTGGGGTGGGGTGGGGTGGGGTGGGGTGGGGTGGGTGGGTGGGGTTCGGTGGTGGGGTAGGATGGGGTGGGGTAGGATGGGGTGGGGGTAAGGGGTGTATACATAATTACATAATATTATTTTTTTAGTGGGGTGAGGGTGAGAGTGGGGGTTGGGTGGGGGGGTGGGTGAGCTTCTTGAATATGTAAATATGGGTGGAAAGAACTTTTGATTTGTATTTAGAATAAAATATGGGTTCAAAAATGGTTAACCGGGTTAGACCTATATTTCTTTTTAAAAATATGGTTCCAACTTTAACCAACCCAAATAAATAAAAATAGTTAACCAACCCATTTGGTGACAGTTAATATGGGTTGACCCGACAGTTAACCAACTATATTACCAAGTCTAAGTGTGCATAATTTTCAACCACTTACGTTATAGCTATTTGTTTGTGTTACAAACCCATATAACCTCCCTTATGCCTCCACACAACCAACCTAAACTCATTGTTTCTAAATCAAGCCATGACGGTGTAGTATCCAGCCACACATGAATAATCTGAGTTAACAACTAACTAGTTTACTTACTTTAAAGAAAATCTCTAATCTTTGATTCTAATGTATACAATATGAGTTGATATGATTTCCATACATAATTCGATTATCTATATTCCCATATGCCCTATTATGGTTTAATTCATAACTGAAACCAAGCTATACATATGGAACCTCATATTAATTCTTCACTTTCAATTTCAATACTTAGAAGCAAAGAAAGAGAGAGATAATAGTGTTCTTAGATGTGATTCTTACCTTAACTTGGGTTTGATAATTGCCAATTGAATCTTTGTTCCTTTAATTTTTGTTCCTTGTTGATAGCTTTGCCTTAATTTGGTGCTAACTTGGGAGCCTGAGAATTTGTTTGTGCGAGGGAGGGAGAGATCTTTTAACGAGAATGGGAGAATGGAATAGGGAGGAGAAGACTGCACTCTTATATCTAATTACAGTACTCTCTCCTATCTTGGCTAGGTGTTAGGCTGTTTGTTCAACACTCATCCACCTCCTGCTAATGACTCTTTTGACTAAGCTTTGGTTAAACAGGCAACTCCCAGCTCATGCTTCCCCAAATTAGACCCTCCGTACATATACATATCATAGCATACTACATACTTTCTATGTACTGTATGAATAAAATATTTTATGCAATATCCACATTTTACATACTATTCATCACACGAATAAAAATAATATTTAGTGTGATAATTACCTCTCCATATTAGAATAATTCATCTTTATTAAATTATTCTAATATTTTTATGTATATTACCTTATTTCCCAATAATAGCACGATAATATATTATGTGTACTAATTTGCTTATATTTAAACAATTTATTTTCATAAAATATCCTTTTTAAGGTATATCATAATTTTTATATACCCTACTACTTGCTTAATTTCCACATTCAATTTATTTTTGAACAGTTTACTCATATACAGTAAATATACATATATATATTTACTCAATTACAGACATTCACACCACATCGCACATATACACATATGTACCATAATATATGCAACTCCATAAAACATGTTAAAATAAAATAAGAAAATTTATTTGATTAAACTTCTATTTTATTTACTAGGAAAAATGCAGTCGTTACAATACTCTATTTATAGAGTACCCACAATTTTCCTCTTCTTATTCAAAATATGACACTTCCAAAATAAAATTACTACTACAAATAGATTTCTTTCCAAAATAATACTCTTATTAAAAACAAGAGTTCTTCCTTTCCATATTAGCAATTCTTTTTTTAATACTCTTATTAATATGATGTGTAAGACCCCAACTTTTATGAATAAAGATTAATTTTTTTCGAAATGTATTTTTGAATATTATGGTGTGGATTTGATACAATGTTATAGTTGTGGGTAATATTTACAAATTTTGCAAAGTAAGCAAGTTGTTATAAAATATTCAATTGGTCGGGGAATATTCGTTTTAACAGGGAATATTCGTACGACGACATAATTATTGGTGGACCCCACAACGGAAGTATTGTCGTAGTTAGAAAACGATAGAAATATCTTTTTATAAAAATAACGGCGAAAGTTTTACCGTTAAACTGTTGAAATACCCGGTGATAAAAGTACAGTAATACGCGTGGTTGCATAGTAGCACACGGTATTGATTATTGATGCTTACGTGAGAAGTCACTCAGTTATACTCAATTATTGCTACAGTAATTGCTGCATAATATCTTTCATATTTTTGATTCAATTATTGTCATAGTATCATCTGCATAATATTTTATATTATTAAATAAATAATTGAAACGACAAAGTTATTCATTTTATTATTTGTATTATTGACGATGACTAGAAAGTTCTGTCGCGAAAAGGGGTTTGGTTACCTAATTGCGCGCCAATAGGGAGAAATTCTTATCGAAAATCCCCCTCTTTCCTGGGAATGATCTGGTTATTAAATATTGTGAGTTATAATATTAATAATGAATAAGTTCGTGTTAACTGATTAAAGATGAAAATATTTTCATTGTGTTGGGACTATTTGTGTTAGTGGAAATCAACATTTATTTCGATAATAATTAATTTTTGGATGTTAAATTGACCAAACGGACAATTAATCGGATAAATAAGCAATTAATTGCTATTAGTTCACATGCAAATTACTGTTGGTTCACATGTATGGAACTATTGATTCATATGCATGTACTATTAGGGGAGGTGGTGCAAGATTATTAATACTTGAAGAACTAAATTAAAAATGGAGGTATAGATGAAGGTACTATAGTATAATAATTCGAGCCCCTAATCTTGCAATTATCGAAACTATGTTTTCCTATAAATAGAAGCTCATTCTTCTTTCATTCTCACCAATTCACTAAGACTTACAAGAGCAATTATAGAGAGAGAAGCTATAAAGAGAAAGAAGAAGAGTATTCTGCTATTTCACTATTCTAGTATCTAGTCTTCTTCTAAGGTAAGGGATATTATTTTTGTTCAATATTCGTATGAAATAATATTTTCTTTCATACTATGTAGTATGTAAGTAATATTATTTTGTCTCGTATCCCTGATTATACCGTCATTTTTTTAAAGTATTGCTTCTATACTTCGTGAAATTAGTATAATATCCTTGAAATTTGTGTTTCATTTAGTATCGTTTCACAAGGATATTTTCTGCACATTCTTGTTAAATTTTAAGCTTTTCACGCCGGAGTACTATTCATGGGTACTATTCATTTATACGGTACTATTTATAAAGTACTATTCATAAGGTATTATTCACGAAGTACTATTCCCGAAGTACTATTCACGAGGTACTATTCACGAAGTACTATTTATGGGGTACTATTCACTCGGGTATTATTCACCCGGAGTACTATTCATGACAAAAATTAATTTTTTTTCGGTCCAAATCATTTTTGATACAATATTATTCTTGAATTTTACTCCACAAAGCAGTATCATGTTGACAATTTGGACATTATTAAATTTTGGATAAATTAAATTATAAATATTTAAAATTTATCATTTGCTTTCTGTTAATTGAATTCTTATATCATTGTCATCATCATCATGCTTATATTGTGATGAAAGTCATCTTTGGCCGTAGTGCATAAATGGACTGTTGATTGGTATGATTATGACCAGGGATCATTCGGTATAATCTTGACTCGTAATGTTACAAATGATGTGATAAAAGTCCTCATTGGCTCGTAATGCATTGATGGACAGTTGTTGTCATGATCATAACCATTGGTGATTACACGAATATCCTTGGACCGTAGTGCATGGATAATTAGTGGACGTGATACTAATGAATATCCTTGGCCCGTAGTGCACGGATAATTCAGTGATGTGGATTATTTATTGACCTGAGTCTCAGCGATAAAGTTGATGATAAACTTTTTAAATCATAGAAGATAGTAGATATCATGCTCTACTTGACTCTTCTAATGGATTGTTTGTTCCGCTGCAGTTAAACTTGTTGTTTATTATCAGTTTAACACTGTTGAAGGCTAACGATAATTTATTCTGCATTATCTTAGTCATAATATTTTTACTGGGCTAGTTGAGCTCACCCTTTTGCTTTCATTGTTCTCTTCGGGAAATGAGAACGTAGTCGGGACTAGTCGGGAAATAGAGTGACAGTCGGAGATGGTGGCTGTAACTATTTTATAAAATAGTGTGATAATAATTGTAATAAGGACTCCATTTAGAGTTTGAATACTGTCTACTAGACAATATTCGTGTAAAAACTCTCAGCTACATTTTTGACATATTGTATATGGAAGTTTGTATTTAAATTCTATACCATGTATTTGGCTACTCAGAATGGGTGATGTATGCCTATTTTGGGGACATCACATGATGACAACGAATTTGGGTAAATTTGAGTTTCCAATCTTCGATGGTAAAACAAATTTCACACTGTGGCAGAGTAGCATGCAAGATCTTTTGGTGTTGTAAGGACTTGATCAAGCTTTGGAGGAGAAAAAACCAGACGAGATGAAAGATGCAAATTAGCATACAATTCGTAAGAAGAAGGTAAGCACAATACGTTCGTTGTTAGCACCTGAGATAAAGTATGATGTGTTGAAAGAAATTGTGGAAAAAACTCGAGAAGAGTTATGCTTCGAAGTCGCTAACTAGCAGATTGTGCTTGAAGATGGAATTGTACTCCTTGAAGATGGATGAAGGGACGAATTTCCATGATCATCTAAATGCTTTTAACAGGTTAGTATCTCAATTGTTGAATACAGATGAAAAATTAGAAGATGAGGAGAAATCTTTGCTCATATTGTCATCTTTGCCCAAGTCTTACAAGTTAATGGTGCAAACACTATTGGTGGAAAAATCAACTTTGATTTTAGATGAGGTGGTTTTTGTTTTACGAGAAAGTCAAAAGTTGATGGGAGAAGAGAGTAATAACATTGGTGAGCAAGCGCTAACCGTAGAGGGTTCTAATCAAGGGAGACGTCAGTGGAGAGATAATTGTAGAGGAAGATCAAGATCCAGGCAAAGAGATTACAGTGATAGAGAGTGATACTATTGTGGAGAGAAGGGTCACATACAATACCAATGCATAATATTATGGGAGGACATGACGAGTTTAAGGAAGTATCAAGAAAAATTGAAGGACAAAGAGAAAGTTGAAGATGCTAATTTGCTTAGTGATGCTAAAGAAGAAGTTGTTTTAATGATTAAAAGTGATTATAATGAAGATGGATTGTTATTGGATTCTGCGGCTTCTATGTATATTTGCAAGGAGAGAGATTGTTTTGAGAGTTTGTAGGAAGATGGAGAATTTGACTACGTTAATCCAGTGAATAAAGAGAGAGTGAAGATTGAAGTTGTTGGAAGTGTTCGTTTCAAACTTCATGATGGTTCTACGAAGATTTTTGAGAAGATATGTTATGTCTCTGGTTGTGGTGAAAATATAATTTCTTTGGGAGAATTATCCTCACATGGATATACATATGTGGTGCAAGGTGTTCAAGGAAGAAAAATTAATTCTCTAAGGTAGGAAGAATGGAAAATTAATTTGTATATTAGATGAGCAGTCTATACGTGTAAAGAAGACCAAGAAGGACAACTATCGAGTGAAGTTCAGAGATAAAGTTGAAGTGTTTGGGTATTCGAATCGAGGGAGAAATTGTTAGGTAACTCCTCGAATCCTGTTCAGAAAAGAATTGCTATTATAGTAAGGAAGTTGTCCTATTTTTAACGAGTGTTCTATTATGAGAAGGAATATTATTTTTTGTAGGAATATTATTTTGGAAGTAGTCCTAACTATAGTAGGTATATTTTTTACGAGAGAATGTCTTAATTAGACTAAGAAATTGTGGGTACTCAATAAATAGAGTTATGTTTAGAGAAAGGTAGAACACAACCAAGAGGTAGTAACATCCTAGAGAGTTGAGAGAGTGTGTAATTGGGTCTTGGGTTGTTGTGTGAGAGACAGTTTTTCAGCTGTTATTCCATGCAAAAAGTTATACCATTGAGATTAATATATTGAAGTTGGTTTTGTGGATTAGGTCATTCAGGATGACCAAACCACATTAAATATTGTGTTGCTTTTCTTTCTTAAGTGTTATTATTTATTTTTCGTGACTTAATTCCCAAGATATCCTAGGGACAACAAGAAGTGATTGTGCCCTTTATAGTTTAAGTCTGAAAGTTTGGTTCATGTCCAGTTCTTCGAGTTTCATTCCATTGGAAAGTTTTGTGACGCCCCCAAAATAGGTATACACAACCCATTCTGAGTCGCCAAATACATGGTACATAGCTTAAATACAAACTTTATTTATACAATACGACAAAACGTACCTGAGAGTTTTAACACGAATATTGTCACGTAGACAATAGCAAAACTCAAATAGAGTCCTCATTACAATTATTATCACACTATTTCATAGAATAGTGAGGACTACTACAACAACCATCTTGGACCGTCACTCCATTCTTCGACTATTCTTAGCTATATACTCATTTCCTGAAGAGAACAATGAAAGAAAAGAGTGAGCTCAACTAACCCAGTAAAGAATATTATGACTAAGATAATGCAGAATAAATTATCCTTAGCCTTCAACAGTATAAAAACTGATAGAATACAATAGACAACAAGTTTAACTGCAGCAGAACAATCAATCCAATAGAAGAGTCAAGTAGAACATGATGTCTACTATCTTCTATGATTTAAAAGTTCATCATCAATATTTTATCTTTGTAACATAATTCAATAAATAATCCACATCACCGAATTATCCATGCACTATGGGCCAAGGATATTCATTAGTATCACATCCATGAATTATCCATGCACTACGGGCCAATGATATTCATTATTATCACATCCACGAAATTTCTATGCACTACGGGCCAAGGATATTCGTTAGTATCACCAGTGGTCATGACCATGCCAAACAACAATTCATCTTTACACTATTGGCCGAAGAGAACCCATGGTCATGATCATACCAAACAACTTTCCACCTATGCACTACAGGCCAATGAGGACTTTTACCACATCATTTGTAACATTACAAGTCATGATTATACCGATACATATTTCTTGGTTATAATCATACCGATCAACAGTCCATTTATGCACTACGGGCAAAAAATGACTTTCACTACAATATAAGCACGAGGATGATGACAATGATATAAGCATTCAATTAAATGAGATCAAGGATAAATTTTAAAGATTTATAATTCAATTTATCCAGAGTTTAAGAATGTCCAAATTATTAACATAATACTACTTTGTGGAGTAAAATTCAAGAATAATATTCCTGTATCAAAAATAATTTGGACAGAAAAGAAATTAATTTTTATCGTGAATAGTACCCTGGGTGAATAGTACCCGAGTGAACAGTACCTTGTGAATAGTACTTCGTGAATAGTATCCCGTGAATAGTACCGTATGTATGAATAGTACCGTATGTATGAAGAGTGTCGTATGTATGAATAGTACCCATGAATAGTACTCCGACATAAAAAGATTAAAATTTAACAAGAATGTCCAGAAAAATATTTCAGTGAAACGATACTAGATGAAGTGCAAATTTCAAGGATATTCTACAAATTTCAAGGAATATAGAAGCAATACTTATCATCATGAGTGTATAATTAGTAATACGAAACGAAATAATATTTCTTACATACTACAGAGTATGGAAGAAAATATTATTTCATACGAATATTGAACAAAAATAATATCTCTTACAACTGTTGAACGAAAATAATATTCCTTACGAATATTGAACGGAGATAATATTCCTTACGAATATTGAAAGAAAATAATATTCCTAACGAATATTGAACGAAAATAAAATTCCTTACGAATACGAAAAATAATAACGTAAGCGAATATGAAATAAATAATACCCCTTACCTTAAAAGGAGAGAAATTTTGACTGGTATAGCGAAGACATTCTTGAAGAAAACTTGTACTATTTTCTACACTTAAAGCTTCTTTAAACTCTAAAGAAATATGCTCAGTATTATAAAAGAAGAATTCTCTGATTCTGGTGTGATTTTCTTTTCTAAACTGAGCATCCTATTTATAGGAGAATGACATGATACTATTTGAATTTAGAAAATCACGGACCAACAATAATGATTCACGGGCACAATTCACCAGCTGAATTCGCTGATTTTTTTTTACTATATTGCACTATGCAAATACTATGCAGTATTATGCAATACTATGAAGTACTATGCAATACAATAAAATATAACATATTCTATTTTACATAAAAATCAAAAATTATATTATATATATATATATATATATATATATATATATATATATATATATATATATATATATACACGGCCCACACACACACACACACTCACACACACACAGACACACACATATATAAGTAATAAAACAAAACTGAGATAATTTTCTCCCGACGATTTTGAAAAATGAGCAAGTGGGGGTCCATGTAATAAGCTAAATTTACAACAAATACTTCATAAAAAAACCCTCTATTTATCTCAATTCAATTGGTTTCACTAAATAAATTTTTAATAACATTTTTTTTCATCATTAATATTATAACTCACAATATTAACAACTAGATCATTCCCAGGAAAGAGCGGGAATTTTTGATAAGGACTTTTCCTTATTGGCGCGCAATTAAGTGACCAAACCCCTTTTCTCGACAGAACTTTCTAGAAATTGTCAATAATGCAAATAATAATATAAATAACTTTATCGTCTCAATTATTGATTTAATAATATAAAATATTATGACAATAATTTAATCAATAATGTCAAATACTTTGCAACAATTATTGTGTCAATAATTGAACAAAACTGAGTGACTTCTCACGTAAGCATCAATAATCAAAGATACTGTGCAATACCGTGTGCTATTGTGCAACCATGCGTATTACTGTACTTCTATCACCGGGTATTTCAACAGTTAAAGGTAAAATTTTTGCCGTTATTTTTATAAAAAGTTATTTCTGTCGTTTTCTAACTCTGACAATAATTACGTTGTGGGGTCCACCAATGATTGTGCCGTCGTACGGATATTCCCCGACCAAACGAATATTTTATAACAACTTGCTTACTTTGCAAAATTTGTAAATATTATCCACAACTATAACATTATATCAAATCCACACCTTATTATTCAAAATAACATTTAGAGAAAAATTAATTTTTATTCATAAAGTTAGGGTTTTACAACCTCCCCTTCTTATGAAATTTCATCCTCGAAATTGATGTACGTACCTGGTATGTCGAAAAGGTGAGGATACCTTATTTTCATTTCAGATTCTAACTCTTGAGGTATAACCTTTGAGCGTAGAATATGTTCCTTCTTATTCAAGATTTTAACAGGTACGTCTTCATACGTTAAATCTTCCGCTATCTCGTCTGGTTCTAATTCAATAATGTGGTTAGGGTCTTTCACATATTTACGTAACATAGATATGTGAAAAACGTTATGAACACGAGACATACTTGACGGTAAGGCGAGTCTATAGGCTACAGTTCCTACTCGATCGAGGATATCAAATAGACCAATAAATCAAGGGTTGAGGTTTTCTCTCTTCATCGACTCTTACTTCTGGAATAACACATTCTTGTACTTTCTTCTTCATATTCATCAGCTCCGGGTGTGTAGCTTGAGCGACTTTAACTTTATCGATTAAAGTCGATTCTACTCGTATATTTGACATCATCACATGGGTCCCTAGCGTTTTTAACTCTATCTCCATCATTTGTAAGTTATACGAAATAGGTCTTTGTGTTAACGATGTCGCACTCATAACCACATACGATCTTCTACTCAACGCGTCAGCTACCACGTTCACTTTTTCCAGGATGGTATTGAATGGTATTATCGTAATCTTTCAACAGCTCGAGCCAACGTCTTTGGCGCATGCTGCGTTTGTTTTGGGTGAAGAAATATTTGAGGGTTTTGTATCGGGTTCAAGGTCGATACAAAATTCGATTTCACGCTCTGGGAGTAGGCTAGGAAGTTCTTCGGGAAATACGTCAGAAAATTTATTAACAATAGAAATATCATTCAAATTTGACGTATTTTTATTTAAAATCCATGACGTGGGCTAAGAAAGCTTGACATCCTTTTTTCAATAAACGCATAACTTTATGGCTTGATATGATAGTGATTGACTTTAGTGATTTGGTTGCTCGAATTCGCATAACAGGTTGGTTAGGAATATGAAAGTTAACAACCTTACGAAAGCAGTCAATTTTAGCATGATGAGTAGTTAACCAGTAGATTCCTAAAATCACATCAAATGCAAGTATTTTCAAAGAGATAAGATCGACAAGTAATGTGAGGGTACCGATTTGAATCAAACAAGATTTATAAACAGTGGATGTAACGAAGGTTTCTCCCAACGGAGTTTTAAACAATAAGTCAAAGTCTAATTTCTCCGGAGTCAAATTTAAACATTGAGCGCAAGTAGGTGAAATAAATAAATGGATAGAACCGGTATCAAATAAGGTATAGACTTCGTAAGAGTTTATGATTAGCTTACCCGTAATAACTTCGTTCAGGTTCCTCGACAAATGCTCTTCTTTAAATTAAACTACCGACTTTGACTTGTCTGGGACAACATGTGGTGTCGCCATCCCAGCTGGACTTGAGTTCGTTGCATGACAAAATCGAGCTAAATGACCTTCCTTTCCACAATTGAAACACACTTTGGATTGCTGCGTACAGTTTGGACGGATGTGTCCGGTCCCTCCTGTCCGCATTTGTAGCATACGACCGGTGGTCGTTCTTCTTCCTTAGAAACGGGTGCTGGTGCTGCTGCCGACGTCTTTTTGTCGTTGTTGAATCTTCTCTTCTTAAAGTTGTTCCCACTTAGTTCACCTCTCCTATCATCTTGGCCATGATTACCACAGAAGTAGTTACCATTTCTGGCATGATAATTTCCTCCACAATGGTTATCGTTGTTCTGATGGTTGTTGCCATCGGTACGATTATTATCGTGTTGTTGGTCGTTGCCTTTTGGTTGGGCTGACTCATTATCGCGCTCCAATAACTGAGCCCTAATCACAACATCAGAATATAAACAAAGTTTGTGAGAAATGAGGTATTGATGTATTTCGGGTTTTGCGTAATTTTCTCCTCATTATCTACCAAATGGGATGCAAATCGGGATAACTCTGTAAACTTAGCCTCGTACTGCGATATGGTCATATTGTTTTGCTCCAACTTGATGAATTCTACCTCCTTCATGTGACGAATATTTTCAGGAAAGTACTTGTCGTTATACAATTCTTGGAACTTTTCCCAAGACATCTTTAATCACTACAAGAAAAATGCCTAACAGCGACCAATACTATCAGCGACCGCACCATCGGTCGCTGATATTATTAACAGCGACCGCCATCTGTGACCAATATTTAATATGGTCGCTATATTTTAACAGCGACCGCACGCGGTCGCTAGTCAGTCGCTAGTACAAATTTGCCTCCCAAAATTTGGCTGGAAATGTTGGCGCCAATGTTTTATGCGACCACTAAATATCTGCGACCGCATGCGGTCGCAGATAAGTCCATGTCATTAAAATCAGCGACCGCATATGGTCGCAGATAGCGGTCACTGATCAAACTTAATATTAACAGATTCAGTCACTCGCTCGACACAGCAGAGGCGGAGAAAAAGAAGAGGGAGCTCAGACAGAGAGAAGAGGGAGAAAGGGGGGAGAAGAGAAGAAGAGGAAGAGAGACTCCGGCCACCGCCACCGGGACACCGGTCCACCGCCATCAGGAGGTACCACCGCCGCACCACCGCTGCACCACGCCGGTAACCCCTTAATCCCTAAATCTCTAAATTAGACCCCTTAATCCCTTAATACCTTAAACAGAATGCTAATCTTGTGATTATTATACTTTAATCGATTTGTTTTGAGTTGAATATTGCAATAAGGTAGTACTATTAGAGTAAACATTGTCATTAGAGGAACTCAATGTTAAATGAGTTGTGTGAGGGCATATATGTTGTTTATATATTTTTTCAGTTATATTTTCAAAAATATTTGACGAGTCACCAACTCATCAACACAAATTACCAGCAACTTAATGAGGACCATAATATATTTAATTGATGAGTAATATTGTAGTACTAATTTATAATTGATTGATACATAATACTTCCTCCATTCCAAAATATAAAACAATGATAATTATTTTTTTGAAGTCAATACATGAATTTTCTTCATTTTTAGTTAAAAAAATGATAAATATTGTAAAATATTTAAAATTATACTCATTGTAAAATTTATAATTGGAAAATAATATATATGACGATATTTATTTATGTTTTAGATCTAAGTTGCATATCTTTTAATATTTACAGGGTTACTAATTGATCACGTGTTATTACTTTTTTGAATGTTTCACTCTATAATCTCAGTTTCTATCTAGTTTTCAACTGATATTGGATGGAGATTTTGTTTCTTTTGGATACAGTACTAGTACTGATTCCTGGTTTATGTCTTGGGTGCCTAGAAATGACCTTATATACATGCCGTCGTGCATGTGGCTAGTCTATATTACAGGGGAGACTCTGGCCAAATTTTTTTATTGGTCGGGTAGTTGCAAACATTTATACTATTAACGAGCCTATTGGTGATCCAGTAGAGCCTATTAAGGGGATGTTGGAGCTGATGGGCTGGGCTTAGGTCCGCGAGTCCATACGAGGCCACGCCAAGCTTAGCCAAGCCTCACGGGGTCAAGCCAAGCTTGGTTGTTAATTAGGGTGCTGTTAAGCCAAAATAGACAGTGCTAGGGAACTGCTAGTGCAACAGAGAAGGTAAATAGACACACTTGGTCAATAAATATATTGTTTTGGCTATAACAGAAAAACAAGGGTATTTAACACTTATGTATACAAGAATAAAGCTACAAAATGTTATAAAAGCTATAAATTGCTCAACCAAGTTGTGACTATCCCAAAACATAAAAGATTATAGAAAGGGACTGTGAGGGGTATAATCTTAAAACATGTTAGGCACCTTAGCACACTAGTTGATATGAATGAATCTCCAAGATACTCAAAAGTTGTATAAATGAGTTAGCAAACTTTGATATAAAGCTAGCATGAATGAAATACCTTACGTATTCACTTACGATAAACAATAAAAACAAATTTAAAATAAATTAAAATAAAATAACATGATATAATATAACTATTAAACTAAGTAGCATTTACTTAGTTTCTCATACTAAATTTAATAACATTTAAAGTTTCCCATACTGCTTTAATTTGCATTCATTCGTTAACATCCGGAATGCTTAAATGTTAATCATATGCTTACAAGTATACTCAAGTCATATGATTACAAGTATGCTCTCAAGTCATATGCTTACAAGTATGCTTAAATGTTAATCATATGCATGCTTATATGTATGCTCAAGTCATATGGTTACAAGTATGCTCAAGTCATATGTTAACATTTATAATGTTGTCTGTAGTAGGTACCATGCAATCATGGACCTCTATTTAGACCGTAGTTGGATGGCACGACGAAAGTCAAGTGCCCAGATAGGTGCTACAGCTGAATTTAGAGCTGGTTGCCAAGTGTTTTTGGAGTATGCGTATAGTCACCCGGAATGTATGAATGGTAAGTCGCAGATACGATGTCCATGTTTGAAGTGTAAGAATGTAAATTATATGGATAGAGACATGATAAACTATCATTTACTTGTTTCTGGGTTCATGAGAAATTACGAAGAATGCTGGTGGGCACATGGGCAGAGAAGAGATGGTGGCATCACACAAGTACATAATTCTGGCAGTAGTACTCATCGTATGAATGAAATGGTTCATGATATTGTAGGGCCAAATTTTGGTTGGGAGCAAGGCAGAGAACAACCTATGAATTCTGATGCCAAAGAATTCTTTAAGTTGTTAAACGAGGGTAGCGAGCCATTGTGGCATGGTTGCACCAAACACACTACATTGTCTGCAGTGGCGACATTACTTAACATCAAGGCTGATCACAACATGAGCCATGAGTGTTTTGAGTCGCTCTTGAAGGCCATTAAGAGTATGTTGCCTGACGGTGAGAAATTACCTGGTAACTATTACTTTTGTAAGAAAATGGTGAAGAAGTTGGGTCTTGGATACCAAAAGATCGATGCATGTCCCAACGATTGCATGTTGTTTTATAAGGAAAATGAACAGATGACAAGGTGCACGTTTTGCAGTCATGATCGGTTTAGGCCTAATAAAGAGGGTGTGACTACAAAAAAATCAAGTATACCGTTTAAGATTCTAAGGTATTTTCCAATAACACATCGGCTAAAAAGATTGTACATGTCTTCAAGAACAGCTGAACATATGAGTTGGCATGCGAAATCTCCAGCTAAAGATGGAGAACTAAATCATCCCGCAGATGGGAAGGCTTGGAAAGATTTCAACTTAGCACATCCTGGATTTGCATTGGAACCTAGAAATGTGAGGCTTGGATTGTCCACCGATGGTTTCAATCCGTTTGGCCACTCAGCTGTTCCGTACTCATGTTGGCCTGTGATTGTTACTCCGTACAACTTGCCACCTTGGATGTGTATGAAACAGCCATACTTGTTTCTTTCACTCGTGGTTCCTGGTCCTACGAGTCCTGGAAAGAACTTAGATGTTTACTTGAGACCTCTTATAGACGAGTTGAAGGTATTGTGGGAGGATGGAGTACAGACTTGGGATGTTGCAACGAAAACAAATTTCAACCTTAGGGCAGCGGTTATGTGGACTATAAGTGACTTCCCAGCTTATGGTATGTTAGCTGGATGGAGTACACACGGGAAGTTGGCTTGTCCGTATTGTATGGAGCATACAAAGTCGTTTAATCTATCAAAAGGTCGAAAGCCTTGTTGGTTTGACTGTCATCGTCGGTTCTTACCGGTAGATCACCCATTTCGAAGAAATAGAGAACACTTCAGGAAAGGGAAAGTAGACAATGATATGCCTGCACCGCGATTTTCGGGAACGGAGATGCGAGATCGTGTGATGAGATTGCCGGTTATCCCATTTGGTAAGGTTGATGCCACAAATATAATCAATGGGTTTGGCGAATCTCATAACTGGGTTCGGAGAAGCATCTTTTGGGAACTGCCTTATTGGTCTACAAATTTGATTCGTCATAATCTAGATGTGATGCATATTGAGAAGAATGTGATTGACAATGTGTTTAACACTGTGATGAATGTTATGGGGAAGACAAAAGATAACGATAAGGCACGTTTGGACATGAAAGATATTTGTAAGCGTCCCGGATTAGAACTTTACGAATCTCCTAATGGTAAGATTGTCAAACCGCATGCAAGGTACACATTGTCCAAAAAGCAAGTTGAAGATGTATGCACATGGGTTAAGTCTCTGAAACTACCAGATGGATATGTATCAAACATTGCAAGGTGTGTTACGGGTGGGAAATTGCAAGGGATGAAGAGTCATGACTCTCATGTGTTCATGGAGAGGCTCATGCCTATAGCATTTCGGGATCTGCTTGATAAACCAATATGGGATGCTTTGACGGATCTTAGTCGTTTCTTCAAAGACTTATGTTCAAAATCATTAAATGAGAAGGACATGTCTGTACTTGAGAAGAACATCATAGAGATCACGTGTAAACTGGAAAAAATATTCCCACCTGGTTTTTTTGACTCCATGGAGCATTTGCAAATCCATCTTCCCTATGAAGCTCGTGTTGGGGGTCCAGTTCAATATAGATGGATGTACCCTTTCGAAAGGGTGATGGGAAACCTTAAGAGAAAGGTTAAGAATAGAGCTTATGTCGAGGGGTCGATATGCGAGGCATACAGTTTCGATGATATATCTACGTTTGTCTCAGACTATTTTCCGGACGAAGTCTTGACAAAGGCCAATCGAGTATCGAGACATGATGATGGGGGAAATGTTGAACTAAATGGTCGACTATCTGTATTTGGTCTATCGGGCCGCGCTTATGGAAAAGGGAAGCGCATATTCCTCTCTGAGCAAGAATTACATGCTGCACATACTTACATTCTTCTCAATTGCGAGGAGATTGACGAATTTGTGAGGTACACATGTAAACTTGATAATTTATCTTTTAAGTTGACAATTTATTCCAATATGTTAATGTTTATAACATGGTATAGATTGTACGATGACGAGTTAAAAGTGAAGCATCCCGGCATAACTGATAAAGATATTCAAATCAATCGGGATAAAAACTTTGCACTTTGGCTAAAGGACAAAGTAAGTTTAATTTTTAAGCACGTATATATATATATATATATATATATATATATATATATATATATATATATATATATATATATATATATACTCCATGTTAACTATGACTTCATTTAATAAGATGGAGTTTTTGTAGGCTTTGACTAAGGGATCAACGATTCCGGCTAATGTACAAGTCCTAGCTATGGGACCAGACAGGGACCAAGTCACCCGCAATGGTTACAAAATAAATGGTTGTGAATTTCACACAAAGGCATATGAGCACGGTAAAAGAACAACGAACTCTGGAGTGTGTGTCCAAGGAGATTGTTACAATGAGCTTGGTCGTGCCTTTTATGGGGAGTTGGAGGAAATCGTAGAGTTATCGTACAAGGGCACGTACGGTGGTCATATTCACTTGTTCAAGTGCCATTGGTTTGATTCAGAAAAAGGGATACGTGTTGACAGACATGGAATCGTCGATATTGACCTCCATAGGTCTGCGTACTCCAACGAACCGTTTGTATTACCAACTCAAACAATACAAGTATACTACACTCCTAGTCCAGTTAGGAAAAGGGATAGACCGCCTACAGATTGGCAAGTTGTAATTCATACTCCCGCGCGTAGTCGTGTCCAAGTAATAGACGGGGATTTCTACCAAGAGGAAATGCTTCAGAGACCTCCTATAATAAATATAGAGGACAACAATGATGTAATCCAGTTAGAGGGTGGAGATGAACCTGATGAATTGGATCCCGAGACAGTTATTGTGCAGGATGACAGTGATATTGAGAAAGAGTTATTGACTGACACTGACATAGAATCTGAAGATGGTTATGAATCTCCGATACTTGTACAAAATGATTCTGACTCATCAGACAACGATTTTCATTAAAATGTATGTTTAGTTTTAATTGTACAAAATGTATGTTTATGTTCATGTTCATGTTTAGTTCATAATTATGTACCTTTCATTTATGTTCTCTATATAGGAATGTTCTCTATATCCTTAACTATATCATTTGTAGTTGTTGTAGTTAACTATTTTGCAGTCATGTTTATGTACCTTTCACTTATGGTAATCGTAGTTAACTATTTCATACAATTAATTGTCATTCATAATTTCATACTAACATCCTAATTTTTTTTATTTATAGATGTCTTCTGAACCTGTTGCACGAAAGCGCGGGTTGGGTCAGGGCCCTAATCATGTGCCGAAGGCCCCGGCTAATCCGGATGATCGCATTCTTATACAGATCCGTCCTCCTCCAGAAAGCACGTAAGTTAAATATCGTGTATATATAAGGGTTTAATATTTCCATTGTTATAAATATATTTTAATGTAAATTATTGTATATTGTAGTGATTTTCAAGATAGTAAAATTGTGAAGTGCATTTCACAATTATGCTTACAGAATTGGCCTACGCCAGTGATTACATGGGCGAGCACACCTCTCGCCCATAAGGATGCAGTTTGGGCTGAATTTCAGGTATATTTATTTAATCACTCTGATAGATAATACATAGTTAATCAACTAATAGTTTAGTAATGTTGGATTATGGTATTATAGTAGTTTTAATATTATTATTGTTGTTTTATTTGCAGAAGCGGTATAGATGGGACGACGCACATGCATCAGTTATTCAAGCACTGTTCTGGCAGAAGTGCGCCGTCCGGACTAAAGATAATCTAAACAAAGAACGACAGAAAGCCCTGCACAATGCTGAGATTGACCATCCAGGACAGGGTGAGCAGTATATGCATGAGCATTGCCCCTGGTGGTGCGCACATCCCATATGGGTGCAGATGTGTGAGCAGTGGAGAGCTGAGAGCTGGGTCAAGAGACGTAAGACTGCCGCCTCGAACAGATCCTTAGGTGTATCTGAAGGCGAAAAGGCAAAAGGCACGTACAAGGGCGGCAGCATATCTCAGCTGCAACATATTGCTGCTAGGGTACGTATGTATAACAAGCTTATTGGCTTAGTTATTTGTCTTTATGTTTACAGTCATGTTTTGTAGCTAAAATATCATATGTTTACATATTAATATGAGAACATGAACTGTAGGAGTCTGAGTCTCAAGGTCAACCTATCAATTGGTTGGATGTGTATGTGGCCACCCGTGATGGTCTGCCTGATGCTGTTTAGATAGCGGTAATAAGTTAACTTTAAACATATTATAGTCATGTTTTTTAGCATTTCGTATTTATTTTTAACTATTTATTTGTTGACCTTCTGACAGGACACTTATAAGGGCTTAATGAACGAGCGCTATCCTGAAGGCACCCCGCGTCCAGCGATTGATCAAGAATTATGGGAGAGGGCGTCCGTCCTGAAGAAAAATTATGTTAAAGGCCAAGGACAAAGACGACGCCCGACCATCAGTGGCACAGGCAGCTCTGCTACCCAGTCTACACAGTCTACACAGTCATCAGGTCATCCAGCCTATCATACTCCTGCTGACTGTGTGAGAGCGATCTGTCAAAATCGTGATCTTCTTCTTATACTGGGCGGGCATCTGCATTCTCTGAATCCTGATGACTTGGCAAAGGCAGTGGCGGAAGCAGCAGCATCACAGCATCAGGGTGGCGACCAGGTACTTTTAATGTTTCATTACGTACATTGTCTATTATTTAGCTTTCCCCAAGTCATAGCAGTATCAACACATGTAACATATATGTTTTATTCTTTTGTTAATTACAGGGTACTAATTTAAATGATCCATGAAGAGCTAGACCAGTCATGCATGTTAGATTTGTAAAGCCTTGTTAGACTTGTTTTTTAGATTTTTAAAGCCTTGTAATCTTTTAAACTACTTATCTTTGGACTGTATTGGTTTACGATTCTATTATATGGATGTTTACGATTGTATTGTGTTGTGTTGATTTAGATTCATTCTTTGGACTGTATGTATGGATGGATGTTTATCATATAGTAGTTATCATGGATGGATGGATGCTTATATATACTGCTGTGTGTTGGGATAAAAAGCAGGTACAAAGCAGGTTATTTTTGGGAAATCAATAAAACAGGAAAAATATTTTAAAAAAAAAAACAAAGTCAGCGACCTCGTGCGGTCGCTGATACAGTATTAGCGACCGAGTAAGGTGTTTCTACTTTAGCGACCGCTTGCGGTCGCTATTACCGGTCGCTGACACGTGTGCCAAATCACGTCTGACACATGACTCAGCATGAGTCAGAATAGCGACAGCTGAGGTCGCTGATTGCGGTCGCTAAAAATCCGGTCGCTATTGTTGGTCGCTGATGTCATTTTAGCGACAAGATTTTCTGCGACTACTATTAGCGACTGCATCCGGTCGCTAATACCCATCTGCGACTATATGCGGTCGCAGATGTGCGGTCGCTGATAAGCCTTTTTGTTGTAGTGAATGCGGAAAGATGAGTACATTTTATAGATTTTCACCAGTAATCTGCCTCTTCACGCAACATAAAGGTGGCAAAGGGAACCTTTTGCTCATCTGAGCATCCAAAGACATCAAATATCTTGGTGATCTACTTAATCCACGCCTCTGCCTTAAGTGGCTCTGGCTTTCCCAAAAACTCCGGTGGTCCCAACTCCTTGAATTGCTTAGCAGTGACCAACCGTGAGTTACCAATGTTTCCACTTGCATTTTGAACAGGAGTATCTCTCGTTTGATTTTGCATGAATTCTAGAAAGTTTCTAAACATACCATCGTTCGTCATTTGGTCGGTGTTGTTGTTTACATGAGGATTATTACCTTACTGATGCACATTGTCCTGGTTATTGATTGGCGGTGAATCAACGGTCTTATGTGCTCCATTGCTTATCTCAACATTTTCAGATGTCGTTTTCAAACACTGTCACAAAACAAGGGTTAATTGACATGGCACATATTATCTCTATATTCTTACCGACCAATTAAATAACAAATAAGCTTTGGTAGGTCATACTAGCGAAGGATTTACCCGTCTCTCCCCTCCTAGTTCTAGCCTCACATCTCAGTCAGGGATCATATCCCTAAGCTTTGATACCAACAGTGACGCCTGCAAAATTGGTATACACAACCCATTTTGAGTCGCCAAATACATGGTACAGAACTTAAATACAAACTTCATTTATACAATACGACAAAACGTAGCTGAGAGTTTTAACACGAATATTGTCACGTAGACAATATCCAAACTCAAATGGAATCCTCATTACAATTATTATCACACTATTTCATAGAATAGTGAGGACTAATATAGCAACCATCTTGGACCGTCACTCCATTCCTCGACTATTCCCAACTATATTCTCATTTCCTGAAGAGAACAATGAAAAAAAAGGGTGAGCTCAACTAGCCCAGTATAGAATATTATGACTAAGATACTGCAGAATAAATTTTCCTTAGCCTTCAACAGTATAAAAACTGATAGAATACAATAGACAACAAGTTTAACAGCAGCAGAACAAACAATCCATTAGAAGAGTTAAGTAGAACATGGCGTCTACTATTTTCTATGATTTAAAAGTTCATCATCAATATTTTATTTTTGCAATATAATTTAATAAATAATCCACATCACCGAATTATCCATGCACTTCGGGCCAATGATATTTGTTAGTATCACATCCATGAATTATCCATGCACTACGGGCCAAATATATTCATTATTATCATATCCACGAACTTTTCATGCACTACGGGCCAATGATATTCGTTAGTATCACCAGTGGTCATGATCATGCCAAACAACAATTCATCTTTACACCCTTGGCCGAAGAGAACCCATGGTCATGATCATACCAAACAACTGTCCATCAATGTACTACGGGCCAATGAGGACTTTTAACATATCATTTGTAACATTACATAATTATACCGACACATAATTCCTGGTCATAATCATACCGATCAACAGTCTATCTATGCACTACGGGCCAAAAATAACTTTCATTACAATATAAGCATGAGGATGATGACAATGATATCAGCATTCAATTAAATGAGATCAAGGATAAATTTTAAAGATTTATAATTCAATTTATCCAGAGTTTAAGAATGTCCAAATTGTCAACATGATACTACTTTGTGGAGTAAAATTCAAGAATAATATTCATGCATCAAAAATAATTTGGATAGAAAAAAAATCAATTTTTGTCGTGAATAGTACCCCGAGTGAATAGTACTCGAGTGAATAGTACCTCGTGAATAGTACCCCGTGAATATTACCGTATGTATGAATAGTACCGTATTTATGAATAGTACCGTATGTATGAATAGTACCCATGAATAGTACTCTGACATGAAAAGATTAAAATTTAACAAGAATGTCCAGAAAAATATTTTAGTGAAACGATACTAGATGAAACGTAAATTTCAAGGATATTCTACTAATTTCAAGGAGTATAGAAGCAATACTTACCAACATGAGTGTAGAATTAGGAATATGACACGAAATAATATCACTTACATACTACAGAGTATGGAAGAAAATATTATTTATACGAATATTGAACAAAAATAATATCACTTACAACTGTTGAACGAAAATAATATTCATTACGAATATTGAACGAAGATAATATTCCTTACGAATATTGAACGAAAATAATATTACTTACGAATATTGAACGAAAATAAAATTCCTTACGAATATGAAAAATAATATCGTAAGCGAATATGAAATAAATAATACCCCTTATCTTAAAAGGAGAGTAATTTCGACTGGTATAGCAGAGATATTTTCAAAGAAAACTTGTACTATTTTCTACACTCAAACCTTCCTTAAACTCTAAAGAAATACGCTCAATATTATAGAAGAAGAATTATCTGATTCTGGTGTGATTTTCTTTTCTAAACCGAGCATCCTATTTATAGGAGAATGACATGATACTATTTGAATTTAGAAAATCACGGACCAACAATAATGATTCACGGGCGCAATTCACCGACTGAATTCGCTGATTTTTTTTTATTTTACTATGTTGCACTATGCAAACACTATGCAGTATTATGCAATACAATAAAATATAATATATTCTATTTTACATAAAAAACAAAACTTATATATATATATATATATATATATATATATATATATATATATATAATAAAACAAAACCTAGATAACTTTCTCCCGACGATTTTGAAAAATGAGTAAGTGGGGGTTCATGTAATAAGTCAAATTTACAACAAATACTTCATAAAAAATTCCTCTATTTATTTCAATTATCTTGGCTTCAGTAAACACATTTTTAATAACATTTTTTTCATCATTGATATTATAACTCACAATATTAACAATCAGATCATTCCCAGGAAAGAGGGGATTTTCCAATAAGGATTTCTCCTTATTGGCGCACAATTAGGTGACAAAACCCCTTTCCTCGATAGAACTTTTTAGACATCGTCAATAATGCAAATAATAATATAAATAACTTTATCGTCTCTATTATTGATTTAATAATATAAAATATTGTGACAATAATTGAATCAATAATGTGAGATACTGTGCAACAATTACTGTGGCAATAATTGAACAAAACTGAGTGACTTCTCACGTAAGCATCAATAATCAAAGATACTGTGCAATACCGTATGCTGCTGTACAACCACGCGTATTATTGTACTTCTATCACCGGGTATTTCAACAGTTAACGGTAAAATTTTTGCCGTTATTTTTATAAAAAGTTACTTCTGTCGTTTTCTAACTCCAAAAATAATTCTGTTGTGGGGTCCACCAATGATTGTGACGTCGTACGAATATTCTCCGACCAAACGAATATTTTATGACAACTTGCTTACTTTATAAAATTTACAAATATTACCCACAATTATAATATTATATCAAATCCACACCTTATTATTCAAAATAACATTTAGAGAAAAATTAATATTTATTCATAAAAGTTGGGGTCTTACAAGTTTCCACTCAAAATGGTAAACAAGAGAAGCTATCATCAAGCTCACCACCCTGTGTACTAGAGGAATTTCGGGACAAATTCGACGACCCGAACTAAACGGAAGAAATGAGAAATGTTGCCCTTTGAAATCCAATTCATTATCTAAAAATCTCTCGGGAGTAAAACATGTGGGCTCGTCCCAAAACTCGGCATCTCGAGCAATTGCCCATAGGACTGATTATTCGGTTATAACCGAACCGAATAAGCTATTCGGTTATAACCGAATATCGAAATATTCATAATTTCACTATCTGAACTACTAACCGAATTAGGCAATAACTGAATAACTGAATTGTAAATTAGGGTATTTCGGTTAACCGAACCATGAATAATCCATTGAAATAAATAAATTCCATGAATACATTGCAGAGATCATAATATTCGTTTCGGAGACAAGGGTCCTCCCATGTCCCTCCGGGTTTTAAAGTTTACAGAACTAACAGAAATACAGATGAAGAACTTGTTGATTACTACCTTAGGAAAATGATTGCTTCAAAAAGAATCGATCTAGATGCCATCAAAGATGTAGATTTTTACATAATCGAGCCATGGCCCAGAGTTATCGAGGTTGAACAGAGTCGCCGACTCGCCGTCGCCGACTCGCCGCACAGGGAGAGGCCGAGGCGCGGAATTGCTAAGGGTGAGACGTTGAGATCGTGAGAGGTGGAGAGGAATAAACGGCGAAATCAGAAGTCGAAAGTAAGAGTCGAAACTTAGATCTTGATTCGTGAGAGGCTGAGAGGAAGAGGAATTGGATTTTGGATTTGGGATCTGAGATTTGGGAATGGAAATTAGGGGGAGATGAATTAGGGATTTGGGATCTGGAATTCATGAGAGGCGAAGAGGAAGAGGAATTGGATTTGGGATCTAGGATTTGTGAATTCTATAGTCATATCCTGATATACAGATACAAATACAATTATAAAACTATTATTTTTTTTAATTAATAAATTCGATAATTTGGATACCCGAACCTGTTTTTTAAAATCGAATCCGAAATCGAATACCGAGCAGTAAATCGGATATAACCGAAATTAGAAAAAAAAAATGAAAAACCGAAATAATTCGGTTAAAAAAATGCGGTTGTATTTTATAATTCGATTTTATCAGTGTTTTGCTCACTCCTAATTGCCCATACATTCACCAAAACTTGGGTATTTTTAGGTATTGAGTAACCATTTAATTTTACGGTCTTATGGGGCACGAGAAATGGGACGGCCAGGTGCAGCCGCATTGTTTCTTTTACCACCGCCTGCAAGTTGGAGAGTCAAAGGATATCAGTTTCATCTATTCTTCCTTTAGTCATCACCGAATCTGTAATTTCCTTGCGTAGCTTGATCATTACGTCAGGGTGGAGTATTAATTTAGTGATTGCCCATTCACTTGTGTTGATACTAGTTTCTGTTCCCGCCAAGAACAACTCCTGAAAAACGTACAAATTAAGAAAAATTGTTTTACTTTTATTTGACGAAACTTGACAATCAACCAACTCTATTGGACAGTCAAACAGAATATGTACCACACATACCACTAGTAGAACTTGGATGTGTTTTAAGTTGAACTGCGACTCATTTTCTTGGCTAAAATCAAGAAAAAAAATCCAAGAGATCCCCATGTATTAGACTCTATGGCGTTAATTTATCGCAAAGTCCCTCAAGATTTCCAACCATAAGCGGACGTGGCCTTGAGCCTCATTCCTTGAGGATCATAAGCTTTAAGCAAAGGAAAATAGCCTGCCACATTGAATTTGGCAGCAATTTCCATAATAGTTGTCACTGCAGTCTTAAATCCATTGGCATCTTTGGACCTAAATTCAGCCACATTCTCATAAAAACAAGTGTTTGACATTTGATTTATAGTCGCGGTTAATTCTAACTTGCTAATACCCACAGCTTCATCTCCTCCCAATTTGCTAACTTCCTTAACATGTTCAACCATTTCTTGCATGACTTTGTGGCGAAGCTCACGTAACGTGTCTATCTTTTGTCTGTTTGTCAATAAAGTATTAAGGATTTGTCGAATTAAACGCCATAGGTCTCCGATGGCAGCCATGCCACCTCGTGTGCCGAGTGGTCTAGTTCAGTGATGGTGTCGGGTATTATTCTGCCTGAAAAGGCCTTGTCATATTTTTGTAGGAGCTCTTTCGCCATCTCGGCAGAGGAAGCCACAATTTTAGTGACACTGCCTCGCCGGATGGTCATGAGGGGACTATATTTGTTAGCTAGCTTGGCCAAAGACTCGTGGGGATTCGGAACGATATTAAAGAGATTTCCAAATATGGGGAGGCCATTGGGACCTGGTGGATGGTTTCTTTTACGAAATAATGGAAGGCAATATTGGAAAATAAGCAAAACCAACAAGGAGCAAGAAAGAAAACTCAACAACTCCATGTATATTAGTATTACTAGTTGTTTCTGCCTTTAGTTAATTATTTCTGCTATATATAGAGACGGAGCTATAGTTTTTCCATTTGTTTCACAAAAATTGTCTTATTTAGAAAATTTACAAATATTAAGAACATATTTTTATACTATTTTACCTCTATGATAATTAATGAAATTTTAATTTAGCAATTGTACCATAATAGTGAAATTATGAGGACAAACTTGAGAGTATTTTTTTGCCATTTTATACTACGGAGTATTTTTTATATATATTGCAACAAAAATATGTCAATTTTTGTTTCAAGTAAACACAGTAAATATAGTATGTTAATTTATAAAAATACATTAGAAATTAATTAATGTATGTTAGGGTGATTTTGGGCTCAGAATATACTAACTGCCACCTAGGATGTGGGGTTGGTTGTGGGTCAACAAAATGGTTCAATGTGTTGATGACGGAGCAGGATGGGGGTGGGTCTTGGATCAGATCTTTAGGGCAAATGATCAGGTATCAGCCCTGCCGAACCGTTATATATAACAATATTAAAAGACAAAATAAACAATAAAAAGAACACTTATCAGGGAGGTGAATATTCACAGATGGCCATCAGATGGACTTGTTGATTGATTGTTTGACTAGGAAGTAGCCCATCCCAAGAGCATGCATGTTTAAGAGTATGACAAAACCTGAAGTAGCATCATAGATAGCGGTGAGCAATTCGGTTATAACCGAACCGAATAATTTATTCGGTTATAACCGAAAATCGGAATTTTCTTAATTGTACTATCCGAACAACTAACCGAAATTAAAAAATAACCGAATAACCAAAAACCGAAAACCAAATAACCTAATTTACAAGTGATTATTTCGGTTAATAACCGAACTTAAGTTCCACTATATCAAACAAAAAAAATCAAGGAGACTTGTAATAATTTCTGTTGTTCATGACACAGAACAAGTTTTGAAAATAATTGATCTTCTCAGGTAAGAACTATTCCAGATTGAATAATGGAAGGGAGAAACCCACAATCCCCATCAATCGTGGAGACTGGAGACCACTAAAACACATTTAACGAAGAAATTAAACAAACTAATTGTATAACACCAAGTCACCAACTTAAAAACTGCAATTATACACACCCACCAAAAACCAAAAAGGTAATCTTCAAAAGGAGAGGAGTTTGAACATGTAAAATCATCATATACACAGAAAAAGACAATAACTAAATCATAGTTCGTCTACAAAATCAAACCCATATCCTTAACAAACCCATCAAGTAAAACAACAATCTTTTGCTTGCAAAATGGGAGAAAAATTACAGTAATAATTAGTTAATGCAAAGATATGATACAGATATTAAAGAAGAGCAGTTCACACTGTTCAACAGTGGAGAAAAAGTGATGAGAAAGCACGGTTTGGATTTTAGGTTCCTTCGTTTGAAGAGATTTCAAGCCCCAGGTACAGAGCTTATCCTAACAGTGATGAGAAATTGAGATTTGAGATTTGAGAGGGGCAGAGACTCGTAAGTTGTAAGTCGTAACTTCGTAAGCTTGAATCGGAGGCGGAATTGCAGAGGCCAGAGTGGGGGATACTCATGAGTTTGCAAAGCGAAGCTGTGGCTATGAAGATTGAAGAGGCGGAATTGGAAATTTGGGATTTAGGGATTTGGGTTTGGGTTAGGGCTGGGTTTGAGAGTGGGAGTCTGAGAGAGGCGTCAGGCGATAGAAGAGTAGTTTAATTAAGAGAAGTTTTTAATTTTTTTTTATTAGAATGCCTATTCGGTTATTCGGGTAACCGAATATCACAATTTTAATAACCGTATCCAAACCCGAAAAACTGAATAGTAAAACGGTTATAACCGAATTATAAAAAATAACCGAATAATCGAAATAATTCGGTTAAAAAATTTCGGTTATGTTCGGTTATTCGGTTTTACCTGTTTTTTGCTTAGTCCTAATCATAGATCTCAGGGAAGATGAGAGCCCTGGGGATCGGAGGTTGTAGTAGTTATTCTTGGCTGGTTTTCTTAGTGTTTTTTCTCTATCTTTCTAGATTTCTAGATCCATATTCTTCCATAGATCATCCCTTAGGTTCCCTTCTCCTTCTTCGTGTATATTTTTTTGTATGGGAGTGTGTTGCATCTAATCTCCCTCTGGTCTTTCACCGATCTATTTCATTCTCTCTCCTACTTGGTTATATTTTTGCTATATCCTTGCCAACCATCCTACTCTATTTTCCACATGTCTAATAGGTTATGTTTCTCTTCCCTCTTCCCCAATTAATGGTTCTCATCTCTTTATAGGGTGGGTCCCTCTTAGAATTTGTCCCACATTAGGTAGCACAATCTATTACTATTCATAGGGATATCTATAGATATTTCTCTCAATATACACTACAAGAAAAAAGGTTATTTCTGATAGAATTATTTCTGTCGAAAATAACCTAAATCCTGATGGTAAAAGTTGTCGTAATTAATTCCGTTGTAAATATTGTAAAGAAAGACTTAATGTGGCGCGAGCCTTCCCTGATCAGTTATTCTTGACGGAAACTTTCATAGGAAATAAAACCCCATCTTTTCATTACACAGTTCGCAACCCTTGGTCTTATTTCAATTTCTCCTCTTCACAAATCAACCTTTCAGAGCAAAAAATTTTTTTGCAGTAACCCAAAGTGGCCTCCTCAGATTGCAACCTCCTTTCCCAGATCGGCGGAAACATCCCCGCCCCTCTCTATTCCTCTTTTTCCTATTCTCTCTCTCCGCTCCCTCTAACCCTAGCCCAAAAAATTAGTGGCGGTGGCGGTGGCATAGTTGTAAGACCCCAACTTTTATAAATAAAGATGAATTTTCTATAAATATTATTTTTAAATATTATGGAGTTAATTTGATATAATGTTATAGTTGTGGGTAATATTTATAAATTTTACAAAGTACGCAAGTTGTTATATAATATTCGATTGGTCGGGAAATATTCATTTTAACAGGGAATATTCGTACAACGACACAATCATTGGTGGACCCCACAACGAAATTATTGTCGGATTGAGAAAACGACAAAAATATTTTATTAAAAATAACGGCGGAAGTTTTACCATTGTTACTGTTGAACTACTCGGTAGTAAAAGTACAGTAATACGTGTGGTTGCATAGTAGCACACGGTATTGATTATTAATGCTTATGTGAGAAGTCACTCAGTTTGATTCAATTATTGTCAGTTAATAATATGAATTATTTAGTGATAATGACGTTTTGTTTTATTCGTATTATTAACGTAATAAAACAGAAACATCTTTTTATATAAAACAGAATACTTTATTAAAGTTATTCTATAAATAGAATATATTATATTTTATTTAAAAGATTTTTCTTTAAATATGGACCGTCAGATTAAAGTAATCAATCTGGACCGTTCATAGATTAGTTACTATGCATTCTATTTTTCTATAAATAGCAGCTCATTCCTTCATTATTTCTTACGAATTCACTGAACTCTAGAGAGTGAAACTATAGAGAGAAACTATAGAGAGAGAGAAGAAGAGTATTCTGCTACTTAACTACTTCCTTATTTCAGCTCTTCTTTAAAACGGTAAGGGGTGTTATTCTTTCTTATTCATGAAGAGAACTGTTGTTATTCCATTTCTTATTATTCTGTTGGAATAACCTGTATACGCGGATCTACCCTATACTTGGTGACATTCTTCTATTATTCTGTTGGAACATCCTGTCTGTGTGTTTTACACCGGACCTGGTTCCGTTTTTATTATTATTCTGTTGGAACATCCTGTCTGTGTGTTTTACACCGGACCTGGTTCCGTCTTGTTATTATTCTGTTGGAACATCCTGTCTGTGTGTTTTACACCGGACCTGGTTCCATTATTTATTATTCTGCCAGAATATCCTGTCTGTGCGTTTACGCCGGACCTGGTTCCATTATTTATTATTCTATTGGAATAACCTGTTTGTGCGGTCTATCGCATGCATGGTGATTTCTTTTGTTATTCCATTCTTTATTGTACTCAGTTGGTTAAGTTTTGACTTCTATACTCCATGAAATTTGTGAAATATCATTGATAATTGCGTTTCATCCAGTATCTTTTCATGAAAATATTCTTCTAAGCATTCTTGAATTTTACTCCACAAAGCAGTATCATGTTGACAATTTGGACGTTATTAATTCCTGGATAAACTAATTCTTGAACTTGTTTTATTGAATTCTTATATCATTGTCATCATCCTCATGTTCATAAAATGTTGAAAGTCATCTGTGGCCTGTAGTGCATAGATGGACTTGGTATGATTATGACCAGGGATTATTCGGTATAATCATGACCGTAATGTTACAAATGATGTGGTAAAAGTCATCATTGGCCCGTAGTGCATTGATGGACAGTTGTTGGCATGATCATGACCATTAATGAATACACGAATATCCTTGGCCGTAGTGCAGGGGTGATTCGATGATGTGGATTATTTTATTAAGCTGAGTCACAGCGATAACAGTGTTGAAAAATCTTTTAAATCATAAAAGATAGTAGAGTTTATTTTCTACTTGACTCTTTTAATGGATTGCTTGTTCCACTGCAGTTAAACTTGATGTCTATTATATTTTATCAGTTTAACATTGTTGAAAGCTAATGATAATTTATTCTGCATTATCTTAGTCATAATATTTCTTACTGGGCTAGTTGAGCTCACCCTTTCTTTCACTGTTCTCTTCAGGAAATGAGAACGTAGCTGGGGCAAGTCGGGGAACGGAGTGATGGTTCGAATGATAGTATTAGTTAGTAGTCCTCACTATTCTATGTAATAGTGTGTTAATAAATGTAATGAGGACTCCTTTTGAGTATGAATACTCTCTAGAAGATAATATTTGTATTCAAACTCACAATTTATGTTTTGTCGTATTGTACACGACAGTTGTATTAATAAGTTGTATTTGTATTCTGTACAATGTATCTGACGACCCAAGATGGGTGATGTATACCTAATTTTGGGGGCGTCACAAATACTCTCTATGACTTTTATATGAATACTCTCTTTGACTTTTATATGAATGAAGAATGAATTTAATTTTAAGAACTTGAGAATGATTGAAGTTGAAGATGAAGTTATTGTTTTGGGTAGATTTGGAACCTATTTATAGGTTTCCAAATACCCCTTTGAAGATATATATATCCTTTCAAAAGGTTACATCATGTTGAAAGGTTACATCCTTTTGAAAGGTTACATCCCTTTGAAGAGATACATCACTTTGAAATGTTACATCCCTTTGAAAAGATATATCCCTTTCAAAAGGTACATCCCTTTGAAAAGGTATGAACCAAAGGTCACACCTATTGGTTTTATTTCATTCATTTATATATATATATATATATATATATATATATATATATATATATATATATATCCAACAATCCCCCATATTAATGAAATTTGGGTAAATTAATGCAAATGAATACGTAGACAGACTTAGAGAGAGTATCAGTGAACAAAAAATACTGAATTGGTGAAGGTAACTTGTGGCCTTGAACCTTTCCTAGTGAGAGATTATCGGATTTACTGGCCAATCAGTGAATGTGATGTCTTAAACTGTTCAACCTTCAATACAAGAAAAAGGCTTATTTGAGACCGCATTCGGTCGCTGATAATCATCTGCGATCGGACCCGGTCGCAGATAGTCGTCGCATAAAATCTGGTCACTGGAATGCACATCAGCGACCACTATTAGCGACCAAAGTATGTGCAACTGATATTAGCGACCGAAATTATCGCTAAGCTGAGTCAGCATGGTTCAGGGCCAAAGGCTGACGTGGGCCACGTGGCAGCGACCGCCATCAGCGACCGCACGGGGTCGCTAATACCCTCATGTGATTAGCAGTCACTAATAATTATCAGCGACCGCATGCAGTCGCTGATGTAAAACAACTTGGAAACCAAATTTTTCCTGTTTTGCAGATTTCAAAAAAAACTGTACCTGTTTTGTACCTGCTTTATCCCAACACACATGCACAACAATATAAGCATCCATCGTCCATATACCGACACATATACCAAACTAATATATAAACTATATAAACCTTTAAAAACCAATATGAATTGAATAAATATAAACAAATCTAATCTTAAAGTAACATACAGACATCCAAAGAATGAATATGAAAGTACAAGATTCATAAATAACTACAAAACAACACTAAGTCAGTCGTCATGCATCATTGTCTAAATTAGTTTCTCCTTGATCACCCTGTAATTAACAAAATAATAAAACAAGTTAGATATATAGTATATATGTTGATACTGGTATTATGACAATATACAACAAATTAAACACAACAATATATATATATATATATATATATATATATATATATATATATATATATATATATATATGTCGCTAATTTGATTGTAATAAATAAGATTGATTACCTCGTCGCCATCCCTATGCTGTGATGTTGCTATTGCCGCCACTACATTAGCTAACTCATCAGGACTCAGAGTCGCCAGATGCCCGCCCATTATACGAAGAATATCACGATCTCGACATATAGCTCTCACACAGTCAGCAGGAGTATGAATAGCTAGATGACTCGATGACTGTGAAGACTGGGTAGCAGAGCTGCCTGAGCCACTGAAGGTTGGACGTCGTCGTTGTCCTTGACCTTTGACGTAGTTCTTCTTCACAACAGACGCCCTCTCCCATAATTTTTGATCAATTGGCGGATGTGGAGTGCCTTCAGGATAGCGCTTATTCAATAAACACTTATAAGTATCCTGTCATCATGTTAGCAATTAAATAGTTAAAAATAAATTGGTAAAATTCTAAAGAATGACGTAAAACTTGATAAATAAGATCAAAGTTGTTAAAACTTATTACCGCTATCTGGATAGCATCAGGCAGACCATCACAGGTGGCCACGTACACATCCAGCCAATGGATAGGCTGACCTTAAGACTGAGACTCCTATACAAAACATATTCCAATATTACTAAGTAAAAATGTGATATTCTACAATTCATGATTGTAAACATATTAAAACTATTCATACGTATCCTGGAAGTGATATGCTGTAACTGTGAAATACTGCCGCCCTTGTAGGTTCCTTTAGTATTTTTGCCATCAGGTACACCCGAGGATCTGTTAGTAGCGGCAGTCTTGTATCTTTTGACCCAGCTCTCAGCTCTCCATTGGGCATACATCTCAGCCCATATGGACTGGGTGCACCACCAGGGGCTATGCTCGTGCATATAATCCTCTCCCTAGTCTGGATGGTCGATCGATGCATTGTAAAGAGCTTTTTGTCGTTCTTTGTTCAAATTGTCTTTGGTGCGGACGATGCACTTCTGCCAGAATAATGTCTGTATCACTGAAGCCTGCGCGTCCTCCCATTTATACCTTTTCTTCAAATAAAATAACAATAATAATATTAAAACGGTACTTTTAATATATAATCCAACACTACTAAACAATTATCCTTAGAATATTATATTATCTGTCATAGTTAAAAAAAAACCTAAAATTAAGCCCAAACTGCATCCTTGTGGGCGATAGGTGTGCTCGCCCACGTAATCACATGTGTGGGCCAATTCTGTAAGCACAGTTGTGAAATGCATTTGACGATCTTATTATCTGAAAAATCACTATAATATATAATAATTTACATCAAAGATAAATAGATATATTATAATATTTAAAGCAATTTACATTAGTTATATATCTTGTATCAATGGAATCTAAAATGCTTATATATAAATGATGCGGATATACGTGCTGTTCGGAGGTGGACGAATCTGAATAAGAATCCGATCATCCGGATTAGTAAGGGCCTTTGGCACATGATTAGGCCCCCTACCTAAGCCGCACTTTATTTGTACTGCTTTAGAAGCCATCTATATATTACAAATTTCAAGATGTTAGTATGAGTTATATTTGATTACATGTATATATGAATATAAAATGACAATAATGACATGAAATTGCATTTAAATAGTTAAGTACATAAACATGACAATGATATAAAGATGTTAGTATGAGTTATATTTGATTACATGTATTTATGAATATAAAATGATAATAATGACAGAAAATTGCATTTAAATAGTTAAGTACATAAACATGACAATGATATAAAGATGTTAGTATGAGTTATATTTGATTACATGTATATATGAATATAAAATGACAATAATGACAGGAAATTGCATTTAAATAGTTAAGTGCATAAACATGACAATGATGTAAAAAATATGTAATGCTAAACATACATTTCATTTGTTCAAGTGTCAATGTCTGATTCAGAATCATCTTGTATACGTATTGCAGATTCATAACCATCATCTGCTTCAGATTCAGTCAATAACTCTTCCTCCTCAGTATTAATGTCATCTGACACAAGTATTGACTCAGGATCTAATTCATGTGGTTCATCTCCACCATCTAACTGGAGCATCTGCTTTTGGTAAATCTCCCCATCAACTACTTTTACACGACTGCGCACGGGAGTATGAATTACAACTTGCCAATCTGTAGGCGGTCTATCCTTTTTCCTAACAGGACTAGGAGTGTAGTATACTTGTACTATTTGAGTTGATAAAACAACGGTTCGTTGGAGTACGCAGACCTATGGAGGTCAATATCGACGATTCCATGTCTGTCAACACGTATCCCTTTTTCTGAATCAAACCAACGACAATTGAACAAGTTAATATGACCCCCATATGTGCCCTTGTACGATAACTCTACGATTTTCTCCAACTCCCTATAAAAGACACGACTAAGCTCATTGTAACAATCTCCTTGGACATACACTCCAGAGTTCGTTGTTCTTTTATTGCGCCTATATGCCTTTGTATGAAATTCACAACCATTTATTTTGTAACCATTGCGGCTGACTTGGTCCCTGTCTGGTCCCATAGCTAGGACTTGTACATTAGTCGGAATCGTTGATCCCTCAGTCAGAGCCTACAAAAACTCCATCTTATTAAATGAAGTCATAGTTAATATGGAGTATATATAGATATATATGTCGTGTTTAAGAAATTGAACTTACTTTGTCCTTTAGCCAAAGTGCAAATTTTTTATCACGATTGATTTGAATATCTTTATCAATTATGCTGGGATGCTTCACTTTTAACTCGTCATCGTATAATCTATACAATGTTATAAACATTAACATATTGGAATGTATATTACATGTCATTGAAAGTTAAGGGATAAATTTTCAAGTTTGCATGTGTACCTCACAAATTCGTCAATCTCCTCGCAATTGAGAAGAATGTAAGTATGTGCAACATGTAATTCTTGCTCAGGGAGGAATATGCGCTTCCCTTTCCATAAGCGCGGCCCGATAGACCAAATACAGAAAGCCAACCATTTAGTTCAACATTTCCCCCATCATCATGTCTTGAGACTCGATTGGACTTTGTCAAGAGTTCGTTCGGAAAATAGTCTAAGACAAACGTAGATATCTTATCGAAACTATATGCCTCACATATCTACCCCTCGACATAAGCTCTATTCTTCACCTTCCTCTTAAGGTTTCCCATCACCCTCTCGAAAGGGTACATCCATCTATATTGACCTGGACCCCCAACACAAGCTTCATAGGAAAGATGGATGTGCAAAAGCTCCATGGAGTCAAAAAACCAGGTGGGAATATTTTTTCCAGTTTACATGTGATCTCTATGATGTTCTTCTCAAATACAGACATGTCCTTCTCATTTAATATTTTTGAACATAAATCTTTGAAGAAACGACTAAGATTCATCAAAGCATCCCATATTGGTTTATCAAGCAGATCTCGAAATGCTATAGGCACGAGTCTCTCCATGAACACATGACAGTCATGACTCTTCATCCCTTGTAATTTCCCACCCGTAACACACCTTGCAATGTTTGACGCATATCCATCTGGTAGTTTCAGAGACTTAACCCATGTGCACACATCTTCAGCTTGTTTTTTGGACAATGTGTACCTTGCATGCGGTTTGACAATCTTACCATTAGTAGATTCATAAAGTTCTAATCCAGGACGCTTACAAATATCTTTCATATCCAAACGTGCCTTATCATTATCTTTTATCTTCCCCGTAACATTCATCACGGTGTTAAACACATTGTCGAACACATTCTTCTCAATATGCATCACATCTAGATCATGACGAATCAAATTTGTAGACTAATAAGGCAGTTCCCAAAAGATGTTTCTCCGAACCCAGTTATAAGATTCGCCAAACCCATTGATTATGAAGTAACAATCACAGGCCAACATGAGTACGGAACAGCTAAGTGGACAAACGGTTTGAAACCATTGGTGGACAATCCAAGCCTCACATTTTTAGGTTCCAATGCAAACCCAAGATGTGCTAAGTTGAAATCTTTCCAAGCCTGCCCATCTGCAGGATGATTTAGTTCTCCATCTTTAGCTGGAGATTTCGTATGCCAACTCATATGTTCAGCTGTTCTTGAAGACAAGTACAATCTTTTTAGCCGATGTGTTATTGAAAAATACCTTAGAATCATAAACGGTATAGTTGATTTTTTTTGTAGTCACACCCTCTTTATTAGGCCTAAACCGATCATGACTGCAAAACGTGCACCTTGTCATCTGTTCATTTTTCTTATAAAATAACATGCAATTGTTGGGACATGCATTGGCCTTTTGGTATCCAAGGCCCAACTTATTCACCATTTTCTTACAAAAGTAATAGTTATTAGGTAATTTCTCACCGTCAGGCAACATACTCTTAATGGCCTTCAAGAGCGGCTCAAAACACTCATGGCTCATGTTGTGATCAACCTTGATATTAAGTAATGTCGCCACTACAGACATTTTAGTGTGTTTGGTGCAACCATGCCACAATGTCTCGCTACCCTCGTCTAACAACTTAAAGACGTCTTTGGCATCAGAATTCATAGGTTGCTCTCTGCCTTGTTCCCAATCAAAATCTTGCCCTGCAATATCATGAACCATTTCATTCATACGATGAGTACTACTGACTGGATTGTGTACTTTTGTGATGCCACCATCTCTTCTCTGCTCATGTGCCCACCAGTATTCTTCGTAATTTTTCATGAACCCAGAAACAAGTAAATGATAGTTTACCACGTCTTTGTCCATATAATTTACATTCTTACACTTCAAACACGGACATCGTATCTTGTTCTGACCATTCACACATTCTGGGTGACTATACGCATACTCCAAAAACACTTGACAACCAACTCTAAATTCAGCTGTAGCACTTATTTGGGCACTTGACTTTCGTCGTGCCATCCAACTACGGTCTGAATAGAGGTCCATGATACCACGGTACCTACTACAGACAACATGAGCTTATTAATGTATAACATGATTGTAAGCATATGACTTGAGCATACTTGTAACCATATGACTTGAGCATACTTGTAACCATATGACTTGAGCATACTTATAAGCAAATGATTAACATTTAAGCATAGTTGTAAGCATATGACTTGAGCATAATTGTAAGCATATGACTTGAGCATACTTGTAAGCATATGATTAACATTTAAGCATACTTGTAAGCATATGAATTGAGCATACTAGCTAGTAAACATATGACTTGAGCATACTAGTAAGCACATAAAGTGCTCGTTAATATTATAAATGTTCGCAACTACCCGACCAACAACATTTTTTTGCCAGAGTCCACTATAATATAGACTAGCCACACGCACGACGGCATGTATATATGGTCATTTCTAGGCACCCAAGACACAAACCAAGAGAAATATATAAATTCCCAATATAATAAGACCAAAACAATAACTAATGAATGCAAATTAAAGTAGTAAAAAGTTCAGGACTATACTACAAATTCAGAGTTCTAAAAACTCGCGCTTTCATTTTTGCAAGCTTCTTTCTTTACTATACACATGAGCTAAATAATTAACTTACTTCTGATTAGAACACTTATCTCTTAGTTCTTTAACTTAGGAGTATGATATTGCTTTTGTTCATTAATATCTTTATGGGTTCGGTGAGAAACTAAGCACATGTTACTTAGTTTATTTTAGCAGTGAATATCTAATGAAATTGAAGTTAGTTTATTTTAACAATAGAAAACTTCCTAAATGCTGCTTAGTTTATTTATTATATCATTTATTATATTTTATTATTTTAATTATATTTTGTAGTGGAACTAAGCAAATGCTACTTAGTTTATTATATTATATTTTAATATTATATTTTAATATATTTAATATGATATTATATTTTTGTTTAATATTATAATTTATTATATTTATATGATATTATATTTTAATTTATTATATTTTATTTTAATATAATATTTTACTATATTGTATTGTATTGTATTTTAATAATATATTTTATATTATTTAAGTTTAATATTATAATTTATTATATTTATATGATATTATATTTTATTTTAATATAATATTTTACTATATTGTATTGTATTGTATTGTATTTTAATAATATATTTTATATTATTTAAGTTTAATATTATATTTTATTATATTTGCATGATATTAAATTTTAATTTAATTATATACTTAATCATATTTAATATATATTATATGTCAAATATTAAATGGTATTCATCCATAATAATATCTTTACTTTAATTATTAGTACTACTACTTTAACCCAAAAATAGAGATATTTGAACACCCCATCCCACCCCCCCCCACCCCCCCCCACCCCACCCCAAAATAAAAAAAAAGATTATTGATTGTCATTTGATAAAAAAATGATCAATTTTAGGTTTAGAAGTGTTCTGCGTTTGAATACTATTATTTATTAACAATGCCTAAAATTGATCACCATCCCATTACTATGGATCTCATTATTCTGAGCAAGCTGAACATATAGAGGCCTCAGTATAATGTGCAACTCATGCAATTCATTAATTTACTTTTATTTTTCAAGTAAAACCTTACAATATCATTTTTTAAAATTCAAAATTCAAAATCAACATAATAATTAAAAACTACTTATAATTTGCAAATTAACTCAAAAGAGTCGAAATGTAACAACCGAGAAATTTAGATTTATTATAAAATAATTTTATTTAATTAATTAATGAATAAAATTATATTATATGTTATTATTATGTTTTAATAAGATGAGTGTTGCTCTATAACCTAAAAGTATTGGAATGTCGTAGTATCCTGGCTACGTGAAGAAATTATAGTATTTGAATTTCCAAGACAAAAATAAAAGCTTTCCGAGAAATTTTCTGAAAAATGATAAACTATAGTGTTTGAATGTCATAGTATTCTGGCTACGTGAAGGAATTATAGTATTCTGGCTACGTGAAGGAATTACAGTTCCCCAATATGCTTCCAAGTTCAATGAACTAGCGAGGTTTGCTCCACATCAGGTGGACACTGAGGTGAGGAAGGCTATGAGGTTTGAGCAGGGCTTGAAACCCTGGCTCTATAGTCGGATATCTGTGTTCCAAAGTAACTCTTTTGGGATCATACTGGAGAAGACAATTATTTTCGAAGGTGGTAACGAGGCTCTAAACCAATACCACAAGGAGAAGAAGAACAATGGAAAGATGGATGGGGGAGTAAAAGTTAAAGGAGCCAGTGGTAGTGGTGAAGGCCAGAAGAGAAAGGGATTTAACTCTGGGAATATCGGAGCGAAGCAAGGGGATCCTAAGAGAAGGATGGAGGCGTGCAAGAACTGTGGGAAGACTCACTTAGGAGTCTGTTTCAAGGGGAAGGTCGTGTGTTACAACTGTGGACGTGAGGGGCACATTTCTCCTAACTGTCCAAGTCCGAAGAAAAATCATAGATTCTTCGTGTGTGGATCTACTGATCATATAGCGAAGAACTGCCCAAAGAAGGGGACGGACGGGAATAAGGGCGCTAATAGCGGTAAATTAGCTATTGATGGTCCATCACTGACGGGTAGGCCGATGGCCCGCACCTTTAACATGACGGTCCAAGATGCAGTTGCATCCGGGGATGTAGTTGCAGGTATTATCCCGATAAATAATATAAATGCTTACGTGTTATTTGACTCGGGTGCAACTTGTTCTTTCATAGCATGTGATTTTGCTAGACGCATAGGATTACTTCCCGAAAGATTGCCTGTACCTTTAAATATCAAGGTAGCGAACGAAGAAATAATTCATGTTGAAGATATTCATAGGAGTTGTTGTGTAGATATACGAGGTTGTAAATTGTCGGTAGATTTGATACCGATAAATTTGGGAGAATTTGATGTAATTTTCGGGATGGATTGGTTGTTTTACCATGGTGCAATAATATATTGCCAAAAAAAATGTGTAAACATTAGAACATTGAGACAACCAAATGTAGTGTTTTACGGTAATAAATCACTGGGACGTTCGTGTTGTTTGACCATGATACAAACTAGGAAGTTGTTGAGGAAGGGATGTGTAGGCTATTTGTGCCATGTATTTGATACCCAGAGAGTGGGAGCAACGATGGAGCAAATACCTATAGTGAAAGAATTCATGGATGTATTTCCAAGTGAATTACCGGGTCTTCCACTAGATAGGGAGACCGAATTTGTAATAGATATTGTGCCAGGAGCGGCACCAGTTTTTAGGGCACCGTATTGTATGGCGCCAGTGGAGATGAAGGAGTTAATGGTTCAGTTATAAGAACGGTTGGATAGAAAGTACATTCAACCGAGTTTTTCGCTGTGGGGAGCACCGGTAATGTTTGTGAAAAAGAAGGACGGATCATTACGACTTTGTATCGACTATCGAGAGTTGAACAAGTTGACGATAAAGAATAAATATCCATTGCCTAGGATCGATGATCTCTTTGATCAGTTGAAAGGGACAAAGTACTTTTCTAAAATAGATTTACGAATGGAGTATCATCAGTTGAAGGTTAGGATGGAGGATGTACCTAAGATAACATTCAGGACTCGTTACGGCCATTACGAGTTTCTGGTGATGTCATTTGGGTTGAAAAATGCACCAGCTGCATTTATGGATATGATGAATAGAGTGTTCAAACAATATTTGGACAAGTTCATCGTAGTGTTTATCGATGATTTTCTAATCTTTTCTAAGACGCCAGAAGATCATGCTGAACACTTAAGGATAGTGTTGGAAACACTAAGGAAGTAGAAGTTATATGTGAAATTCACGAAGTGTGAATTTTGGCTAGAAAGGGTACAATTTTTGGGTCATGTTATTGACTGAGAAGGAATTTCAGTGGATCCAGCGAAGGTAGAAGCAGTGATGAGTTGGGAACAGTCAAAAACGCCGACTGAGGTGCGGAGTTTCCTAGGGTCAGTGGGATAATATCAAAGATTTATCCAAGATTTTTCTAGGATAGCTACTCCGTTGACTAACCTGACAAGGAAGACGGTGAAGTACGTATGGACGGAGAAATGTGAAGACAGTTTTCAAGAACTGCAGAAAAGGTTGAGTGAAGCCCCTGTATTGTCTTTACCTGATGATACAAAAATTTTTGTCGTTTATTGTGATGCTTCACATAGAGGACTTGGTTGCGTGTTCATGCAGCATGACAAGGTCATTGCGTATGCATCACGACAGTTGAAGGATTATGGGAAAGTTTATCCTACTCATGATCTGGAACTGGTCGCGGTAGTGTTTGCATTGAAGATATGGAGGCATTATTTATACGGGAAGAAATATGAGATATACACGGACCATAAGGGTCTAAAATATATCTTCACACAGAAGGACTTAAATATGAGACAAAGGAGATGGTTGGAGTTGATAAAGGATTACGATTGTGAAATCCTGTATCACCCAGGAAAAGCCAATGTAGTGGCTGACGCCTTAAGTAGGAAGGGTCGAGAGAAGTTGTCAATGTTAACGGCTCAAACTGAGTTAGTAACAGAGATGGCTAGGATGGAGTTAGAGGTAAAGTTACCGAGTGAGGGTGGTCAAAAATTGTTTACAACTGAGATTCAATCTACTATAGTAGAGAGAGTCAAGGAAGTACAACTCCGAAGTGAGGAGTGTGACCAGATGAAGAAGCAGCTAGCCAATGAAAAAAGAAGAATTAAAGTACAGTTTTGATAATGAGGGATTATTAAGATTTGAAGGAAGAATTTGGGTTCCGAATGAGATGGATTTAAAGGAACAAGTGTTATATGAAGCTCATAGTTCGAGGTACTCGATTCATCCAGGTAGTATTAAGATGTATCAAGACTTTCGACAGAGTTTTTGGTGGCCGAACATGAAGCGGGAGATAGCAGAATACGTGAGTAGGTGCTTAACTTGTCACAAGGTTAAGGCAAGACATTAAAGACTAAGCGGCTTGTTGCAGTCCTTGGAGATTTTTGAATGGAAGTGAGAGCATATCACGATGGATTTTGTGGTGGGACTTCCAATTACTCAGAAGGAGTATGATGCGATTTGGGTAATAGTGGACCGGTTGACGAAGTCGGCTCACTTTTTGCCAATAAGAGTTAAGTATAACTTAGATTAGTTAGCTAAAATTTATGTTAAGGAAGTCATTTCCAGACATGGAGTACCAGTTTCGATAGTGTCAGATCGTGATCCATGATTCACATCGAACTTTTGGAGGTGTCTGCAAGAACAGATGGGAACGCAATTGAAGCTGAGTACGACTTATCATCCACAAACTGATGGGCAGAGCAAGAGAACAATTCAGACGCTAGAAGATATGCTGAGATCTTGTGTCATGGATTTCAAAGTTAGTTGGGATGATTATCTACTATTGGTAGAGTTTGCATATAACAACAGTTATCATGCGAGCATAGGCATGCCGCCTTACGAAGCTTTATACGGATAGAAATGCAGAACGCCATTGTGTTGGGATGAAGTGGGAGAACGCCGAATGCTAGGACCTGAATTGGTGCAGCAGACATCGGATATAGTGAAGCTAATACGAATGTGTTTGGTTGCAGCTCAAGACAGACAGACGAAATATGCGGATTCGCATCGAGTGAACTGAGAGTTTGAAGTAGGCTCGTACGTATTTCTAAAGGTATCTCCCTGGAAAGGAAAGATACACTTTGGAAAGAAGGAAAAGTTAAGTCCAAAATTTATTGGACCTTTCGAAATATTAAAAAGGGTAGGAGAGATAGCCTACGTCGTAGCATTACCTTCAGACCTAGAACGAATACATAATGTGTTCCATGTATTTGTGTTACATCCTTATAAGCCAGCTTATAAGCATGTGATAGAATATGAACCTATTCATATTGAGAAGGACTTAATATACGTAGAGGTGCCTATTCAAATCATTGATAGAAAAGAGCAAGTTCTGAGGAACAAAGTTATACCTTCGGTAAAGGTGTTATGGAAGAACCACAATGCCGAAGAAGCAACGTGGGAACTTGAAGAAAAGATAAAGAAGAATTACCCTCAGCTATTTGTTTAATATAAGACGAGATTCTGGGGACATAATCCTTATAAGGGGGGAAGGATGTAACGACCGAGAAATTTGAATTTATTATAAAATAATTTTATTTAATTAATTAATGAATAAAATTATATTATATGTTATTATTATGTGTTAGTAAGATGAAGGTTGTTCTATAACCTAAAAGTATTGGAATGTCGTAGTATTCTGGCTACGTGTCAAGGCAGAGCATCAAGTGCCAAAAGGTCCATTGCAACCACTTGAAATTCCAGAATAGAAGTGGGAGCACATTAACATGGATTTCGTTACTGGTCTTCCCAAGGTTTCTCAAGGCATAGTTGCAATTTGCGTTATTGTCGATAGATTAACCAAGTCTGCTCATTTCTTACCTATACGAGAAACATATTCACTTGAATGTCTTGCTCGTATGTACATAGATGAGATTGTGAGATTACATGGTATGCTAGTATCCATATTTTTTGATCGAGACCCAAGATTCATTTCATGATTTTGGGTCAACTTGCAGAAAGCTATGGGCACTGATTTATGATTCAGTTCTGCATATCATCCTCAAACGGACAGACAGCCGGAAAGGACTATTCAAACTCTTGAAGATTTATTAAGACTCTGTGCCCTAGACTTCAAAAAAAGTTGGGACAGGTACTTACCATTGGTGGAATTTGTGACGCCCCCAAATAGGTCCACACAATCCATTCTGAATCGTCAAATACATGGTACAGAAACCAAATACAAAACCCATTCTGAATTGCCAAATAGGTTTACACAACCCATTCTGAATCGCCAAATAGGTCCACACAACCCATTCTGAATCGCCAAATATATGCTGTGAGTTTTAATACAAATATTATCTTGTAGACAATATCCAAACTCAAATAAAGTCTTCATTACAATTATTGATACACTATTTTATAAAATAGTGATGACTGCTATAATAACTGTCTTGAACCATCACTCCACACCCCGACTAGTCCCAGCTATATTCTCGCCTCCTAAGAAGAAAAATGGAACCAAAAGGAAAAGGATGAGCTCAACTAGCCAGTAAAGAATATTATGACTAAGATAATGCATAATAAATTATCCTTAGTCCTTAACAGGAAAAAATCTGATAGAATACAATAGACAACAAGTTTTAGATCAACAACAGCAGCGAAAATAATAATTCATTAGAAGAGTCAAGTAGAGCATGATGTATACTATCTTCCATGATTTAAAAGTCCATCATTAATATTTTATCCATGTAATATCAATCAATAAATATTTCACATCAACGAATTATCCATGCACTACGGGCCAAAGATAATCGTTTGTATCACCAGTGGTCATGATCATACCAAACACATGTCCATCTTTGCACTACGAGCCAAATATATCAATCAACAGTTCATCTTTGCACTACGGGCCAAAGATATTCATCAATCAACAGTTCATCTTTACACTACGGGCCAAAGATAACTTTGAAAATAATTTTAGTCTGAGAATTATGATAATGACATAAAGAATGAATTAAATTAGATCATAACATGAATTCAACTTCAAGAATAAGATTCATAAAATATAACTTGGACAAAGAAAAAAATTTAAATTCTGTTGTGAACAGTACTCATGAATAGTACAGTATGAATATTGCCCACGAACAGTACCGTATGAATAGTATCCAGACATGAAAAGATTAAAATGTAATAAGAACTTTCAAACCAGTATTCTAGTTAAATGAATTTAGATGAAGCATAATCCTTAAGAAATTTCTAATCATTTAAGGAATTATAGAAGCAATACTTATCATAGTAAGTTTAAATTTAGGAATACGAGATAAAATAATATCGCTCACGTAATATGGAGTATGAAAGAAAATGATATCCCTTACGAGTATGGAAGGAAATAATATCATTTACGAGTATTGAAAGAAAAATAACATCCTTTACGAAAATAATATCCTTTACCTTAGTAGGAAAGTAGTTCTGACCAGAATAACGAAAATTATGTTGAGGAAATCTTGCACTGTTATCAACACTCAAAATATCATTATACTCATAAGAAATACGCTTAATATTATAGAGAGAGAATTTTCTGATTCTGGTGTGAGTTTCATTGTTTAACTAAGTAACCTATTTATAGAAAAATGCTAGCACACCAGGATTGACAAAATTTATACACACATTAGTTTTGCAGCACACACCTTTTGAAAACAAGCTTTCCAAAACCAACTTGTTTGCTTCCATCATTTATCACATGTTATTTGAAATAAAAGAATTCAAAATCAATTTGCACTCTTCCTCCTTATTTTATTCTTATACCATAATAATATTACCATTTAAATTACTATTATATTATCACATTATACTATGATAATGTAATATTATAATAATATATTTAAATAAATATATTATCGAAGAAGATAATTATGGTATCATAAAAAAATATAACAAACTTTTGACAATTGTCTCATTCTAAAATTCCTCCATTTATATCAAAATTGAATAAATATTTACTTACCATATTCATCAATTATTTATAATTCTTCAATAATTATTTCTAATTAATATTATAGATTCACAATACTGACAACCAGATCGTTCCCAAGAAAGAGAGGACTTTTCGATAAGGATTTCTCCTTACTGGCGCACAATTATATAACCTAACCCCTTTCCTCGACAAAATATTTTAGACATTATCAATAATGCTATCTAATAATATCATTTCAATAATATGAGTTATTATGTCGTGACAATTATTGAATCAATAATGTAAAAAAATATTCAATTATCACTGTAGCAATTATTGCATCAATAATATGAAAGACTGTGCAATTTTACTGTATCAATTATTGAGTTACTTCTTACGTAAGAATCAATAATCAGAGATACTGTGTAATACCGTGTGCTACTGTGCAACAACGCGTATTACTGTACTTTTATCACCGGGTATTTCAACAGTTAACGACAAAAGTTTTGCCGTTATTTTTTTATAAAAAATTATTTTTGTCGCTTTCTATATCCGACAGTTATTCCGTTATGTGTTCCACCAATGATTGCGTCGTTGTACGGATATTCCCCGACCAAAGCGAATATTCCCCGAAAAAATGAATATTTTATGACAACTTGCTTACTTTGCAAAATTTGCACATATCACCTATAACTACATCATTATATCAAATCAATACCTTATTATTCAAAATAATAATTAGAGAAAATTAAATCTTTATTCATAAAAAGTTGGGGTCTTACAACCTCCCCTCCTTATGAAATTTCATCCTCAAAATTGATGTACGTACCTAGTATGTCGAAGAGGTGAGGATACCTTATTCTCATTTTAGATTCTAACTCCTAGGTCATTTTTATAATATCGTGGTTTCTCTATAAAACTTTAACTTGAGGTATAACCTTTGAGCGTAAAATATATTTCTTCTTATCCAAGATTTTAACAGGTACCTCTTCATACGTTAAATCTTCTGCTATCTCATTTAGTTCTAATTCAATAATGTGGTTTGGGTCTTCCACATATTTACGTAACATAGATATGTGAAAAACGTTATGAACACGAGACATACTTGGCGGTAAGGCGAGTCTATAGGCCACGGTTCCTACTCGATCGAGGATTTAAATGGACCAATAAATCAAGGGTTGAGATTTCCTTTCTTCATCAATTCTTGCTTCCGAAATAGCACCTTCTTGTACTTTCTTCTTCATAAGCATCAACTCTGGGTCTGTAGCGTGAGCGCTTTAACTTTATCGATTAAAGTCGGTTCTACTCGTATATTTGACATCATCACGTGGGTCCCTGAAGTCTTTAACTCTATCTCCATCCTTTGCAAGTCATACAAAATGGGCCTTTGCGTTGACAATATCGCCCTCGTACCCCCATATGATCTTCTACTCAACGCGTTAGGTACCACGTTCGTTTTTCCAAGATGGTATTGAATGGTATGATCGTAATCTTTCAACAGCTCAAGCCAACATCGTTGCCGCATGTTGAGTTCCTTTTGGGTGAAAAAATATTTGAGGCTTTTATGATCTGTATAGATCTCCACTTTCTATTCATATAGGTAATATCTCCAGATCTTTAGCACAAAAACGACTGCTGCCAACTCTAGATCATGAATAGGATAATTCCTCTCATATTCTTTGAGTTGTCGTGAGGCATAGGCTATGACTTTTCCATGTTGCATGAGAATATATCCTAAACCTATGTCTGAAGCATCGCTGTAGATGATAAATCCCTCTGAATTTGATGGTATTGTCAGAACAGGTGTTAAAATTAGTCTCCTCTTGAGTTCTTGGCAACTCTTCTCACATTCCTCGCTCTAACCAAATTTTGTATCTTTTCAAGTCAGCTGAGTTAATGGAGTGACGATTCGAGAAAATCCTTCCACGAATCTCTGATAATAACTAGCTAAACCCAAAAAGCTACATACTTTGGTTACTGACTTAGGTTGCTCCCAGCTTTGTATTGCTTCAATCTTCGTCGGGTCAACTGATATTCCATGATTCGATATCACGTGCCCAGGGAGTGTTATTTTCTCAAGCCAGAACTCGTATTTCTTCAACTTGGCATATAGCTTGTTTTCACGAAGCTTTTGGAGTATCAACCTCAAGTGTTGCTCATGATCTTCACGACTTTTGGAGTAAATGAGGATGTCATCAATAAAGAGAACCACAAAATGATCCAAATATTCCTTGAATACTTGATTCATCATATCCATGAAGGCAGCAGGAGCATTAGTTAATCCAAAAGATATGACTAGGAATTCGTAATGCCTGTACCGAGTTCTAAAAGCTGTATTTGGAATGTCATCAGTTTTAATCTTTAACTGATAATATCCGGAACGAAGATCGATCTTTAAAAAGAATTTGGCACTTTGCAACCGGTCAAACAGGTCATTAATGCGAGGCGGGTACCTATTTTTGATGGTGACATGGTTCAACTCTCAATAGTCAATACAAAGTCGTATACTCCCATCTTTCTTCTTTACGAATAGAACATGAGCACCCCAAGGAGACGTACTAGGAAAAACGAAACCGATGTCTAACAGTTCCTGCAGTTGGGTTTTTAACTCCTGAAGTTCAATAGGAGCCATTCGATATGGGATTTTGGAAATGGGTTTTTACCGGGTTCAATGTAAATACAAAATTCGATTTCACGCTCTAGGGGTAGGCCAGGAAGTTCTTCAGGTAATACGTCAGGAAATTTATTAACAATAGATATATCATTGAAATCTGACGTATTTTTGTTTAAATCCGTAACATGGGCTAAGAAAGCTTGACATCCATTTTTTAATAAATGAATGGCTTTATGGCTTGATATGATAGTGATTGACTTTAGTGGTTTGGTTGCTTGAATTCACATAATAGATTGGTTAGGAATATGAAAACTAACAACTTTACGAAAATAATCAATTTTAGCATGATGAGTAGTTAACCAATCAATTCCTAAAATCACATCAAATGTAAGTATTTTTAAAGAGATGAGATCAACAGGTAATGTGAGGGTGCCGATTTGAATCAAACAAGATTTATAAACAGTGGATGTAATGAAGGTTTCTCCTAAACGGAGTTTCAACAGATAAGTTAAAGTCTAATTTCTCTGAAGTCAAATTTAACGTTGAGCGCAAGTAGGTGAAATAAAAGAATGGGTAGAGCCGGTATCAAATAAGGTATAGACTTCGCAAGAGTTTATAATTAGCTTACCCGTGATAACTTCATTCGGGTTCCTCACTTTTTGGGAGGTCACGACAAATGCTCACCCTTGAACTACCGGCTTTGACTTGTCTGGGATAGCCTTTGGTGTCTCTATCTCAGCTGGACTTGACTTCACTACACGACAAAATTGAGCTAGGTGACCTTCTCTTTCGCAATTGAAACACGCTTTGGGTTGCTGCGTACAGTTTGGACAGATGTATCCCCCCTCTCCACATCTGTAGCATATGACTGGTGGTCGTTCTCCTTCCTTAAAAATGGGTACTGGTGCTGCTGTTTTTCCATCATTGTTGAATCTTCTCTTTTTAAAATTTTCACTTCTATTATCTTGGCCAGGATTACCACCAAAGTGGTTACCATTTTTGGCATGATGATTTCCTCCATATTTGTTGTCACCGCTTCGATGACTGCTACCACTGGTATTATCGTTTTGTCGGCTGCTATCTTTTGGTTGGGCTGACTCATTATCGCGCTCCAATAACTGAGCCATATTCACAACATCTGAATACAAGCAAAGTTTGTGAGAAATGAGGTGTTGACGTATTTTGGGATTCAAACCTCGCAGAAACATTCGTGTCATACGCTCTTCATTATCTACCAAATGGGATGCAAACCGGGATAACTCGGCAAACTTAGCCTCGTATTGCAATACGGTCATATTGTTTTGCTCTAGCTTGATGAATTCTACTTCCTTCATGTGACAAATACTTTCAGGAAAGTACTTGTCATTGAATAATTCTTGGAACTTCTCCCAAGACATCTTTAGTGCGGAAGGTTGAGTACATTTTACAAATTCCCACTAATAATCTACCCCCCCTCGCAACATGAAGGTGGAAAAAGAAAACCTTTTGTTCCTCGGAGCATCCCAAGACATCAAATATCTTGGTGATCTGCTTAATCCACGTCTCTGCCTTAAGTGGTTCTGGCTTTCCCAAAAACTCCATTGGTCCCAGCTCCTTGAATTGCTTAGCAGTGACTAGCCGTGAGTTGTCATTGTCTCCACCCGTATTTTGAACAGAAGTCTCTCTCGTTTGGTATTGCATGAATTGTAGAAAGCTCCTAAACATCCCATCGTTCATCATTTGGTCGGTGTTGTTGTTTACCTGAGGATTATTGCCTTCCTGATGCACATTATCTTGGTTATTGATTGGCGGTGACTTAACAGTCTCATGTGCTCCATTGCTTATCTCAACATTTCTAGATGCCATTTTCAAATACTGCCACAAAACAAGGGTTAATTAACATGCCACATATTGTCCCTATATTCTGACCGACCAGTTAAATAACAAATAAGCTTAGGTAGGTCATACTAGCGAATGATTTTCTCGTTTCTCCCCTCCTAGTTCTAGCCTCAAATCTCAGCCAGGGATCATATCCCTAAACTTTGATACCAACTGTGACTCCCTCAAAATAGGTATACATAACCCATTATGAGTCGCCAAATACATGTGTCAGGAATAAACATGTGAATAATATTCCTATTTATGTATGATTTGATTATGATATATATGAATGAATATGCAAGTATGCTTGCATTAAGAAAAGCTGTAAAGTCCTTTGATAGATAACAGGAAACATGTGTACAAGGACTTAGAATGAATTGATCAAATATGTTAGGTTGATCCTACATAAGCAAAACATCTTTGTAAAGTCCTTAAAAAGAAAAGATGTACAAGGACTATAAATATAGAAAGATCAAACTTGTTAGGTTGATCTTATAATGTAATAGATAGGCTTGTCTGATCATCGAGCACTGCACCAGAAATTGTAGTCTGCCAGGAGAGTCAAGGAAAACTCGAGAGCTATCTAGGTGGAATCGTAGTCTGCAAGATAGTAGATCTCGGAGTTCATAGACTACCAGGAGAGACGAGAAAGGATCGTAGTGTGTCGAGAAGAACTTCCTCGGAGTCGTAGTCTGCTGAGGAAGTCATGTTCAGAATCATAGAGACATCCTGTCTACGAGCCGACCGAGCATCTGCTGAAGCCAAGTCAAGAATCGTAGACTATACTCGGAGTTGTAGAGTCTACTGATCATATCAGAGGCAGAGATCGTAGTCGAGCAAGATCAGATGAAGACAACAAGCATAAAGATAGAAATCATAGAGTGTCAAGATCTGATCTCGGAGTCGTAATGTCTGCATAGCCGAAGCTGAATCGTAGAGTGCAGAACTAAGGCCTCAACAGATGTGCTCACAACGCCAAGGCAGAATCGTAGAGTAAACACGATTCTCAACAGATGAGCACTCTCAGAATATCCAAAGTGTGAAGCCTCTGGTCTAAGCTGCAAAGATACATCCCACCTGAAGGAAACCAAAGATCACTCAATGAATGACATGCAAGCTAGTAGAAGATCTAAGCACCAACCCAATCAACATCCAGATTGAGTTGTAAAGCTATTTTAGATGAAGTCTTCCACAAGTTGATTAGAAGAAGACTTCAGTCAAAGTAACTGACTAAGGATAGTCAGCAAGTGCAGTAGTTGTCAAGAGAACAGAAGACAAAGATCTTGGAAGAAACCAGGATTGTAGTGTTTGCCAAACAAAACAGGAATTGATGAAGTGTACACAGAGATACTAGTCAGCTTATGAAGAACAAGGTTAAAGTGATTATGCATTGGGTCAGTACATTGATGATAAGTGAACGGGAGATCACAAGGAGAAAGCGAGCTGGGCATGCCACAAATATGAGGTATCTTGCTATTCAGAAGAGGCCAGAACAAGGAGTCAAGCTGTCAATTCCTAAGATCAGTCGAAGCAAACAGAAGTGTTGAAGCCGTAGATTATTATATCAATTCTTTTTTTTTTACAAAATAAAAAAGCCGTAGATTTTCGGAAAACAATAACATTAATTATTCCTTATTTTAAAATGTCCAATATTAAAAAACTAATTAATTAACTTGGCTATTAATTTACGTTATAATCTTCTATATATTGATCATGTATGATCATCGATATGTCATTTAATTATTTCATTACCAATTTCCATCAAAAAATTGTTTGATCGCCTATTAATTATTTGCTGCAAAAGAAGAAAATAATTGAAAAGAATAACTTATACTATATTCCAAGGCAAAATAAATAAATTAAAGAACAGGTAAGATAAATATAATAATTTTGTAAGTATTTGACATATATAAGCAGAAATTATAGTGTTATTATTTTTATTTATTTATTTATTTATTTATTTATTATTATTATTATTATTATTATTATTATTATTATTATTATTGTTGTTGTTGTTGTTGTTGTTATTGTTATTATTATTATTATTTTTATTATTATTGTTATTAGTACAATTATCATTATTATCATCATCATCATCATCATTATTATTATTATTATTATTATTATTATTATTATTATTATTATTATTATTATTAGTATTATTATTATTATTATTATTATTATTAGGAATATATGGGGAAAATCTCATGTTTTGATATAAATATTAATCCTTGCAAGATATTAACAGATAACTTGTGTTGCTCCAGCAGTCAAATGACCAAAGTTCCAAACGATAGGTCACAGGTTCGAATATGTTCTGCATTTGGACATAATTTTTAAATACTACATATGAATATTTTTTGACAATTCTCCGAATATCGAATATGGTCTTACAAAAACACGCTTATTGGAATTATCTTAATTTAAGACAACATTTTAATAGTCGTTGCAAAAAGTTGTATAAAATATGCAACGAAAATAAAAATTGTTGCCAATGAATGTGGTCCATATTAGGCAATGAAATATAGCAACAAAAAAACTTTCGTTGCCTACGATGAGGAGAAATCAAGTGGTTAGAAATTTTGCAACGAATTTTGTTTCCAAATTTTGCAACGACTTATGAATTTCGTTGCAAAAAGTGAAAGCCTGACATAATCTGCAACGAATGACAAGTTTCATTGCTAAACATACACTTTTACTAATGACTTATAAAGTAGTTGCCTGAGAAATCGTTGCTAAAGCCCCATTTTTAGCAACAAAAAAATTTTCGTTGCCCACGATGACGGAAAATCAAGTGGCCGAAAATTTTGCAACGAATTTCTAACGAACTTTTTTCCCGCCAATGAATTAGCAACGAAATGTTGCAACGACTTATGAATTTCGTTACAAAAAGTGAAAGCCTGACACAATCTGCAACGAAGGACAACTTTTGTTGCTAAACATATACTTTTAGCAACGACTTATAAAGTCGTTGCCCGAAAAATCGTTGCTAAAGGCCCATTTTTTTGTAGTGATAGCAGCAGCAGAAGCTAAATCATCATCTGAGGGGGAGCCAAAGGATGATGATCCTATGAATGCAGTAGCTGAGGGGGATCCAGAAAAAGAAGAAGAGCATGAATCTGAGGGGAGCAAAGAAAAGAAATGAAGTCACCATCCCAGGGGGAGAAGGAGCAAAAAGACTAAGCAGAAAAGTAGCTGATCAACAGACATCCTGGAAGATACACATGGAGCCAAAAAGGTATATCTCTATCTAGTTAGGTATGTTCTGGATCCAGGATGTAAAGTGTCATATTCCATATTATTATCAATAACATTCATGATTATCTATTTTAGAAATACAGCTGCTCACTGTATATAAGATTCAATCATCTTATGCATATGCTATAATTTTTTTTGTCATAATCAAATAGGGGGAGATTGTCAGTAATAAACATGTGAATAATATTCCTATTTATGTATGATTTGATTATGATACATATGAATGAATATGCAAGTATGCTTGCATTAAGAAAAACCAGAAAGTCGTTTGATAGATAACAGGAAACATGTGTACAAGGACTTAGAATGAATTGATCAAATATGTTAGGTTGATCCTACATAAGCAAGACATCTTTGTAAAGTCCTTAAAAAGAAAAGATGTACAAGGACTATAAATATAGAAAGATCAAACTTGTTAGGTTGATCTTATAATGTAATAGATAGGCTTGTCTGATCGTCGAGCACTGCACCAAAAATTGTAGTCTGCCAGGAGAGTCAAGGAAAACTCCAGAGCTATCTAGGTGGAATCGTAGTCTGCAAGATAGTAGATCTCGGAGTTCATAGACTACCAGGAGAGACGAGGAAGGATCGTAGTGTGTCGAGAAGAACTTCCTCGGAGCCGTAGTCTGCTAAGGAAGTCATGTTCAGAATCGTAGAGACAGCCTGTCTACGAGCCGACCGAGCATCTGCCGAAGCCAAGTCAAGAATCGTAGACTACACTCGAAGTCGTAGAGTCTACTGATCATATCAGAGGCAGAGATCGTAGTCGAGCAAGATTAGATGAAGACAACAAGCATAAAGATAGAAATCATAGAGTGTCAAGATCTGATCTCGGAGTCGTAATGTCTGCATAGCCGAAGCTGAATCGTAGAGTACAGAACTAAGGCCTCAACAGATATGCTCACAACGCCAAGGCAGAATCGTAGAGTAAACACGATTCTCAACAGATGAGCACTCTCAGAATATCCAAAGTGTGAAGCCTCTGGTCTAAGCTGCAAAGATACATCCCACCTGAAGGAAACCAGAGATCACTCAACAAATGGCATGCAAGCTAGCAGAAGATCTAAGTACCAACCCAATCAACATCCAGATTGAGTTGTAAAGCCATTTTAGATGAAGTCTTCCATAAGTTGATCAGAAGAAGACTTCAGTCAAAGTAACTGACTAAGGATAGTCAGCAAGTGCAGTAGTTGTCAAGAGAACAGAAGACAAAGATCTTGGAAGAAACCAGGATTGTAGTGTTTGCCAAACAAAACAGGAATTGATGAAGTGTACACAGAGATACTAGTCAGCTTATGAAGAACAAGGTTAAAGTGATTATGCATTGGGTCAGTACATTGATGATAAGTGAACGGGAGATCACAAGGAGAAAGCGAGCTGGGCATGCCACAAATATGAGGTATCTTGCTATTCAGAAGAGGCCAGAACAAGGAGTCAAGCTGTCAATTCCTAAGATCAGTCGAAGCAAACAGAAGTGTTGAAGCATTGTACAAGAAAAGGAAGAAAAGTTCTACATTGAAGATTCAATTAACACTCTTCAGGATCGTAGTGTTGTCTCAACCTGTCAATGAGCAACATTCAACAGGACATTGCGATCAGGTCCTAGAACAGCTACATCAGAATCGTAGAGTTCGGTCAACTGAAGATTAAAGCATTGGCAACGGTTCAATCTAAAGACTGATATTTGAACATTGTTGTTTGAGAGCATCGATGCAAAAGGACAATCTCTGATGTTCTAATCGAGAAGTCAGAAAGAAGAAAGAAAGAAGACTACCTGCCTGACATGGAAAGGTGATAACTCTAAAGCGGTAGGTAAGGTAGCAAACTGTTGTGTCAGTAAAGTCATAAAGGAGCTGTCACGTCACATCAAGCAGTCTGCACTAAAGAAGTCGAGATCTGCAAGGAAATTCAAACTACTTTCAACGACTATATTCTAACGGGAAGATTGGGAAGGAGTATATATCAGCCAAAGCTTCAAAGATCAAGAGTTGTTGTGTTAAAGGATCGCTGAGTTGTTAGAATGCTATATTGTTGACTCTACGAGTTCCACCAGAGCTGAACAGAACAAGTCTCAGCGATAGTGAGACTACAAAGGTGGAAGTGAATCAGATTTGAAGAAGGACTTGGAAAGACTAAAGCTTCACTCAACAAGGATGAGGATACCACTGAAGATGGCAGTTAAGCTGAGAGCCGAGAAGGCCAAGAAGATAGCATTCAGAAAAGTGGCAAAGCATAAAGAAGATCCAGAGAGCCACTCTACTAATAACCATGAACCTAAAGCTGAATCAGAACAAGTGCAGAACCATGTCTGCCAACCAGTCAAGAAGGATTCAGGGAATGCTAAGTTCCAGACGAAGTCTACCAAAAGCTCAAACACTTAGCAGACCCAAATGGTGATGGTGTATAGCTGACAAAAGATGAAGATGAGCATAACATAATGAAGATCAGCTGCACCAAAGAAGAAGTAGTCTAGACTCAAAATAGAATGCCAAGAGGACTACGCCAAGCTGCTAAGTACATATGATGTTCAAGCTTAAAGACATCTTAGCAGCAAGGCACCAACAACAACAACAACACCAACAACAACAAGAAACCAGGGCCTGAGGGGTCCTTGTCCAGAGGGACTAAATGAAGTTCTAAGCCTACTAGGCTTGAAGAGTTCCTAGGGAACTAAAGGAGTTCCAAGGCTGCTGGCCTTGAAGAGTTCTTAGTGAACTGAAGTTCCAAGGCTGCTGGCCTTAAAAGAATTTTAGTGATTCAGGGTGCTGCCCTTCCTTAGTGAAAATCCTGCTAGTTGAAAGTAGAAGAGTGGATTAGGAACTTGAGTCTCTGAACCACTTAAAATCCCTTATGTCATTTACTTTATGTCATTTATATTATGTACCTAACTGCTATAACTTCTATGCATGCATTAACTTCTTACAACTTAACTAACTCTAAGAACAATGTATGTATAATGATGAATATATCAATGAAGGGGATCTTTTACTTATTTCGTTGTGCTTGAAAAGACTCTTATGTTTGTCATATGCTAAATCATTAGCAATACAAAATAAATGAGAAAAGTATTTGAAATTAAAAGGATCTATTCAACCCCCCCTTCTAGATCTATTATGTGCCTACTGGGAACTAACAATTGGTATCAAAGCAGGTTCTCATGCTATATTCAAAAGCTAATCGCTTTGAGTGTGATCCTAGGCACAAACATTGTTCTAAACTTAGTTTAGTAGTAAGTCACTTGTAAATGCAGATGAGCTCACATGTTGAAAATATTGTGTATAGGTAAATGTGTATAAACACCTGAAGCTGCTCAAATTGGTCCATGTTCTTAAATGCCATGACAACAAGACCAATCCTTGTCCATAGTCAATCCTGCAGTCTGAAGACCAGATGAGGAAGCTCAAGAGACATCAACAGCAAAGAGTCAAGCATTCACCAGCCTAAAAGATGAAAAGGCCATACATGCTAAGAACTGCTTATCCAGAGAAGAAAAAAGAACTTCTCAAATACGTATTTGGCCAACCAGCAGCTGGATGTGATCCTTGTGGACTCAAGGATGTCAAAGAACTAACGATGCCAAGATTCTCTTAGCTTACATCTTCAAGACCATGACTGATTGATTAAAGGACAACTGGAGCAACAAGCTATTAGGAGCAAATGAAAAACAATGCACATCAATGCCTAACCTCAGTTTATCTAAGTTAAATGACTATTAAGAAACTAACAGTAGAAAGGTACGGTTCCTCACTAATATAAATGTGTATATCATGTTGCACCTCCTTATGCATTATAACAGTATTCTTTCAGGAAATCATACTCTACCTAAAAAGGTGAAGAGAGAAAGTACACTGAGATTGGTAACTCAAATGCTTACAAACTTTCTCTCCATCCAAGTTTTAGGTTGAAGATGACATCTTGAAAGAAATCTAAAATAGGTCATAAGCATATCAAGGTTTAAATTAATCTTATGTGGAATAATCTTTGCTGATGGGTTAGTATGTATGTACAAACCTATGTTCTAAGGTTTTGATAATGCATAGAGTATGATCAGATCTACAAGATTATCTTGAAGATTCGTAGAAACTGATCACCTCCATGAATCAACCAGATGCAAATAAGTGATAGAGTTGATTCTTACTCTATGAACATTTAAACACTGTGAACTTAACTAAGCAAATGATGAAACCATCAAAGAAAAAGAGTGGTTTGTTAAAATGATTAATCTTACACACACTCATCATCATGCATCTTAAGATGTCATATCTAAATTGGATATATGCATGAATATGATTGCTGGTGATCAATATGATGATTATTCAAATATATGAGGAACAGAGATTTTTAAAGCTAACCTGGTAGGACCCACTTAACCGTGGGTACCACAAATAGAAATCTATCTAACCTGCAGGTGCTTGGTCTATCTGACCACACTAAGGAATGAAGCAGAAGACTTCAGTCAAGAAGATTCAACCAGCAGAAGGCTTATGACATTTCAGAAATGTTTCTGACCAAATCTTTATTTGTCAAAGCCTTTCCTTGAAGACTTGATGAGCTAACATGAATGAAGCTCACATGGCTACCGATCTCTATAAGGTCATATATGCTAGATCATCCAAACCATATCAGCTGAGAAGAACCCTCAAGGAACTCTTCATAGAAGTAGAACTTCGTAAGCACAAACTGTCAAGGAAGACTACATTCGTAGTGTTGTCAAAAGATCTTAGAGTGATCAGTCCTGAAGATATCCATGTCTATGATATAAGGAGATTTAATTGATAGTGATGATTCCAGTCAGAAGGAGATATGCAAGGCTGCCTTCTAATGCACATGAAGAAAAAGAAATCACACCTAACTGAGAAGACAATATCAACTATGGGGGAGCAGTGATTTGCTAAAGAACAGCAGCACTGAAAGTATCAGAAATACACTACGAAGCAATATACCAGTTACAGAGTCCCAAAACTTTGTGGCTGATGAACAAAATGAAGATCCATAGTCAGTAGGAGCGTCTCAAAACGTACTACTGATAACCTTGTCAGCCACCTAACTCAAAATCGTGAAGCGCCTACAATCAAACACATGATCGTAGTATAAAAGCAGGAGGACGCCACGATTACAGCCAATGCAAATGTCTAGAGTTGGTTGATGAACTCCCCAGCAGAAAAGGTCAAATGAGATATCAGTGCTAACCACTTCTAAAGGTTTTTTTTTTGGAAAGCGCCTCAAGGAAAAACTTGACCCTTAGTTCGCTCTAAGAGGTTGGCCCTTCCTGAGCTACCTTAACCCAGAAGGATTGCTTAGTCAAATTCATCTCGAGGACCAAGTCAGACAACGACCATAGAGTAGAGTTTGAAGTGAACTCGACGATCGTAGTGCAACCTCAACAATCGTAGAAGTAGACTCGACGATCGCAGTCTTCCCAGAGGATACACTAGCTCATGAGGAGATAAGTTCGAATACTGGTTGGAAAGATATCCTGCAGACTCACCTCTGAAGTCGAGTGCCCAAACCTTCATAAAGTACATCAGTAGTTATGCTATGCAGTTTCAAGATGAGGATTAGTGTCAAACCATCCACTACAACATCTCTTAGAAGAAGATCGTTGAGTCAACAAAGGAAAACGTAGAGTCCATAACTACCACACCGAGCTACTCTACGAACCAAAAAGGTCAACGGTCAATCCACGTCAGTAACGCCTATTCTCTTAAAAGGAACATCAAGCTAAAAAGTTTATGGGAAGTTACAGTTTCTTACTGGGCATCGTGCAACCAATGAATGATTGACACATCACAGCTTATGTAGAGTCAGAAGGAAATGTCATAAAGACAAATTTAAAATCTCAAACCAGTTATCAGAAACTATTGAACCTATTTCTCCCACTCTTTTTCAAACCCTAGAATCCTCTTCAAAGCCTAAATCCATCAAACCTCTAGATTCGCCCAAATCGCATTCAACTATCTCTCATAAGAGGACTGAAGCCAAATACCCATATATTTCAAACCCTCAAAATGGAAGAATGGTGTGTTATAACCGGAATCCAACTCGGCTTCAAGAAGTTCGAACGATCAGAAAAGAAGTTCAAGGATATACTTGAGCTTATAAAGAGTGCGGGGTTTTCTGAATGCTTGGAAGCAAGCACTCCGTTCTAAACCGAGCCAGTGAAGCAGTTCTACTCCAATGCAATGATAGATTTTGGACTTCTGTCCACGAAGGTCAAAGGAGTAAGTTTGAAGATAAGGGCATCAGACATCAATCAGTGTCTAGGGTTTTCCAACCAAGTTCTGATAAACCTCGATGAAGTTGACATTAAAGAAGGCAAGAGGTTAATGCGTTACAAGAGGAACATAAATATGAAGGATATGAAAAAGGAGTTTCCTGAAGAATTTGAATTTTTGGCTGAGAATATTGGAAAATGCATTCTGTGCAAGGATACTTCACATGATACTGTAAATGATCTTCAACTGAGAATCATGACTGCAATCGTCATGAATCATCAGGTGAATTTTGGCGCTCTTTAATTGATTGGCTGACCAAATGGGTGGAGAAGGCTGAGATGAAGAAGTCTACAGATAAACCCCATACAAAGGTTTTTCATAGAAGACTCTTGAGTATTGTGCTAAAGAAGAAACTGGGAAGTAAGATAAAGGAGGATGAGGGAGAATCACTGAATGTCCATAAAGTGATGTCCCCACAGCTGTTTATAAACTGAAAGAAAAATCCCAAGGAAAACAAAAGGCTAATAACAACTGGGAGCAGCAACAAAGTCTCTGCAAATAAGAGGAAGGCGAAGGAGGTGGAAAGCTCTCAATCTGATGACTCTGTATCAGTAGCAGTCACACCAGCAAAGAAGAAGTCTAAGAGTATGAAGAATACAAAGGCTCCACCAAGCAGTCTCTCCACTGACAACAAGAAAAATAGAGCATGAGAAAAGAAAGTATCAACTACAGAAACCTCAAAGAGAAGAAGGAATAACAGATTACTCCAAGAGTCATTCAAGAAGGAAGCAAAGGTAATAAAGAAGTTAGCCCCAGTTCCCCAAGAAAGTCCATCCAATAAAGAAGAGGACGTAGAGTTAGAATATGGAAAGGGAACTGAAAGCTCTAAGATTGAACCCTCAAAGAGCAAGTCCAGCAATAAAGAAAAAGTTGAGTCTATGAAAGAAATAGCTAACTCTGATGGTGAAGAAGAATATGCAAGCCCTATGGCTAACTCTCAGAGCATCCACTTTGATGATGAAGAAAGGTTGCAAGTTGACACAACTGCATCTCTTACTGCAAATGCTCCAACAAGCTCATATGATGATGTTGAGTCTAAAGAAGAAGGACATGCCCATAATGTTGCTGAACATCAAGGAAGCTTGTCTGATGATTCAAAGGCTTCAGATTCTGAAGAGGAAGAAAAGTCTGACTCTCCTATAGCTGAACCTATAAGGAGAAGAAAGAGAAACAGACTACTTGCTAAATCTGTCCCAAAGAAGCAAGGTGAATACTCTACTGCAATCATTGAAGTGAGTGATGATGAATTTGAATCCAAGGAAGAAGATGTTGAAGAAGGTACTAGTGATGAAAATAAGCAAGAAGAATTCACTAATGAATCTGATGAAAGAAATCAGCATGATTCAAGCTCAGAAGGTGAAGAAATGGAGAAAGATTCTGGTTCTGCAAATCAGGAATCAGAGGAACCAACAGACTATCATGTCCTCTCTCCAGCAAGAATCAGCAGAAGGATAGTGGTGGAAGTTTTTGATGAACCACCAGAAGTACCAGCAGAAAGAAAGGATAAGCTATGGCAATGAACAACTCAAGGTTGTGAGGATGACTGCATATGAAGTGTTTAAAAATTGGAACAACATGGAATTAGACTGCACTACTATCCTCTATAATCCTGATGACCTTCTGATTAGATGGTTTTTCCCCTGGATGCCCTGGTTAAAGGCATATACTGAAAAGGATGGAAGTTACTTTATCTGGTGCTACTTTTAGTTTCCCAACCTAGAGCTGGTGGCGTAGAACTTTCCAAGAGTGAAGAAGTTTGCAACCAAGATGATCAAAGAACAGCCTCACTACAAAGTCTACCGACATGCTGGAAACCACTACATTCCCTATGATAGTAGAGTAGGTTCAGATGGCAGAAGGTTACTGCCCAAGTATATGATCATAGAGTCTCTTCACTCTACCATTGAAGATTATCAAGTTCAGGTTGAGAAGCTTCCCTCTGCCCAAGCACAGTTGTCTGATATTCCTTCATCCTCCACTAATGATTGGCACTCAACGATTTATCAGATTCTCATTGCTTTCAAAAATCTGTTCAAGAATGGAAATCGTGGAGCCCAATCTAGTGCTCAACAAAAGCCTGCCCAACCACATGACCAAACTCCTACGAAGCAGGAGTTATTAAAGAATTCTGATGAGCTGGCTAAGAAGATATCTCTCATCACTGAAGAGTCAAAGACGTTGACAGAAGCAGGAGACACTGCAGTTCAAAACAGACTTCAAGCCAATATATCTGATATATCTCTCAAAATTAAAGGGAGAGATCAAATTTATCTGAAGGCTATAAAAGATCAGAAGGCAGAAGCTCTACAAGCACAGAAGGCTAATGAAGAGCAAATTATATCCCTCTCTGACAAGATTGACAATCTAACCCAGTCTCTCTCGCTACAACTTGAGCTGAACCAACAAGAACTCAAGACTGAGGTCGGTAACTCATCTTACCTCATGGAGCAACTTATGTCAAACATGGAGCAGCTTTCACAAGTGATTAATGACAATAAGGGGGAGAAAAAGAGACATAGAAAGAAGCACTCAAGGAGGAGCAAGGAGATCAAGGAGAACAAAAGAAGAGAAGATAAGAAGGCCAAGAGGAAGGCAAAGAAGAAGATACACTACAAAAAAATGGGGCTTCAGCAACAACTGATTTTCGTTGCTAAAGGTGCCAAATTTCGTTGCAAAAGGGTTTTTGCAACGACTTTACTATTGTTGCGTCTTTCGTTGTGCAATGAGCGTTGCTAATTGTTCCGCAACGAACGATTTTTTTTCGTTGCCAAAAGTAATACATTTTGTAACGAAATTTGGCTTTCGTACAGAGACATCGATCCTTTAGCAACAAAATGTATTGTTGCAGAATAATTAAAATTTCATTGCTAAAAAGCCCATTTCGTTGCAAAAGCCTGCTAATTGGCAACGAAATGAACTCTTTTTTTTTTGCAACGACCATGCATTTTTGTTGCAATTGACACCATTTTGCAACGATATTTTTCGTTGCAGTAAATTATGAAAATTATTGCCTAAGCTTGCTTTCGTTGCGGAATGTAAAGTTTTTAGCAACGATTTTCGTTGCTTATTATATTATTTGGCAACGACATTATGCTGAATCAGCAACGAAAATGATTGTTGCTGGTTATTTTTCAATAGCAACGAAAGTCGTCAATTAGCAACAACATTATATGTTGCCATTTCTTGATATGTGCAACGAAAGTTAATATGATTTGCAACAATAAAAAATGTTACCTTTTATTTTAGTATTAGCAACAATATCATCTCCGTTGTTGTTAGGTTAATTTTTCGTTGCTAAATATAAAGTTTTTAATGCCATTAGCAGCGAAAATTTGTTGTTAAATGTATAAAAAATTATTACTATATTAAAACTTGTTCAATGCTTTGGTAACGAATTATATTGTTGCCAAATCAAAATTTGACATTCTTTTTGTGTACCTAGCTGGCTCAATGTCCCAATAGCAAATAATGGTAAAAATACAAAAAACTAAAATATTATTAACTTAATAAAATCATGCACTACATAATCATTCATTATCTTTACAATTAACCATCTAAAGCTACCACGGTTCTTCAATCAAAGTATATATCTACATAATATATAGAGAGTACACTTCATAATTTTGTCCCTTGTCTTCCGTAAACGTAGCACGAAAATTTGATACTCAATATTGTAAGGCAACTGATCTTTTGTATGTAACAAGAACATAGAGGCAACTGATCCACTCACCTCAATAATAACCAAAATTAAGCAAGTTAGTTAACAAATAAAATTCCAAATAAATAATGAATGCCACTAACATTTATAGCCACATGACCATGTAAGCAATCTTTTAGGGGAGTATTTGGTACCTCATTCCTAAAAGCCTGACCAATCTGAGCAGCAGCAAAAGGGAGCTTGCTCCCATTGTAATAGTACAAGTCCTTGAAGCTCACAAAATACCTTGTGCAGTTTCAGGTCGCATATACCTGGCCAGTTATTGAAGATATTAAGACAATTAAAAGGCCCATTAGAACAAAATAGACTTAAACTAAACTCCATAAAGTAGTAACTAATTTACTACAGTTAAATAACATAAGCTAACCAAACAATCAAGTTTAATATATATACTTGAAAATCACAATGATGTTCCTACCCAGGACTTACCAGACGGACCAATTGAGGTCCGAAACATCAAACTGAAAGATCTTTGTATCCAGAGAGACCAATTGAGGTCAGAGAGGGTTCTTTGTATCCGGAGCAGCAATGCCATATTCCTTGATCTTTGTACCCAGTTCTTCGGAAGAAAGATCATCCAATACAGCAAGAACATGTCTCAACTCTGCTGACTTCTCTTCAGTGAGGGTAGGATCTCTTTCAAGCTTCTCTTCGATCGCAAAAGTCCTTGAGCAAATGATCAGCACGGTAACAAGTACCAGTCTTTTCGTCCTTCACCATAAGGTCTGTGAACTTATCAACGTGTCCATACGCCTTCAACACAACCTCCGGTGTCACACATGGGCAATCAATCCCCAAAGTATAAATATACATGCACTTATTTACACACTCTGTCATTATATTTAGTCGCAACAAAAATCACAATATTTTATCGTAAGATGCAACAAAACTGTAGTATTTTTTACACAATAATTCCCACGTCGTTAATCTAAATTATACAGAAATTTGTGAAAATGCAGAATGAATTGGGAATGTAAAAGTAGTCAACAGAGAATGCCTAAACTAGAAGAGCAACAAAAGGTGAGAGTACCATAATCTAAAGAGCAGCCACGCAAGGCAGCAAGGCGATGCGCAAGATTCCATTGCTGCAGCTGTTAGAAACTACAGCAACTTTAGCTCAAGGCAGTAGTCTCAGTTTCATTAGCTTTCAACAACTTACCTTGCAACATACTCCTATATTGTTAGCTCAAGGCATTAGCCACAGCTTAGAAGCTCTCCTTTACAACCAACTTCCTATTATATACACGTTATACAGTCCTTTCCCTATTGATAAGCACTTGTCAACAATTTGTTCATATTTTTGAACAACTAAATCATGTCACAGAAGTCCTAACAGGGTTTATAAGCATCCCGTTTTATGCCACTGTACACTGCAGACCACGACTTCATGCAGTAGTAAATTGGTCAATTCTTGTCAAGACATAGAAGTATCTGTATAGTAGTAAAATAAAATGTAACTCTTTGCTATACAAATTAAAGACACAACTTTTTTCTATGCCTGACAACACAATTAACCAATTTGCAACTTCATATAGTTCTTAAACACAAACAACAAAGATTAAAATCCCATTATTAGAGAAGCTTAACTAATATTAATTGCCACCCAACTCACAAAATAATTTTAGCAGTTACAGTGGATCCAGAAAAATTAGCAGAATTTCAAACATTCTTAAAAGGGTCTGCTGGGAAATACTTTTCAACAACATTTCATAGCTATTGATATGGCGACAGACAGCTAAATAATACCTTAAGGAACTGGTGAAAAAGTTTCTCAGCAGCAGGTCTTGGACATGTAACATAACAACTATTCTTCCAGTGCTCATGCTTGTAGTTCTTAAACACAAACGACTGAAGATGTAACCTTGCACTCCTTGCCACAGCAATAGACTCTTCATCTTGATTTTCTTTTGCAGCAGCAACAGCAGCAATGTAAGCTTCTTGTACCTTCTCCATTTTCTGCATCCCCATCTCATCCAAATAATCCTGTTTAAACAATTTTGAATTTTTAGTATATACCAAACAATTTAGAAGATGAGACCTCAAACCCACACAAAAAAAGAGAGAACAAAAACCAAAAACCAACGAGGAAATAAGCAAATTCATGATTTATTAATGTGTATTTAGCATTGTGGTAGATAGCAACAGTTTGACAGGGATAGTATATATCTTTCATTCTAATAAGAAATACCTGTTAAATGCAAAATTTATATATAATGGCAGCCAAAAATGAAACATGAACTAATTGTGCTGCCAAATGGTCAGTAGCTTACTATATCTGTAACATGATATGAATGATACAGTGCGGCATCATTCTTTCTCAGGCCTTCACATAAGAGCGTGAATGAAGACATCTCTGCTTGCATGGTATTCACGTTTTCTTGAAGCTTCTCCACTTGTGTGTTGGAAGTCATGGCTTCCCATAGTAACCTTTCCAAGGCTGCTTATTTGTCAGCAAGCTTAATCTGGGGAAGGAAAGTTATATGGATGATTTGCAATAGTCTGAGAAAGATCAAACAGAGAGAAGGGAATCGTTTACATTCAAATTTATCATGTGCACATGCTATTTATTTTAAAGAAAACATAAAAATTTATCATACTACGACAAGTGAGACTAAAATAATTATCGATCTTAAAGCAAATGGGACTTCAATTGGTTCTTTCTCTCTCCTCCTTCACTAGCTCTTGCTTTAAGTCTTCATCTTTTTCTCAACAAAATGAAAGAAGCATCTAGGGGGAAGAACCCTATTCATGGCAAAGCGAGAAGGTGATTGATAGTATTACTAAACTGGACAAACAGAAGTAGTATTGTGGATATGCTAAGGTAACTCTCACAGTAAACAGCTTTGACATAGAGTCTATACAAAGTAAAATAAATCTAAGAAAAAAATAATTAATAAAGACAAGTAGTATAGGCAAATTTAGCAAGAACAAAAAAAAAGTAGCATAGGCAACTCATTCTTTCACTTAATTATTTATTACCTGTCAATCATTCACATGTACAACGGAAAGATCAAAAACGAAGAAATAACAGAAAGAGCTAATTGATATGCCAATTTTAGTATAAATTAGAGACACTCTAAACATTATCTTGTGATAGATGCCGTGAACATAGATAGAAGTATGATTTTCCAGTAATATTATCTAAAAAATATGGAATTTACCCTACAGCCTTCTCTCCCTCCATATCAATATAATCATCTATTGTATCTTATGGATGTTTGCAAAATGTTACTCATAAATAATTGGTATTTCCCTTTTGGCTATAATTTTCTGCAACTAATATTATGGTCACAACAATGCACTAAGAAAACATAATCAAATATTATATCTATAAGATGTAAACAAAGAATATCTTTCTTCATTAAAACTTCAAAATTTCCCACATAAAAGGAAATGAACAAAGAATTCACTGCATTGACTTGCGTCAAGTATGTACAAAGTTCTGTAAATAAATGAAAATAAAAAAACAGGGAAAAACTAAGAAGGGTACTCAAGCATTAGAGTTGAACCTTTGCATCAGAAAGTTGTAGATGGGTAGACTTCACTACATAGTTGCGAAACAATGCATAGGAAGAGAGAAATTGTGTGCTGTTGGATTACACTGATTCATTGATTTAGTGAGAATATATTGAAAATGTCAAAAAAAAAATTCAAACAAACTGGTTAATATATACAAGCATGAAGATGAAAACAATACTGCATGTATATTCAAGAATTTATGAGATGATTTGTAATTATCAGCATTTGGTTAAGAGTCAACATGATTGATCAACCAAACTATAGATGGAACAATGGTACAATCCCTATTGGGCATTTTTGACATCTCATGATGTTTGTGCCACATAAGAAGTAGTCCCGCAAACTCTGACCTTTTGGAGAAAAAATGAGATGTCAAACATGTGTATGAATTAGGAACAAGAAGTATGAAAGTCTGTATCTTTTAGTCAACGAACTAGCCTAATTAAGGACACGCCCAACCAAAATCATCTAGTGGAGAAGTTTTAAATGGTGACAGCTTGACATCATGAATTCATGATACAACAGACCATCTTATACTACAACATTTCATATTAATAAAGGCAATCATATTTTGATTTAATCTAAAATGTTAAAAATTCTGAGTTTCAGATTAATAAAGCAAAAAGAAGATGCTCTAAGGAAGGTGACAAATGAACCAAGCATCACTGTGCATTTCATCTTGTCCTATATAATTATAGGTTCCTTTAGATAATTATCACACAACATATTATCTTAGTTGTCATTTTCTTTTTCTTTTTTTGATATCAACTAGGTAATGTCTAGATGTATGCACAATATGCAAATTAAAGCTGCAACGATTTAACAAATATAAAAAATGAACTTTACCTCTCCTGAGAGTTTATGCATCTCGCCAAGAATTGAAGCCAGTAAGGAAGACTTCCCTGATCCAACAGTTCCAACAATTGCAGCAAGCTCCCCTTTCTTGATCTCAATATTCACATCTTTCAAATTCACTTCACCGCCCTCGTCATCCCATGAAAAGTTCCCACCTCTCACCTCCACTGCAGTCCTACCATCGCAGCCTACCTCTCTCTCCACGGATCCATCCTCAAGTTACCTTCAAAAGAGACAATATTCCTAGAACTACAACCTCTAAGGAAACAAGATGCCAGAATTATATGATACTACCAAAAAATGATACTACCAAAAAAATCAACACTATAGTACAAAAGCAGATGCCAGAATTATATGATACTACCAAAAAATCAACCAAATATTTGGGTAATATTTGGGTATAATAAACATATAAGACCAACCTAATAGCCTATCATGGTCCATACAGCAACATCAACCATATTCGACATTGCAGAAGCCAAAAAGTCAAATTGGAGAAGTAACTAAATAAATATTAAGACTATGGGACTAGGTTTTCAGTTTTGCACAAAAAAGGGTATCTCCACATTACCAAATACCAACCAATTTCAAACATCCAAAATTCGAGTAAGAACTTACTTTCAAGTTTTAAATAGTTCAGCCGATAAAGAATTGAAGATGTCAGACACTCAGAGTCTCAGACCAAATGATAGATTGAGACTCGAGAGTTTGAGTCTTCGTCTCTTTGACTTCGAGATTGACTGATGATGACCGATGAAGGGCCGGCGATGCGTCGATGGCCGTCGGCCAATGAGAGTCGAGAGATTGAGACGAGTTCGAGATCTGGGTTTGGCCTTTTGGGATGAGAGATTGAGACTTGAGAGTTCGAGATCTGGGTTTGGGATTTGGGATTTGGGAATTGAGATTTGAGGGTTACGACTTCAGTTCAGAGTCTGGGCTAGTAGAGTAGTAGTGGGCTGGCTTAGTATTAGTATTATTTTAAGTAGGAGTGACTAGACAGTAGACACTAGTGAGCAAGGTTTTGTTCGGTATTCCGTTAAATCGAATAACCCAAAATTAAAATTTGTAAAAATTAACTGAAATTCGTAAAAAAATTCGGATATAACCGAAATATTAAAAATA